>JAOWBC010000001.1:5214875-5224943 GCA_028566105.1 Hypoplectrus providencianus
AAAATATCGAAATTTCACCGGAGGTTAATGCATGTGCAAATTTTGGTGAGTTTTTGAATATGATAAAGCCTCCAAATTAGCGATTTATTTTCAAGAAGTATAATAAAAAGAAATGGACCAATTTCAATAGGTCCTCGCACCCCGTTTCGGTGCTCGGGACCTAAATATATATGCTTTTGGATAACGCACCCTCTCCCAGCAGTGGCCCCGTGTCTCCATAGTCTCCGTCCAGGGAATCGGCCCCACAGATCAGCTTCTCTCGGGACGTCTTCTTGTCTCCGTACTTCGTTTTCCCCCAGAAACGCATCTTACGAACCCTGTTCAAAATTAAAATGACATTTATAAACATTCCTCAATGTAGATGGAAAATAGGGATCAAAATGAAAAGTCAGAAGTTTTTATTTTGTATTATGTATGTTTTCCCTACAGATATAAAATAGCAAACACTCTTAAACACCAGGGGTTCAGAGGTTTAAGGTTCGGCCATAAAGACCCTAAAACCCTGGATTATTTAAATTTGAGGGACAAACCTTCCATCTTGGGAGTTCTTTCGCATCGAGTCCACTTTGACCAAATCTCCTGACGACATGGCTTTGTGCATCTTCTTTTGCTCCTCAGAAGCTGCAGGCTGGAACAACATCAGCAAGTTAAATACCCACCAAAATCCCAGAAAGGGCTTTTTTTATTTATCTACATGAAGCCCAAGAGAATATTCTGATACGAGGACGAGTTACAGCCAGCAGATGGCAGCATTACATCACTGGTGCAGCTCTCACTTCTTCTTAGTGTCAGTAAAAGTTTCAAAGCTGTTGATAGTAATGATATTATAAACCAATAACACAACAAATAAAACCTTCAACATTTGAAATATGTTACAAGAAACAAATCAGTTTTCCCAGGAAAAGAACCATCAAAAGAAAGCAGAGTTTGTTAATCGATTAGGAAAGCTGAATGAGAATGATGAGCGTTTTCAAGGATCCCTGAGGTCTGAGTCTCTACAAGCGCTACTTGCTAAGAGAGGAACAATAACCAGGTGGCATGCAAACATTGTTATTAATCAGGAAGAATAAAAACCAGAGGAGTCAGTGTCACAGCTGTGAGAGAAGGAGAAGCCAAATCATGTTAGAAAAACCACAATGTTAAAGGTTTAGTGTTAAAAGGGAAAACACATTTCAAAAACTCTCCTAAATCTGTTGTGATACATTGAAGGATGTTTTTTTTTCTTTTTAAGTGGGTTTAAAGGGGTATTTATCCATAGTGAGTGTAGATGGTGGCCCCAGTTTGGAGAAGCAGGCAGGAATACCAATGTGAAAGTAAAGATATGTCCGGCAGACAGTGGCAGCAGAAAAACTTATTTTTATACCTAAAAAAAATCTGTTTTTTCTGTACATTTAGAATAAAATCTGCCTTTTTCCAAATATAGCATAATTATCCATCCATTTGTCTCCATTTGTCTTCATTTTTCTGTCTGTCTGTCTGTCTTTACAAATAGCTGCTTCTTCAAACAGGAGATCTAATGGAGGAAATACACTAACTATTGATAATTTCCTCATACAATCCCACTTTAAAAGTTCAGATCGATGCCCTAAAGTCATTTTCAGGGGTGGCCAAAATAAAAAATAAAAAAATCAAGACAGCATTGGCCTCTTAGAAAGTTGATATGAATATTTGTATTCTGCATTAAATCACAATTTGTTTGTTCTTGTATTGGAAGGTTTAACTATGTTACACAGGTCCTTTCATTTGAAATGTCTTCCACTATCACAGAAAGTTAGTAAATAGATCTAGAAAGTTCCCTTAAGTTCAGTTTGAGGGGTTAGAAACGTCAAAGAGAAGCCACGGCGCTTTAAGAACGTGTGGCCTGGATGGCGCCCGTTACCATGTCAGAGTCACTGAAACAGGACTCTCTTAAGCCCGCCTCCGTGGAGCTCTGCTTGGCGAGGGGCAGAGTGTAATGGCGGGGGCCGACGGGGCTGACGGGGCTGTCGCCGTCGTACTCGTCCTCCTCTGAGTCGCCCCCAACTGAGAGGATGGGGGCGCGGGTGAGGAAGTCGGAGCGGGTCCGTGCCATTCTGGCTTTCTTTTTTTGGCCCGCTCTGCCGACCTGGAGTTTCATCAGAAGTGATAACAGTTTAAACGGAGCTTTAATAACCTGCAGGAGAGCCTCAGTGCACCTGGTTCTTCATGTAGGTCAGCTGTGTGGGTTTTAGTGTCAGACTGGGAGCTGCCAGGAGTCATTAATTCATTCAAAACACAGAAAGGCACTCCTGCAAACTGGCACACATACATGCTGCACGTCAGTCTGGTAAAAAGAAAAGGAGAGGCTGCTTACATCCCGCACTTTGGCTCCTTTAGAGGGCTTTGGGACCGGGGACGCTGCGTCTCTGGGAGCAGCTGCAGGAGTCTCTTTAGCGACGGCGTCCTTGTCAAACCTGGTGGACGAGAGAGGAGAACATTACTGCAACATGATTTCTTAGGAGAGGTATACATCCGAATTAAAATGTTAAGTAAAGTATGGAGGAATGAACGAGACAAAATAAAACATATGATTACATTTTTTAATAAATACTTAAATGTGTCATTAATTAATTAAAATGGGAAATAAATACATAGATGTGTTGTTATATCATAAGTCATATAAATGTCATTAAATAAACACTGTGTGAGAAATGCTGATATGATTAAAGCATCTTAAAAACAAGTCTGATGGTTTTTTTCCGAGGAAAATGAGCCAATCCCAGGGGAAATGTATCTGTGTAGTCTATTAATCATCTAAACTAAAATGTCTTTCTCTCTGTGTGTTGGAACAAGGTGATAAATAGTCTTCACCACAGCAGACTTATGTTGATTTTTTTTTTTTACTGACCATCCTTTGTCAACTATTGATGTGTTGTCTAGTTTTATTATTTATTACTCAGAGAGTTAGCTGCCAAAGTAAGAATTCATCTGATTCCAGGCTGCATTTCAACTTTACAGCCTCACCAGACTGTAAAAGCCACTTCACTCCAACATAAGAGGCTAAAAAAAAAAAAAAATTCTGGCATGCCGAAATCTGTTTTTTAATGGTTTTAAATGATTCTTTCTATGCTCTGTGGAGCCTGGTTTTCAGATTATAACGTGTTCAGCTCCATCAGAAAAGCTTTTCTAAATTTATTTTACATAATTAATATATATATGTCCTATTGTGCATATCTATGCTATTCTCTGCAATACTTTATTTAATATTCTATGTATTTATCAATATCGTGCTGTTATTAGTCTGAATTTTTAAATGTATAATTCCTTAAATGAAATAACCTACTCTGATAACCAAAACCCATAAAGTTATGAGAAAAAAAAGCCTTGAAGCAACAACAAACACAACACAAAACGTGTGACTTGACTCACTTTGTAAATGTCACTTTGTCCTTCGGAGAGAAGAAGATGTTTGGTTTGTCCGCCATGCTGATCGTCGTGCCTTGAGGACTCGCTGGCTTCTTGGCGCCGGTTTTCGCTCTGATTCCTCCTCCATCTTTAGTCTCCAGGGTGAGTTTGGGCGCCCAGCCCTCAGGAGCGGGCCGGCTCTCCTTGCGTCTCTCCCTGGGAGCTGAAGCAGGTGGAGGAGGCAGCTGAGGCTGGGGCGCCCCCGGGGGGGAGTGCACTGTCGGGGCAGAGGAGTCCGACTGAGTCCTGGCGTGAGGAGCCAGCCCGGCTGCTCTCTCGATCAGGAGCGAGCTGGGTCTGACCGGCTTGATGGAGGTTGCGGCCCCTCCGGCGTCGTGTCCAGCCTGTCTGCTCTGCTGGATGCGGTGCAGAGCTTCTCCTCTCTGCTTCTCAAACATGTCTCTCTCGTACTGAGCGAAGTAAAGCCGCTGCCGCTCCAGCACTTCTTTCTGCTGCCGGATCTGCTCCATCATCTCCTTCTCGTTCTGCTGCTGCTGGTTACGCTGCCTCACCTCCTTCTCCTCGTTTAGCCTCACCAGCTTCTCTATGACGGCCTGGTCGGCCTGAGGGACAGAGGTAGATCCGGGGACGGGAGCTGGGTCTGGTTTGTCCCCTGTCTGGGCTGCAGAGTCTCGAACCTCTACAGGGGGACGGAGGCTATTGCTCAGCTCTTGGCTTATGGGCGTTTCTTTCTGCATGCTGATGACCACCACGACTGGCCGACGCGTTGACTCCCGCCTGTCTTTGACAGGCTTGGTGACGGTGGTCGTGGTGGTTGTGGAGATGGCTGCTTCTGTGTTTAGTTTGGGCTCTTCGGCGGGACGATGGGAGACGACTGTGCTGCCCTCACCCGGGACGTAAAAGGTAGGGAGGTAGTTCTCGATTTTGGGCGGATGTGAAGGTGCAGAGGGAGCTGCTGGATCCACTTCGGTCTGTCCCTGGATGCCTGGGTGGGCAGCAGCAGCGTCAGAAGCTGTCCTGTGTGGTTCAGCTGGCTTGGGGCTGGTTGAAACGGCCTCCACACTCGGCTCCGGGGCTACCGGAGGGACGGGGGAGAGGAGGTCCTCGCTGTCCGTCACCTCCTCTGTAGCCTTGGGAGGCTCTTCGTCCATGCTGAGAAGCTCAAAGCTGCCTTTGGAGCTCTGGCTGTCGGGCGTGCCCTGGGGGGAGCGGAGAGGAGGTGTTGCAGGGGGGACGAGCTCCAGGGACCAGCGGCGCTCCTCAGTTGGCGACGAGGATCCTCCGCTGGTCGCGCGGACCTTCAGGAGCTCCAGGCTGAACTTGGCCTGCTCCAGCTCTCTCATCCGCCGGCTCTCCCTCTTGGCCCGGGTGGTCTTCTGGCTGGGCTCGTCTACAGTTCTGGACCTCTCTCGCACCACAACGGTGGAGGTCAAATCTGGTGCTTCAGCTTTAGCCTTGGAAGGACTCTCCTTTGTCCTAGCCGGCTCTCTTGCATCTCCTTCCTCTTTCACTGTGCCCTCCTGGCTGCTGAGGCCTTGGAGGCTCTTTTCTCGCTGCTCGTAGGAGCGATCCTCCCATGTGCTGAGGTCCAACCCCATGATCTTCTCAGGGGACTCTTCCTCTTCTGGAGAGAGACTCACCTGGCCATTCTGCAGCTGCTGCAGCTTCTCCTGCTGCTCCTGCTGCTCCCTCTGTCTCTGCTCTCTCAGTTGTCTGAAGCTGTTAATCAGAAGAAGTGGTTATAACTCTACCTGATGCTAAACTACTTCTTTGTCCTTTTATCAAGACACATTAAAACATCAGACGGTTCTCCAGAACAAAAGTGCGTTCAAGTACTTAGTGAAGTTAAAAAGTCTTGTTCTCAGCAGCTCAGCTGATTGCAGAGCTGCTTTGCTTGCGTAATGGCATGCTATTAACAGGCTGGACTATAAGAACAGTGAACAATGACCAAATACTGAGCAGGCACGAGCTGTGTGCAAAGACTTATCAGGTTTCTCAGCAGCTTGAGCAGAAATCAAGCAGTCACCTTCCCTTAGAAGCTATTTTTAGAGTCTGAAAATGCTAAAATATTTGCTTTTGTTCAACTGAACTCCTTAATACACAGGTTTTCTAGCACTAGTAGAAAAAGAACTGGTGCTGGTGCTCCAGATAAGGACTTTCACAGTGGTTTACCTCTGCCTGGAGAGGAAGCCTCTGCCCACGGCCTGTAGTTGCTCCACAGCAGCGTACAGACGTAGGTAAGCTTCTCTGGCTCTGTGGCAGCGCCATGCCGTCTGAATGACCAGCGCCGCCGTGCAGCGCCGGTGCAGCCACAGCCTCCAGGCCCTCTGCAGCACCACAGCCGCCTCCCTCCACAGCCTGAACCTGTGGCGCTCCCTGTAGCCTCGCCACTGTGTCTGCAGGCACAAAGCCGCCCCCTCCTGGACGCTCGGGTCATATTCCTCCACCTCCTCTGCCTCTTCTACGGGCCGGTACACACGCCACCATTTCTGTGGGTGGGGATGATAATAATGTATTATTTTCATGATAACACAATGTTTTTCTTTAACACGATACCAATGTTTGTGTTTACTAAGAATGTTTTTACTGAAGGTAAAGTAGAATCATTGTTATCTCCAGGGGGAAACTGCTGTGCAGCATTTGCAACATAAAGTGGGAAGAGTTCAAATATAAAGTGTCAAAGATTTTAGATTTAAGCACTTTTTTGGGTAAGAAGTTAGCATCCGACTGAATAAATTAAACTTGGATTATACTGCATGAGTTATTTGATAATTTGATTATGATTTTTTTTTTTTATACAGTTTGGCCCACATTTATATTAGTTGTCCATTTTCAAATTCTTTACTTTACTTACTCTTTTCTTTGCCTTAACTGGGATTCTTCCACACAGTTTGACTTTGTAATCCAGCTTCTGTTTTAGACTGGAACTGTAATAACTTAATAACTAAATAACTAACTAAATATTTTACATGTCAAAAAGCTGTTTTTAAGCTTAAAATTTTTAGGGGGGCGAGAAAATAACATTTTAGACTCTAAAGACTTAGACTGATTATGTGACAAGTTTTTCTCATAAAAAAAACATTATATTTCTTGCGCAGTGAGGAGCAAGTTGACAGTGTATTTTTAATTGTAATTAATCTTTTGAAAACCAAAAGTAACAGAGCAATTGGGTTAGAAAGGAAAAAGAAATGATGGCTAGGCATCATCAGATAAATAACATATCATTATATTATTAAATCTAATAATGATAAGCAATGATGCTGAATAAGACTCAAACAAAAATAATCTCTCAGGAGCACGTTTCAAAACAGAAACCAATACAAAGCGGTTAAATCCGACAGAGATAGAGTCTGGAGAGGAGAGCGGTGATGATGGCGAGCTGTACCTGGATGCAGAGCGCCGCTTCTCTCATCCTGACGAACTGCTTCCTCTCCAGCCGCGCTCTGAACCTCCGCTGCAGCGTCACGATGCGTCTGAGCACCTCGGCGTGGAGCACTGCATGCAGCCGCTGACGGCCGGCCTCGCGCAGAAACACCTGAGGGGAGGGACCGGGACGGAGTCAGCACAGGGTATAAAACACACACACACACACAGTTAATAAGGAGAGGGGTCACACACTCTTTAAAAAAGCTCCACTCACACACAGACTCAGAGATCCCTGACTGGACTCATGGTCACAAGTATGTCAGGTATGATCCTCTAATTATATAGACAGCTGAAGGCATGGACCCCAAAATCATGACTCAGTCATACCAGCACCAAATAAGGTGTCTTCATTACTTCCTCTTCATCCAGAGGGAGGATGTGTTCAGGTAATATGAGGTTATCCTCCACACAACCCTTTCCTTTTATCTCTGATTCTATTTATAGTTTCTGTAATAAACCAGCTTTGACTCATTTTAAACGCCCACATCATTTGGAGTCATTTTGGTTCTTACACTTCTTAAATGCTTCAACATGCAGCTACAGATATTTTAATATAGAAACACATTATAACACACAGTTTAATAGTATTGCATATATATTTAGGTATATTGTTATTTTTGTCACATCTTTCTGTCCTACAATATTGACCGCATAATGCTGCCAATGGTTTCACCTCTAATATACAGAGATTTCCATCTTTTCTGCTTTAATAATTAATATTAATATTCTATAATTTTCTGCTTTAAAAATTATTAATTTAATAATTTTTTTTCAGGTTTCAGACTAACAAGACAAGAGACTTTAAAAAAACATTTTTTTCACTTCTTTCTGACATGATATCAACCAACAATAAACTGATTAGATGAGAAAATAATCTGCAGATTAAGCGAAATTGAAAACAACCATTAATTGCAGCTCTCATTGAAACTATTAACTTATTAGAGATTTAAATTTCGGTTAGTTTCAGTTTCATATTGACATTTATACAATCTGACTTGCTTGCAGCCACTGGAGTCGCCCCCTGCTGGCCATTAGAATGAATGCAGGTTCTTCTTTGTCCACTGATGAACGAAGTTCAGCTGTCCAACATTTTTGTAATAACAAACCCATTTCTTTTATGTTTTTTTTTTGTTGTCCAGTGAGGATACTCAATCTGACAGGTTTAATGTACAGTATTAGTAACAGATGTCACACTATGTTTTACTGTATTTGTTTACCATCTCACTTAGCAAAACTGCACTGAGGAAAGAAGAGCGTAAATACCATTGTCTTTCCCACTTGGTACCCATCTGGCTCGAGGCCCAGCTGGTCCAGGCTCTGCTGGATGCTCTCTCTGGTGGCACTGGTGCCGTCCTGGAGCAGCACACTGAAGTGATGGACAAAGTCCTACAAAAGGAAAGAGGAAAGGTGTTAAAAACAATTATGTTACATTGATTTCTGTCAAGTTATGCGTCCAACAAAGGGTTTAACATCGGCTTGAGTCACCAGATTTTCTGACAGTGATTCCAGGAGAGGATTCATGTGTTTGTAAGGATAAAAAAGAAAAATACTCAGCTCTTCTAAAAGTTTCCTGTGCCTTCTAGAAAGTTTCACTTGATCATGAGAAAGGTTTCTAGCGTGCACAACAAACTTTCCTGTCAGTGGTGAAATTGCATACACACTTGAAACTAATTAGCATAAACTGTGAGGCAGTGTGGAAGCAAAGGTGGATTTATCTACTTTCCTGAAAACTATAAATATACCTGAAAGTGCTAAAAAATTACTTTATTTTAATCAGAAGAACACTGAAGGGTCAGACTGCTGGTTTCTGCTGTGCCCCTGATAACTCGTGTGCCTGAGAAGAGAGACCTTTCCTGGGTTAGTTTCTGCTGCTCACAAGAAACAAATATTTTTATTTCTTCTTCTTATGTCCCTTTAGGGGCTCTGTATGTTTGGGATGTTCAACACTAAAGAGTGAAACATAAATCCTAACCAGCAGCAGATTGAAGCCTTCTGCTGCTTCTCTTGAGCAATAAAAAAAAAAAAAAAAGCCATCGAGGCACATGTGTTTTCAGGTATGAGTCCATGCTGTCCATATTTGCAGGGGTTCAAACATCATGGCATAAATATGCTCAACTCCCACTCTTCAAACTGAGGCCCATTGTCTGAATTCAATACACTCTGTGCTGCAGGGGGTGGATCGGGAAACAGATGCTGTGTTTATACAATTACAAGCATGGGGAGTGTTTGAGAGACCCGTGGACAATGGAGAGGCTCTGTTCTGGAGAGCCGGGAAGCAGCGCAGTCCTCCGAAGTGATGCCATGCCCGAGATATTTCTCATTAGTGCTGACCGCGGCACTAAATATGTTTTGGGGGGAATTTTTGATGATGAACAGAGATGTCTGGTGCTGAAAGCATCTGAGTGAGGTCATCAGAAGTTACAGTTTTATGAGATTTGCACTCGGTTGGGTAGATGTAAAGCTCAGTCCACAGAAATAACCAAGTACATTGTGTCTGTTTTTAATCTAAATATTAGTGGAAACTAGCTTCCAGTGCTAGAAGAGAAAAAGAAAACTCATCATCCCTTTTGACGTCTGATCTTAATATTTTTTCTCCAGAACTGCACCACTACCCCATGGTCTTAATAGGACCAAACTTACTAAAAACATGTTTATGTTGGGTTGGATGGAGAAATTAAAACTCACCTGGAAGAAAACAAATGCTTTGGGTGCTATTAAGAACATGAGGTAGTGGTGCACTTCAGCCTCTTGTGGCCAAAATGAGTATTACAACAACAAATGTTGATCTGAAGGAAAAAGAAAAAACAAAACATATGGAGCTTCTTTCCGACGTGTTTCACAAATGAAAAAAAAGGATAAATGAACTAAATGTGATAAATGTAGGAGAACAGCAACTTAAATCAGACTTTAAATATTTTTTTCTCACTTATATTACTATAACTACCAGCACAACACATTCAGAATACATCTTCACAAACTAAAAATACTCTTTTATTGGCCTCTTTTGACTGATTTCTTACTTCATACGTTATTTTGTTAATGCTTCCAGGCAACATGATGTTCATGGGCTTTGACTGACTCTACAGTTTAGTGATTTTTTTATTCGAGTGATTTAAATTTGCAGGGTGGTCAGACTTCAAAGAAAAACATGATTATTCTGAGGGGTTGTGAGTTGATAAATGGACACTTGAATGCTTTTCAAAGATCATCATTCATCCATTCACAAACACTGGTTATCCTTTACTAAACAACTATTAA
>JAOWBC010000001.1:5324739-5342297 GCA_028566105.1 Hypoplectrus providencianus
CATCTTCCATCGTCTGCAGTTAATGGTCTGAGACCTGCATCATCTGCTGGTTTGCTGCTCTGATAGCTGCAGCGCTGATTAGACAGCAGAGGAATTCCAGCTCTCACTGAGCATCTTATCGCAGCCTGTTTGTTGTCAGTTAGCCACAACTATCTGCGCTCTTCCTCCCTCCTGCCTCGTCCTGACAGAGCACAGACTACTGTAAACTCACAGAATTCCTCTCAGATAAGAGCGGGACAGTCGGGGCTGCACGCTCTGCCTCCTGGACGCAGGAGAGCATCACTCGGGCACAGGCGTTTTCTCTTCAGTTTCAACTTCAGTTTAAAATGTAATTTTAACTTCAAACTGCAGAGGCATCTTTCTGCAGACACGTTTCTCTTTTGGCTCCATACTTCTTTTCAATTCCATCAGTGGTCCTTTTTTTTATTGAATGCAAAGTTGTGCATAAAGTCATTTGAGACATTTAGAACCTGGCCTGTCTAAAAACAAATATGTTCTCTTGAAACTTTTTCAATTGAGCATTAAAAAGTTACAGACAAACTATGTTGGACAACCAGTTCTTAAAAAAATTAAGGGATTTCAAACTAATCAGTGCTATTTAGCCACCATTACTCATATTAATTAAAATTTTGAAAGCAATTGCGGGTTTTATAGAAGTGAAATAGAAATCGAAGAGCAACCAGAACAGTTTTGGATTGTTACAACCTTAGATTTTACTTTTTCATGTGTTAATATTAGTTTTAAAGAGAAGTTGTCCTTACTGGACAACTACATATTTCAGTGTGTCCCTATGTTCTTTTGACTTTATGGAAAGGTATCCACAGGTCGTTAAAGTTGCAATTAGAGCTGAAAACAAGTCTTTATTGTCACACTTCACGTTTGTTTTATGCTCAAACACCATTTATGTGCCAGACTTGAAGGTTAAAAAAAAGCATAAAACAATGTAAAGATGGTTACGGATGAGTTCTGTCCAGCCCAGGAAAAAAGTACAGCCTGACTCAACTATGACCTTACGTTACCATGGTAACCAAAAGAAACAAAAAAGCAACTTAAAGAGACAGTACTCGATTATTGCAATACACAAATACATTTAGGGCGTCTAACACCTCAACATAAGGTCATGAGTTGAGTGTTTTCTTTACTTTAATGTTTCCTGATGTCACACACACTTTAAGGTCAGGCCTCAGATATCCTCACATGTTTCCATGACGACTGGTGGTTTGAGCTCTGCAGATGGACAGTATCGTCGCGTATCGTTACACAACAGCACATGCCTGAGGATTAACACTAGGCCCTGTCCTGTCTGTGCCATAAGGCTGCAGGGGGCCAGGAGCTATTGTCACAGCTGTGTCACCACACACACACACACATACACACACACACAAAAATTCTGCAAATCACAACTTTAGTTTCCAGTCGCTGCTCTGCTGCCAGAAACCCTGCAGTAATGTGGTTGTTTAACCTGATAATCGCTCTGGACCTCAGGACTATTATGAGCATGTTGACCATTAAATTAATAATAAAAAAAATAATCCACTAATTCTTTAATTATGGAATCACGTAATGACTTAAAACCTATAGGTGTTAAAGCTCAGCAAACTGCTTTCTTTGCATGACATCCAACTTCTGTGATTTTCTTTGCTTTAACTAAATTACCACGGGGGGTTTCTCACAAAAAAAAAAAAAAGACTTTGAATGCTTTCTTTTTGTCCAAAACAAAACCCTGGAGGATGGAATTTAATTTAGGGAACACAAACTGAGCTTCCAAACAGATCACTATTGTTTGTTGACTCTAGTTCCCATTTTAAGGGATTAATTAAAAAAAAAGAACGAGTTAAGCTCATTGCACATAAACTAAATTGCAAAGAACAACACAATGCACTTTCTTCTCTCCACCTCACTCCGGCTACTGTTAGCAGCAGTGAGTTAATGAGGGGAAATGCAAAACGCGGGGAAGCTGAGCCTTTGAGGCCAAAGCCTCGCTCATATAATGGCCTACTAAAGAAAGGGGAGCTTTGTTCGGTGCAACACAAGCAGGTTCCTCTTTAATGACTTCATGTGCATGCCAATCACTTACGCCACACAATCCCATCATGCGGCTACAACAACACTTTTCAGGACATCCCGATCATGTGAGTGCAGCACGTGACTCCGCTTCGTCCCCCAAAAAACACAAGCCGAGAGCCGGTTCGGCAGGTAACACCTCCGAGGCTGAGGACGGCGGTCAGCCTTATTTTAGAGACTCACACAGCTGCACAGAGGCCTGTTAGCTCCATTACACAGAGAGCCAAACAGACGCTTCACTTTTTAGTTTATGTTCTTCACAAACAAATACATTCATTTGGGGATATGGACCCTGGGGGACTGTTGTAACCTGCATCTGTTAAACAGTGGGAATACATATGGCATATTGCTATGGCATCATATCTTAGCAGTCAGTTTCTTCTGGTTATAACTGGTTTAACATTCTGGAGAATTATTTCCTGGCTCGAATTATCCACAGACATCTCTTCTCCCCAAAGCAAACTGACCAGGTGATCAAAATCAGTAAAAAAAAAAGATGAAATAAAACAGTTTTATGTTAAAAATCAGTGTTTCTCTGATGCACGTTGGCAGAGGAGCCGCTACGAACGTTTGCTCTGCTTTTTCTTTGATTACTTCCGATCGAGGCTTTCAGGAGGTTTTTACCCAGAGCCATTTGTTTACATGAAGTCTCCTCATCTTTAAAGCAAATAAACTTGGTGATCTAAACCGTCACATATACAAAAAAAAATGGCAGTTTTACGTGAAAGAATCTGTTTCTCTTGGCGTGCCAGAAAAGGGGCCACAGCCAAACGGACTGTACCATCTGCCCAGGTAGTTTCTCTGATAACTTGAGCTCCAGATCCAGCCTGGTGACTTAAATTTTTCATCCAGTTTAAATGAATAGTTAACTGAACAACAAGGATCTAGAAACTGGCCTATGACAAAATAATAAGTCACTTATTTTTACTTCTGTGAGACAACCACAACACTGACACCTGCATGTGATAATCTGAGCAGAAAAGTACATGCAAATGTCTAGTTTAAGACAGTTCAGAAACATTAAGGTATTAGTTTGGATTCATCAAAGTCACAAAATAACACAAACTAACTCCCTGTTTGAGACAGTCATAGACCAGTAACTCCGGTAAAATTACAGTTTTTGTCAATGGAGTCTGGTGGCTTTGAAGATAGCAACGCACCACTTCAGTCCCCTCTGTGTAAACTTAAAGAGGGCTGTGTGAAAGAAAGGTAAAGCAGTGAAACCTGATTCATCATACAGCCCAACCTCATAAACCCAAACTATCCCTTTAAGCACAGGTCCAGTCACTGGGTGTTAGAGTCACAGTGCAGTGGACTCTAAGGAGGTGAGGACAAAATAAGACCTGACCTTGTCCTTCTGTTTGGTTAGAAATCATTTTAAAATAACATGTTCACAATAAGTCCTTTAGAAATCCCACCATGATGATAGATTTCCAGCCTAAAATGTGAAATATAAGTGAAAGCTGTTCTGGTTATTAGAATATAAACGTGCTGCTGTAGCGGTTTCTCTCTCCACCTCAGTCTAACTCTGATAGCTGCTGTCTGATGAGCTGCAGCGTTATTTTCTAGAACCACAGACGTACTTCACTGTCAGAAGATTGAGGTTTCTATATAAAGACAGAGTTATTTTACTGCTGATAAATATCTCATGACAGGAGGGCTTAAAACTGCAGAGTGGTGGTTCTCTCTCTCTGCCACGGTGATGCCTCAGCTGCTCTGCATCTGAAATGTGCTGCAGATTATTTATGACTCAAACACGGAGGAGGGGTCTTTCTTTTTGTGCAGCGACATAAAACAATCCACGATGGAAGGTTGTAAAACATTTTAGAGAGGAATCGAACACAACACAACTTCATATCTGCATTGACTGATGAACAGGAAGTTCAGCTGATGGAAACAGTTTTAAAGCGACAGATGAGTGAATCTGTGTGAACCGGAGCTGAACTCAGAGAACAGGACTAGCCAACAGCGAGGACACACCCGACACAGGACAGGACGTACCAGGTGACAGGACCTGAAGTCGTCCATTGTTCGCCTGATGAGAACACTGACGATCTCACGTTAGCAGCAGTTGTTTCAGTAGGAAATGAATGGACTCCATCCTCCAGTGGCCTGTAGGCAGATGGTTGGGTACACTGAAAAAGGTCCAGTTACAGAAGTGTGTAAAGCCTTTATTCCTCTGTTTAAACTCCACTCACAGCATCTAAAAGCCTCCATTACAGCTTTAAATATGGACTGAAGAATGTGGAAGTCTCTGCACCAAGTCAACACCGCTTTATATCATTTATCAGCTCATTTATGCTACATTGAAAAAACAACGTGTTTCACTTACATCCTGCACAATCCAGAGTTCAGATTCAGCTTTTAAAGAATGAAACACAAGTCAGTTTCAAGGACTTTCAAGGAACCTAAACCAGGACTTTGCTGAAGCCTTTCATCTAAATGCAACGGTAGCGGTGCAACGGAAAATGCAAATTTGTTGTTTTCATCAACATTTAGAGGGAATAAAAAAGCTTGGTAATGTACTTTAGTAGATGGCAGTGTAATGTGTCACTGCAGGCTAATCAGTCGGAAAACGGTAGAAGATGTGGAGATGGCATAAGAGATAAAAAAAAAAAAAAAGGTGCTAATTGGAAAACTTTGGCCACCCAGGAGGGAAATGGTCTTCAGTAATTAGTTTAATTGGACTAGAATTGTTCTTTCATGTGAGCTGGTGTTAGCCGAGTGTTAGCAACGTGGAAACTGTGTTTTAAATATAGGGGGAAAAAACACTTTCAGCAAGTGTAGAAAAACATAAATACATATTGGTGATTCAATCAAAGTTATTTTTGGTGATTTTTCAAACTGTGCAGAGAAATTTGCTGATGGAAACACGACCAGTGAAAAATAACAAACATAACAAAATTCCCTTTTTCTCACAACAATGATTGAACTCTCACACACATGAAGTCTTAATCTTGATTATTTCATGCTTGCTGATTCTCAGTGAAATGGATCAACTGAGGAAATATCCACCTATGAAAAACAAGTGACCACAAGAAGTGCATTTCCTCATTGTGTTACAGTACAGACGCCCCCTGAATCATTTAAAATCTAATTTATTTATTTTCTTTTCCTTCATTTTCATTGCAAACATATCAGTGAAAATCAAGCAATCCCCAAACACTAATCCTTACTGAGCATGTTTATCTCCCAGCAGAGATTGCTCAAATGCCAGCAAACATGTTGACAGATTTTCCTTTATGGCTGTAGTTATACAGCATTCTCTGAAGGGTTGTTTCCTGTTTTACAAAAGCCTTTAACCTGAGTCACCCAAACAATCTCAACCATCCATGCAAAGGTAGCAGTATACAGCATTAAAACATGAAAAGTTTTACATATATGTTGCTTTGTTTACTGGTATCAGATCCGGATTCTGTATCAGGCTAATGCAAGTTCATGTTTCAGCATCGGGAGGGAAATATGATGTCAAAACATATTTTACTCAGCTGTTAAAATAAAACTTTGCATTAAAATGATGGATTTTCAAAGTAAAAGTTTGTCCACCTTTATCAAACACTTAATTCCACAGGTGTTTTTAAAGTAGAATTAAAGGGCAGATGGTCTTATTCCAGTGCTGCAAAATGTTCATGTAACCCTCCAGATTAGCTCCTGCAAAGCCTCAAAACTGATCCTCCGCCCTCTCAGGCCGCGGCCCGGGCCTCTCAGGTGGTGTCGGTGATATCGCCCGGCCCAGACGCAGCACGGTGTGATACAAACTGAGGCCAGTCTTTTAGAAATAGCAGACAGAGGGGGCCTGCGGGGTGTCAGATGTCGACAGGGACCAGTTGCTGGAGTCTCGGCCTCTCATGCTCGCAGCAGCTGTGTCTCCTCAGACCTCACATTCCTGCAGGACAGACCCACTCGACTCTCATCACCTGTGCTGATCTGAGGCAGGACGAGCTCTGGAGGAACCGCACAGCTACTCGGATTTAAGTCGTTATCTTTATCTTCTCATATATGAAAGAATAAGGAGGGTGACGTTTATAAATGGTCTTACATGTTTTATTCTATTCCTGTTTTATATTTGAGTTAAAGCTGCACAAGTTATCAAATCACAACCTAATATGGACGAAAGCAATATCTAAATCGCAGGAAGGTGAAATGTTAGTTTAGACCAAAACATGTCTCAAAATACCTGCAGAATCAAGGATTGTTGTGCTGCAATTACAGCTGTCATAATGAATATTTCTGTTAGTTGATTCTAACGCACCATTTCAGAGCAATGACTTCATTCTTATAAATATTCAAACAAGTCCAAATTGTCATGTCAGTGTCCATATGTCATACAATAAGTCTCAACCTACAGGTTTTATTCTACAGATCTAAGAGAACAGCTCTGTTTAGTAGAAGATCACAGCATAAACATTTAGGATCTTTTCCCATGAAAATTAGAATATTGTGCAAAAACTTACAACTCCCGCCGATATCATGAATCATATCACTAAGTGAAAATAATATTTTAAAAAAAATGTCCAAATCACGCAGCCCTGATTTGTGCAAATATTATGATATAGGTTGTATTTTTCCACTGACATTTATTGCATTCATTGTTCATTATTTTACTCACTAATGTTTGTCCATTTACTTGTGCATTGATTTGGTAAACTGCAATAATGTGCAAAACACCACATCAGTTATTTAGCCTGAATAATCAGAATAATCCTGTTCATAATCTAGCAGGATCATTATGTAACTCCCTCACAAACACAGTGATGGTCGGGGCACCCCAGTGCTGTTGGGTCCAGCTGGGGAGCTTTGTTGCATGTTCCTCCCCTCATTTCCCTGCCGTCACTCTACTGACAACTCCGCAACAAAACACCACAGAAAAGGTCCTCAGAAAGCCCTCCATGCTACACTGAAGGGAATCTTGCACAGACTGATATCTGATGTGTGCAGCAGTCTGAAGTGGCCTCTCGGTCCACTGCACAGACGGAGACGTGCAGCCATGATTCAGCAGCTTCTTTACCCCATCAGACCTCCCTGTACAATTACGGCTGCTTTGCAGTCTTTATTGCATCCTCTGCATTATAAGCTGCACCGTCTGACCTCCTCTAAATAAAACATGTAAACATTTACCCCACCCTGCTGCAGGCACACAGAGACCAGCACACAGCTCCATCCTGTACAGCCAGTTTTATGTGAATGGGTTTAGATCACTAGATAAGGTTATATGTGAATGTGTATGTTCTAACATTTAATTTCTGCTGCATCATCCTATCTGTGCATTCATTTTGCCTGCACATAACAGCCTGCACATGGACTATACACAAAATATGAGCCCTTTGTGGCTAAATCAGACACATTTACACCATATAAAAGCAAGTTGAGGTGTTATATTTATAAATAAGTGTGATATAAATAACCAGGATTAATCATTTTCCCACGTTTCCTGGTGGCTTTGAAGCACTTTGTAGATGACATAACAACTGAGCTGCAACTCAAACTTTTCACAAGCTTTCATACCACACACACACACATTGCTACACACACCTCTGTTTGTAACTATTCATTCAACAAAAGCACCGACTGAGCCCATACACACCTTAAACAGCATGGACAACCATGTTGCAAATGACTGGACGTTTAAAAAGAAAACCAGTTTCTTGATTCATCTGGTTGCTCGCAGCCCCCAGAGCCCCTCTTCCCACCGCGGGGCAGCCCACCACACACATACACACACACACACACACACACACACACACACACACACATACATACACACACACCACAGGGTCTAACAAGTACGAAACATCAGTCTTACCTCCAGACGTGAACGCTGAAGTCAGTAGTAAAGTGGGACTCAAGTTTTCCGTACGCTCTCCTGATGGGCTGCAGAGCCGCACACACTTGTAGCCACACAGAAACCTAAGTCTCTATTTAATTCCCTGCATTACCCTGAATTAATTTGTTTCCTTCTCTCTCCGGTCAGCTGCCCCCGAAACAACTCCTCGATATTCACCTCCGCGCGGGATACCTGCGCTTTGCTTTGTTTTATCCGTGTGAGTTCGCTGTTTGTTGTGTTTGTAATTAAAAAGCAGTCCTTCGCAGCTCGCTGACGGTCGCTGAAAACTCCACTTTGCCTTGCTAATCAGTGCGGCCGCTGCGGGGACGCGCGGCAGTGCGCGCTCACGCTGTCCTGGGCGGGGAGAAAGCAGAGAGGGAGGGACGGAGCCAAACCTCCCGGTACACCGGAGAGCCGCCGGAGATCAGAGGAGAGCTTAAATGTAGCGGCCGCTCAGGGTACTGCAACTTCCGCCCTCATCATAATAAACCCAAATAATTTTTAACATTAGTTTACTATTAAAAAAATAATTTAAAAAAAAAACACTCAAAAAGCCTATGAAAACTCCAATACGATATAATCCAGTACAATAGAAGCAATTTAAAAGTTTATACAAAATATACGGAGGTTATAATATAAATAATTTAACGTTCACAAATGCAGATAATATTTTCTAAGATAAATACCCCAAATGTTAAAATACGGGGAAGCGCACGATAGTAAATAACTTTAATTTTTAAACAATAGCAGCATTTACAAGCATTTTGTATTAACCAGGGTTCAGACAATTAAGTGAATGAGTGAGAAATTAAATTTAAGAGCTATGGTTATTTTGTTCCACAGCAAAAGTATGCAAAAATAGAAAAATCATGACAAAGATAACAAACTGTGTTTGAACAATAGACAGTATTCAAAGATATATATAATGATAAATGTATAAAAAAATATATATATATGAAAATATAACTATCCAAGTATATATTGTGTCATTGACATAAATAGGTCCTAGGCAGTGCTTAAAGTTTTTAAATTCCATGGATGTTTTATATTATTTATTAATTTAATTCCAATCATACATCGATAAGTAATTTAAACTATCGATCGAATGGTGCGCCATGGTTCAGCCAGCTGTCAATCATAGAGTGTAAAAATAACACGTCATTTGGTGTTGCCGATATGATCCGCCCTACTCTGCCTCTGATTGGCTAATTATGATATTCTTGCCAGAAAATTAACCAATCCTACTCCTTATACTAACGAAGGTATGATTACTAGCCAATCAGAGGAAGAGAAGGGTGGCACAAATGTTTGTCAGACGGAGCGAAACCACAGGAAGTAGGCATGAAATAACACGGTAGCGATGTACAATAACTACACCACATGATTTTAAATGATAGTTAAAACAAATACAAGCTTTTTGGGAACGTTCAAGACTTTTTTCTACGACAGAAGATGTCTTACTTATTACATATGTGACTGTATTTCTGATTATATAAACTGTAAAATTAAAGCACATGTAACGTTTAAGCCCCTGCATGTTACGACAAAGACGGGCTGCCTTTCAGTAAATGGCCCCTGTCGCAGAACGTTGACGTCTTCCTGCATCAGTTTACGTTAGTCACTGCAATGAGGGACAAGTCTGCAGTTTTCGTGGTACTTTTTATCTGAGTGTGTCTTTTACAGGTATGGACATGAAATCAAGTGCATGTGTTTTAGTTTGACAGTACATTGTCTGTATTATAGATTCGAAAATTACTGTTTGGCTGAGTTGTTTCGCTTCGTGCGGTGCTGAAAGTGGTGGTTAGCTAACAGCTAACGGCTAGCTTTCATCAGCCTGCTGGTAAAACGATTGACTAAACGCATTGCAGTGATGTGATACTCCGCAGAGGGAACACCGGACACCGGCAGCCTGTAACGTTAGATTGCTCGTTATATTGCCGATCAAACGCCATTGAGAATTTTTGTGAACAACAGTCGCCCATTACGATAATCCAGTTACAAGTAACGTAAGTCAGTGAGTAACGGTCAGCAGCAACGAACCAAGATGGAACCAGAAGTGATTCAGTGTTTAACTTCAGTAACGTTTCTTACATTTTTAACGTTAATCTAACGTAGTTCAACTGTAACATAGCCTCATCCTGTGCACTAGTTCTTTAGTTGTCTATCCAGTGAATATTTAGTTGTTTGGTTTGCATCATCATGTTCAGGATGGGCGTTGTGACACCTGACAAAGTGTAATTTTATGTGTATCAAAAGAGTAATTCAAGCAGTTTCGCTCCTTAAAAAAAGACTTGGATAAGTGCTAAATATTCTAATGCTGAAGATAACAATTGTTTTCACTTATTGATAATCAAATGATTAACTGCTAATCTTAGCATGGAATTGTTGTTTTTTAAAACGCCCACTCCATTTTCCTAGAACCCCACAATACATCCTCAAACTGTTTGTTTTGTCTGACCAACAGTTTAAAAGATAAAGGAAAGCAAGCAGTTTTAAAAATTAGTATGTACAGTAAATAAGAAAAGTGTTTTATATTTATACTTGATAGAAAATAAGTCCAACTATCGATGTAAAGAGAGTGCACAATTATTTCAGCATGTTATTTGTAGAACCCTTGAAATGAAATGTCAGTTGAAAAAAAATTATTGATTTAAATTAATTTCCTTTTTGCAATAATCACACAAAATTTAGTCTAAGTAGTTCATACATTTGTACATAATAAAAAGGTTTGTTTTGGATGTCAGCATCTGCAACTGCATCACCTCCACAAGAGAAATAAAATTATGTTAATTCCACTTTAGGAAAGCTGGAAAAAGTATTTCAGCAATTGGCCAAAACAAGTTGGGAAATGTTGGATAGTAGAGAAAATCCAATGTATTACATTTCTCAAAAAAGACCAATGTATAATTCAGGAATAAATGGCTGAACAGAGCACATTAAATGTTTTGCTTTCTCAGACTGACACTCTGTTGGAGGATGGACCCTGTAGTGCTGAGCTACCAGGACAGCCTGCTGCGGCGCTCTGATGTGTCCTTACTGGAGGGACCTTACTGGCTCAACGACCAGGTCATCGGTTTCGCCTTCGAGTACTTTGCTGCTGAGCGCTTCAGAGTCCTGGGGGAGACCATCACCTTCATCAGCCCGGAGGTCACCCAGTTCATCAAGTGTGCTTCCTGCCCCGATGAGTTAGCCCTCTTCCTGGAGCCGCTGGATCTCGCCTCTCGTCACTGGGTCTTCCTCGCCGTCAACGACAACTCCAACCAGAGTGCCGGTGGATCCCACTGGAGTCTTTTGGTCTACCATCACAACTCCAACCACTTTGCACACTATGACTCTCAAAATGGCAGCAACTCCCTGCACGCGCGGCGCATCGCCAGCAAGCTGGAGCCGTTCCTGGGCGCGGGGAGGAAAGCGCTGTTCGTGGAGGAGCCCTGTCCGTCGCAGCAGAACAGCTATGACTGCGGCATGTATGTTATCTGCATCGCGGAGGCCTTGTGTGAGAAGGCCAGGGTGGAGGGCTCGCCACGCCTCCCTGTGCAGATCATCACCCCAGCCTACATCACTCAGAAGAGGGCTGAGTGGTGCAGACTGATCCAGAGTCTAGCTCAGAACGACCTCTGCTGCGCTCTGTCCTTCCCTTAGCACGCTCATCCACCCTCACTATATGCAGAACAGACATATCTACTGCTGGAGCCTCTGAATGCACTCCTTCAATACACTATATAACTACATATGAAGTATATTTCTATTACAGTCTCTATCATACTCCATAAAAGAGAAGACAACAGATCTTTATTGGTGTCATGTTTATGCCTTGTATATGCACAGCAACATACAAAACCTAAACCTGAACACCAGCATGCCTATAAAGGAATTTCCTCCCGTGTACATATTTACAGAGGATGGAGAATGTCATGTCAGAGACGAGGCACAGACTTTTTTTTTTCTCCATTGTATTGGTTTGGGGCGAATGTAGAAATGTTTACACAGATTATTGCTCAGGGTCATTTTAAATGAACTAGAATTGACGATGAGAATGTGAACCTTAACTCTGGCTCCTACGTTACGTCGCGTATTCATTTTGTCTCTCGGTTTGAACGGCCAAACAACCTTTTAGTTTGAAAGGAACTTGCTGTATGAGGGTGAAGCGTGCTGCGACTGTTGGGGACAAAGGGCAGCGGCGAGCGGAGGAATGTACGATATGTTCTCACAGAAAACAAGCATCAAACCTGCTGTCTGTTCTAATAAATTTTATTGTCACATTTTTGTTGACAAAATGGGACATTTGCTTTGCTTTGTGTTTCTTTTTTTATTCAAGGTGCCTCAAAGTTTAAATCATATTGCTGTAAACATTTTGACCAGATTCCAAATGATTGGGGGATTTTTTAAGTGGCACAAATTTTAGAGGGAAAAATTCACAGATTACTGATACGTCAGCAGATATAAAGATTTCTTGAGCTGGAATAGAAAAGCCTTTTTTATGTGGATTGTGCAACAAAGACTCTGTTAAAGTACTCAGAAATAAATAGCGTTTAACAGTATACCAAAGTAAAGAGCTGGCTATTTAAATAAAAATAAGTATCAAATGCATTTTAAAAGACCCTGAGCTTAATTTTTTATATGTTATACATAAGGGGCAGTTTCAAGTGTTGAAAGAAGTATTCATATCATTTACTTGAATAAAAGTAATAATACCAAACTGTAATCACTTCACTGCAAGTAAAAGTTCTACACTCAAAACCGTATTAAGTACTAAAGTATCAGCATCACAAGTAAAAGTACTTGTTCTGTAGAATTTCCCCACTATGACTGTGATATAATTAAACATTTTAAAGGATATTTATCATTGATGCATTTATGTAAGTAACATTTACTGTTTGACTAATTATTCATAATGTGGGATCCTGGGAAGTAACTAAAGCTGCTAGTTTAATGTAGTGCAGTAAAAAGTTAAATATTGGCCTCTTAAAGTAGATACAGTGGAGTAGATGTTGAAAGTTACATAAAATGAAAATACTCAGTGAAAGTACAAGTAACTCAACTTGTCCATAAATACAGGACTTGAGTAAATGTACTTAGTTACATTCAAACACAGTCATGCAGACACGACACTGGAAAGACGAAAACAGTTCCCATATGAAAATGCTCACGTCTGTGGGTTATTCTAAGCTGCTGCTGAGATTCACATTTTGGTTTTGTTTTTGCATTTTGAGCCCCTGAAGTGAAATTTAATAAAGTTTCTCAAACTATTTACCATGCTCTGCAGATAGGACACCAAGTGAGATTTTTTTTTTTAAATCAGGGTTTGACCTGTCCCTGTAAAATAAAAAAAACCTGACTCCATAAAGTTAATTGAGCACAAGCAGTTTCATCATGTAGTAATTGCAGGAAACAAAAAGGACTCCACCTGCTGCTCTGGCTGTCTGCCCCGCGCGGCTCCTCACTTCACTCGCTCTCCTTCCTCTGGCATCTCTCTGCATCTACATCACACAGGCGTTTTTCACCCGGAGGAACCAGTCAGACCAGCCATCAGGGTTTACTATTGTCCTAATAAAACGCCACAAAGCCGGGCATTCAGCAGCCTGGCAGTACACTGCATTAGTGAGACAAAGAGCGAGGGAAAGGCACATTCATTTAGACAGATTTGCTTCTAAATGGCCAGTTTAACAAGTCCACTCCACGAGTGCTCACAAGGGAAACAAGCCTGACTTCCTGCCTCTTCCTATCTCAGGTCCTTGTCTCTAAACAGACATCATACACCGAGGTTTGGTTTTATGACCTTAAGGAATATTATAAAGGTTGTTATGTGCTGGACTGAGATGGATAAAATCAAATCCTGCACAATCCTGAACCGTGTGCTCTTTGCTCTTTTGGCAAATGACACTCAGCTTTCTGTGGCAGGAAACAAAGCTTCTTACTGCTGCAAGTGTAAATCAACAGTAGGCTAACTGATAATCAGCCGCGAGTGCATCAGCAGGTCGAGCTCAGCGTTGAGTCTCGCTCTCTATTCAGGAGGATTCAGTATGTTAATATATACAGTGTGTAAAATTCAGCACGCCAGAAATCAGTGGCAGAACGTAACTAAGTACATTTTTCAAGTGCAGTACCTAAGTACATTTAGCTGACAGCTTAAGTTACTCTTCAGCTTGAGATTTAAATTAATATATCTGATATGATTTATGATATGTGCATATCAGTTCATTAAGTATTGCAAGTGACAACAGTAAAAAGCTTCTATCATAAATGCATCAATTATAATAATAATCTAATAATATATTTGGAATATATGAAAACTATCTGAGCTGGTCCATCCTGCAGATTGAGTACTTTTAATTTTGATACTTTAAGTTTATTTCAACATTTTTGTGCTTTAGTGAGGTTTTTTGATTATTTTATTTGTATTGGAATAAAATAATTTAAAAAATACACAGTGACTCTTTCATCAAGAAACTAAAGGTGGTAAAGGCTGATTTACAAATTTACAGAAAATGGGAGAAGCAAACAAGTCGCCTCGGCCACTAAAAGTATCTGAGAATGGTTGGAGGCTAATATTGACCATTTTCATGCTGTTTGAAGCCAAATTAATGTTTTATTACTAGGAATAAATGAAAATTAAACACCTGAAGTGAATTAAATGTTTGCTTCATCAAAGTTCTAAAAACCCAGTGATGATAAAGGTATTGATAGCAGGTGGAAAGCTACAATTGCTGCACAGCTGCCATGCATTTATCAACACTATGGACATATAGCAGAGATAGAAACCTTCTTAAATATGTATGTGGTTTTGATTGATGATGAACATACACCTTCATTTATAGACACACATAAACAGAGAGCTCCATTAGTGAACTCACTCACCGTCGTTCTCCATCAGTGTCGTGTGTAATTGATTGCAGAAGCAGCAGCCAGAGTTTCCCTGCAGGATCTGCAGGTGGTTCACATTTACTCATCAGCCTGCAGCAGGTACAGATACACACATGCACAGATGCACACACACACACACACACACACTGAGCCCAGCACTGTCTCTGACCTCTGACACAAATAGGAAAATGTGTTTCGGGAGTGCTGCTGCTACACGTCATCATGTCCTGCCACAACACATCTGCAACCAACTACAACTTGGAGCCGTTTTAGCTGCATGTACAGCAGCGTGCGTGAGAATCAGTTTGATTAAAACATGCAACTTCCTGTTAGGGGGGACGTGGCTACATCCTGGACAGCACTGCTTCCAGGTGTGCAGCTGCACGCAAACACGTCCCATCAGGAGGTGAAAGTAGGTCGCGGTCGATATCACAGCATCACATCAGGAATGAAAAGAGGAGGCAGGAATTAGACGCTCCGCCGCCCCAGCAGCTCGATCCCCCTCAGATAAAGCTTCACTATTGTGCTCCATGTTCGCTAACTGTACCGGTGAAATGCAGAAGTGCCAGCCAGGCTTGTCCATCTCCTGGGATCAGGTGTTTTTATGTGGGTCAGCCTTTATGTGAGCGCTCTCTTTAATATTCTCCTTTTGCAGAAAACACATTACAAAGCTCTAATCCAACACAGCAGAGAGGAGGAAACTGAAGGCTTCAACATGGCAGACTTTTTTTTTTAATAATCCTAAAACCTGATGAGAAACAGCAGAGTATTAAAAACACACTGAGGGAAATCTGTGAGTGGTTAATAAGGTGTAAGTAATGCTTGACTTTTATCAACCTCTAGTGGCAACAAGGGAATTGGAGCAATATTCTTCCAGAGTGCTGTGTAAATTGGCTAATAACTAATATAAATAATCCCATAAATCCCATTTTCATATTAGCATCAGGAAAGGAAACACCAGTGAATATTAAACCTATTAAACTCAAACAGAGGGGAAGTTTACTTTCAGTCAGAGCTCTTTAATGAATATTTATTATAATTATTATAATGTGATTTCTGCTTGTAAAATGAAAAGCATCACAAGGCTCTGGCTTCTTCTGAACCTCACACATCTATCTATCTATCTGTCTGTCTGTGTTTATTTTTATGTATTTATTTACACCACTGTGTGTTTTTTTCAGCATTGGAGTAGAAATGATGTAGAGAAATGAACAATAGACATTTTTTTTTCTTTCTGATGGTAAATATTGACCAGTTCTAGTACTTGTTATTATCAGTTGTGATGACAGAACTTTCTTGAGCAATCTCAATTTATTATTTCATTAATTTTGATTCCATTAAAAGATGATAATTGATCATATTGAATAATTCTCCACTGCCACTCTATACAACCCCCAGAATGTAAATAGTTGTTAGAAGTTTTAGTAGACTCATACTGTTTAGTTTCAAAGAGTCTTTTACTTTTAAACTGCGCTTTCTGGTCCAGTTCATAAGACACAGATCTGATGTGCTAACCTCTGAGGTTTCCAGCTGCTGGGAGGTGGATTTTTATGACCTTCAGATAAAGCTAGGCTAGCTGTTTCCCCCTGTTTCCAGTATTTGTGCTAAGCTAAGCTAATGGTTGCTAGCTGCAGCCTGACATGAAGTCAGTCTTCTGATGTCATTCTCAGCAGAAATGATACAAGCCAGTAAAATGATTTATATTTTTTGGCCTTAACTCTCAACACACAATTAAAACAACATATTGTTCTGTCTTTAATGGCTTAAGTGAAATGTAAATATGAAAAGTAATTTTCAACACATGCATGTGTTGAACCAAAGACTCAGTGAAAGAGTACAAACACTGAGCTATGATGACAGGCCACAGATCTCCAGCGATGGACGTGCAGGGTCGAATTAGGTTTTGCTGGAAGGAAGAGCAAAGAAAACTGGAGAGCTGATGAACTGCAGATGCAAACAGAAAAAAAAGAGGGAAAGATGGGCATGAAGGGGAAAATAAAAATGTACTGTAAATTTAAGGCCTGAGTCATTCAGTTAATCTAATTGTGAATCCTTCAGAGCTTTTCCTTCACATCAGGAGCTGCAGTTCAACCTCTGAAACAATGAATTATATTGTGTAATATGCATTAAAACTATATTTTTCAGTAAAGAATAGTCATTAAGAATGAATCATGCCTTATTCACTCTACACAGTCTATGCTATATGTTTCCCAGGAGTGAATTTTGTGCTGAAGGTTGTGATATATTGTTCTCTGAATGGTTTCCCATAGTCCTCAGGAGGACATTCAGCAGCTCTCCGGAGGATGGGTGTGAACTGGATGCTCTCAGTCAATGGCGGGTCCATGTCGATGCATAAATATAGTGAAGCTATCCGACTTGTTTGTGAACACTGGGGCGTGTCTGTGGTCACGGCCGACCTCCGATAATCCAAACACAGTTCAGCATGTGGCTGCAGTGCATTCTGATGCTTTGAGGTCTGCTGGCAGGAGATGAATGAAACGCTCTGAAACTTTGAGGTAGCTGATGATATTTTTATACGAACTCGATTGTAGCCGCCTAGAATGATGTCATGCACTTCTGTTGGCTGGCTTTCTATGGAAGTAAGGAAACACCCTTATGAAATCTTTCTCAAAGAGTTAACATGGATTTTTGAGGACTGTAGATGCACCTGGTCTAGCTAACACACACAGTTAAAAGTTCCATGTTACAAAATTAGAGATTTTAGACTATTTTTGGGGCCCCACGGTGGCGCAGTGGTTAGCACTCATGCCTTACAGCAAGAGTGCTTGGTGCAGAGGGTCGCGAG
>JAOWBC010000001.1:5383239-5442612 GCA_028566105.1 Hypoplectrus providencianus
ATAAGCCGCACCGGAGTAAAAGCCGCAGGGCATGAAGCTTCGGAAAAAAGTCGCGGCTTATAGACCGGAATTTACGGTAATTAGAAAAATATAGTTATATTGGTCTAAAAACATGTGGAGTCTGGCTCAGACTTCACAACAACCACGACAGTTCTTATATCACTGCAGTGGATTCCTGTGTGTCAGGGGATAGATCTTAAAATCCTGTTACTTCTCTATAAAGCACTGAATGGTTCGAGGCTGGAACGTGTCTCTGATTTACTTGTAGGTTAGGAATCATCCCGAGCCCTCAGGTCGTCTGGGAGAGGTTTACTGAGTGTTCCCAGGATCAAACCAAGCGAGGAGCTGCAGCATTTAGTTTCATTGCTCCTGCCCTTAGGAACAAGCTTCCTTAGTGCTAGTTATCTACTGCAGCTGCCCAATAAATTTAGATACACAACTTATTTTTAATCTGTTGCAATTACTTTGATTTCTTTTTCTCGTTTTATTTAATAAATACCTATTCCTTGTTCTTGCTCTTTTCCTGCCCTTGTTTTATTGTCATATATCTGATGCTTTCTGAAGGATTTGGAATAGGTTTGTCTGTCTGAATGGTGTCCTCTAAACAAATACTTGTATTTGAATACATGACAGAGTCATAAATTCTGCTTTCTACACCTGTTATATTATTTGAGAACCAATACATTATAGATTAAGATTTTGAAAAGTATAAAATCATATTAATAGAGTATTAAGCTTTCCTAATTCAAACAACTGTATGTAAATATTAACTCCTTAGTAAAGGATTTGAATACTACTCGTATATATCTGCAGCTGTCACTCAGTTGCCAGTTTATTAGACAAACCTAATTGATAGTACTGCAATCTAGTCCAACAGTCCTGCAATAATTTGCTCTTTCATTAAGGTTCAAATATGCAGTTTTTGTTTAAAATGCTCCAATGTACGGTTTATTCAACTTTACGATTATTTTGGGGGGTGCAAGAGCGAGGTGTGTTTTAACTATATTGCACTTTACTGGCAGGTGTTTCTATCATTTTGTCCACCTCATTTACATTATTGAAGGCAGGCTTAATAATAAAGCCTCCACTATGGATAATCCATTAAAGTTCAGCTGTAAACCACATCCTTCAAAATGACCATAAAGTTGAATCAACACCAAACATCCATTATCAGAGGACTCAGTTGTCATTTCACAGCCTGGCCACTAGATGTCACTGCAGGCTGCTGTGGTTCAGAGTCTTGGCGGGCTCGTTCCATGTCTCTATTATCAACACTGTGATCCACTTGTCCTCAGAGGACCTACTTAGGATGGATGAGCTGAGGGGCTAAATGCTGCACTGCATATTGTACTAGATTGCAGCAGAGCACTGAGGGCTTTGTTTGGCCAGGGTTTGTTTTTCTTTACAGGTTGCCGCCTCAGAGTCTGCGACAGAAATGTGAAGAAAGAGCAGAGAGCAGATGGGTGTTCCTTTCACCTCAAATCAAGTGAAACAAGACAAAGAAACAAATGGCTTTGTCATCTGAGCCAGCACTCATAACCTAAATATTTTTAACTGGAGTATACATATTGTTTATGTGAGGCTCAATGTCTGCCACCTGCGTTTGCAAACACCACGATCAGTTCGTGTCTCTCAGGATTGTGTTTTGTTTCACAATCAGTCTTTTGAGTGTCTCTCCAGCTAAGGGGGTCTTACCGTTCTCACCTCCGTGGTGGTGGGTAGAGGGAGGGGGTTGCTGCTTGTTGGCTGGCAACAATAGCTGATGAGGAGAGACCTATGGTGGGTCGGAAAATGTACGACTATCAGTTATATTTCCTATTTAGGTTGGGAGTTTAGATTGCTGATTTGAACTTAAGCATCTACTCACAGTTATAATATGGGCAGTGGACCTTTTAAATTTAACTGGCATTAATTTAATCACCTTTTTAAATAACATTTAGTGTAGTGAACAGTGGGACAGTGGGGGGGTGTCTGACTGACCTGTGGCGTAGGACAGGTCGTACTGTCCGGAGAGCAGGGGGTATCCCAGGTGGTGATGAGAGGGCATGATGCGCTGGGAGGGCGAGGAGCGTGGCCGGTCCACGTCCCTTTCTCTTTCCCTCTCACGCTCCCTTTCCCGATCTCTGTCTCCACCAGCTCCTCTGTCCTGCTCTCGCTCCCTCTCATGGGGCGGCTTGTCACCAACTGTGGGGGATTTGCTCTTGTATTGGCTGGCGTGCTGATGTAGGATATCCAGGGCTTTGGAGTCCGCCGCCGTCTTGGTGACAGTAGGGCTAGCGCGAGATTTGTCGCCGCCTTCCTCACCTCCAGCTATTTTACTGCCATATGGAGAAAACGGATAGCCTCCAGGAAGGTACGAACCTGAGAGCGATGGAGAATATTGATGGTTTGAAATCAGGTTTATGTGGAATACAAATGTGACAGCTGATGATTGACTATTCTTCATTAATGCTCACATCAATCAAGCTGAATGGTCAGCACAATTGATTTCAGGTCACCAACCATTCCATTTTGCCTTCTGGACAAAATGTTGGATTGTCCACTTAGAGTACTGCTGCTGAATCACCAGCCATGTTGTTGTGATAAAAACATCACAGTATGCTATAGTCTTTGGGGAACATTTATCAAATAATCCAGGAGGGAAGTGGGGAATTTTGCAAAACCTTTTATTGTTATTGCAACAAACCTTAATGAAAAGATGCCTTTATTATTTTCTGCTAGTATTTGTAATTTCTTCACAAATAATACCCCACTTCAGAACAACACAGTATCACAAAATCAAACCTTGGTGGAGTTGACCTATCAAACTTTCATTCAGATTACTTCCATGCCATTTTGCTCCACAAATGATCACTCTGATTTTATGTTGCTTTTTCAGTTTCAAACATAACTGGAATTTTTGTAGTAAAACAAAAAAATGTTGAAGGGAAATCATCAGGATACATACACTTACTTACTACATACTGATAAATACACTTGTGATCAACAACCCAAATAACCAATCCTTGGAAGCATTTTGTTTTCAAGACATTTAATTACTAAAGCAGCAATGACTGTGCATGGGTTGATGCTAACAAGTGCCAAGTGACTTACAAATATTCTAGTTAGTAGTTGGTTACTAATTCGAGGCAACCTAGTCTTGGCCTTTGGTGCCTTCCATTTTAAACATACACACACACACATATATATATATATATATATATACATATAAAAAGATCAAATTAAATCTGTGCTTATGCCAGTCTACCATGTGTTTGACCAAAAGAATAGGAACAGCAAATGACTTGACCGAATGATTAAACTCACTTGTCAGAAGATTACAAAATGGCTGACACCAGTTGAAGAAAGGTAAAAAAAATCAACAAAAAACTAAGTGATATTCATATTAGCATGTATGCAGAGTTAATCTAATGTCATACCTGGGTAATTCTGCATCATGACTGAGGGCATGCTCCTGTATCCAGGGTGGTTGGGGTCATAGCCTTGTCCGTAGGGGTAACCATGCATGTAGGGCATGTAGCCTTGGTGCTGTGCTAGTGGTGATGAGAACTGCATGTGGGGGTTAGAACGAGAGTCTTTGCTCATGGCCCGGTGGTCCTCAGAAGTGATTCTGGGATCACTGCCCTCTTTGCCGTCCTCCTTGGGCCCACCCTGACTGTCCTTGGGCCTGGGCCTGTCATCCTTTAATTTACGATCTCGTTCCCGTTCCCTGTCCCTTTCATCTTTCCATCGAGGTTGTTGTTGCTGGTGTTCGTCCTCTGCTTGGGGCTTCTGGCTCTCGGGATACTGCTGGAAGTGGAAAAGAAGGTTCAAGTCATCACAAATACATACTAAAATAAATAGGCATTTATTTCAACTTGATTGGTGTTTACCTGTCTGTACCACATGGCCTGCTCCATTCCTGCCTGACCTCTGGACTCAAGTGCTTGCTTGGAGTCATCCTTTCCATGGTGGCCCCCTTCAGTCAGCTTCATCTTTAGCCCTTCAGCCTGCTGGGACTTTGCGTCCTCACTCTTTATGCTTCCCAGGGATTTGGAGGAGGGCTCAGAGGGCGAGTCCCTGGATTTGCTTGGGGGCTGCGGCGTCTTTCCAAGCTCTGACTGACTTGGAGGTTTGGAGAGGCTTGGAGGCATTGGGCTCTTTTGTTTCCACTCCTCCTTCATGGAGGCTTCTCTTTCTTTTATGGCCACATCTGACTTCTTCTCAGCGCGATGCTGTTCAGCCATCTGTCGCTGCCGCTCCTCATACTGTTGCCGGTAGGCTGGATTGGTGTTCATCAAGTGGTTATGGTAAGCTTGATCAGGATGGTATGCATATGGGGGCACATAAGCATACTGGTTGTAGTAAAGAGGTTGCATGTACATGTTGGATCGCTGCTGGATGACTGAGGGTTGCTGCTGCTGCTGTTGTTGTTGTTGTTGTTGTTGTTGTTGTTGTTGTTGTTGTTGCTGCTGCTGTCCAGGAGCACTGCTGTCAGGTTTGCGGTCTTCATGAACCTCTACCTTCACTTTTTCCTCAACTTGGTCCTGGTCCTCTTCCCTTTTGATCTTTGCCTGACCCTCAGCCACTGGTGTTCCTGGATTGGGCCCACCAGGACTAGGGTTTACATAATTGGGTGAGTAATATGTCTCATAGCCAGGATAGTACGGGGATTCTTTGCTGGGCGTCTGGTTTGGAAAGAGTGCTTTTTTGACACTTTCCCTGATACCTTGGTCCTCTGTCCTGACTTTGACACCTTCTAATTTCCCCTCACCATCCTCCCCAGCATCGGAAATGTCTGAATATGCTGGGCTATTGGTTTTGACTGAAGAGTTGTCAGCACCATTCTGGTTCACCACATGAAGGGGTGTGAGAGGCTGTGGCATCCCAGTGCCATCTATCCGACTAGCTACACCAATGGATGGGCTAGGGGCATTGTCCGAAAAGCTGTAAATTTTGTCAGCCTCAGCCTTGATACTGGCCAAGCGACTCTGATGTGGATCTGAGGACCCATTGAGGAGTCCTTCCCCCTTACTTGCTTGATCAGAAGGTTCGGGGTATGGAAGCTTTCCTTCCTCCAATTTCCCTCCCTTTCCCGGAGGCTTGGGACTGTCGGCCTCCTTCCCACCATCTTTTTTCTTCTTGTCTTTTTTCTTCTTGTCTTTGGAGCTACTTGTGGCAGGATCACCTATGGCAGGGGGTTTAGGCTGTGTGCCCTTCATTTGGGGACTCTTGGGAATACCTTGTATCATTGGGGTAAGCCCTGGGGAGGAATTTGGGTTTCCGGGAGGAAAAGGGTACATCTGCTGGGATGCTGTTGAGCCAGGGCCAACAGGACGTGGTGACTTCATGTTTTTCTGGGCCATTTTATCAGCTTTTGTGCCACCCTTTTTAGACTTGTCTAAGCCTCTCTTATCATCTATACCATCATTACTGGCCTCATCAGTGAGGCACGGCCCATCTTCACACCCATCCGTTGGGGTACCTACCATCTCTGCATCTGTCTCAGCTATTTTCTTTTTACTCTGCTTTGAACCAAACTTGCCAGGAGAAGGGGAAGGACTTTGTGCATCAAAGTTTCTGCCTTTTGGAGTAACTGAACGTGCTGGAGACAAGCACCCTTTCTGTGAGATAGATGCTCCATTACAGTTCCCCGGATCAGGGTGGAGAGTTGAGTCTTCTCCATATTCACTGTCCCCATCAATTTCCAACTTTATGTCATCATCATTGTGGGCACGGGCTTGGTGGTACTTGAGACCATTGATGTGCTTGTACTTCTTGTTGCAGTTAGGGTGTGGGCAGTCAATAAGAACTGGAGATGGGCAGGTGCGATCGAGGGGAGGCGGAAGTGGCTCAGTCTTAATAGAAGGAATTGGGAGACCTGTTGGTCCCACCCCTCCACTGTTAGAGTTTGTCCGCATGCGTTTGTTGCCTTTGGTGTCCTCTGAGCTGGAATTGGGTTCCATGTCCGAGGCTGGTTTGGTCTTACGTTTCCCAGCTGACGAGGGACTGGCCTTGATGTCCTCTGTGTTGCTGTTGGGTGGGGTGCGGCGCTCTGATGGTGTCTGACTGCCCCTGCGGCCCTTGCTGTTAGAAGCGGCACGCGTCTTGTTGTTGGCGGTGCCCTTGTTGTCCGATGAGTTGCTGTTCTCATTGATAGGGGTGTTGCTGTTCGGTCTCATTCGCTTACCTCGACCACGGCCGTTCCGCATCTCTAGATCGCTTGTGGGGGATTCACAGAACCTGCAACATTGGCAAAAACCATGCATAAGAATTAAAAATGGCTCTGACATGATACCATGGACGATCAAATTCTGATTACGGTAATTTCAAAATGATTATTGCCATGAGGACTGAATAATACAATGCCAATACATTTTTTTTCCGTTTTTTAATATTTTATGACATTGAATCACAAAGAATATAAATGTTTATGTAAACAGCCATTAATGAAAAATGCAAACAATACAATTTTAAGGGTTGACAAAAAAAGTATTTAACTACTTTTATATCACACACCTACATTATCATTAATGCAGTCAATTCTTTAAGATTAAAATGGATACATGAATGTATGCATGAAGGTGTGAGAATTGATCTTTTGTTTCTTATTGGTATGTCAAATTGCTTGTCACAATGACACATCATAGGAAATTCATAAAGTTATTCAAACAGTAATACTAACGATTTTTAATACAAAGGAGATTAAGTCCTTTTGAGTCGAGAACCAATAATAAACAATGACAATGATATCAAAATATGTAGACCATTGTTCTGTCCTTTCCTCTCATAGTCTACCAATCTAATATTTTGTGCACTGTAAGTGAGAAAGCACTTTAAACAAAGCCACATGACAACTCGAAGGCATGTAAACATCATTTGAAAAGACAGCAGTGAACATTTCCAGGCTGCTTTGTAATCAAAACATAGAGTCATTCAGATACTTAAAATAGCAGTTTGGCCCTATCTCTCCATAACAGTAATGTAATTATCTTTCTGCACAGCAGTGGAGGTTAGCAATCTGTGACAAAGAGAGACACTGGGCTGGTATGACTCACAGCTTCCTCTACAAGTCTCTCCAAACAATTTCAACCCCAGCAGGGGATGTGAATACATCCGTAGTCTGGCAGTGGTAGAGGAATTTAGACTCATTACAAGCCCAAGTTTATATTCAGTCCGTTGAAAGCTTTGTGAATTATTCATGGTGTGTCCCTAATGTAGTCGTGCTGCAAACTGTAAGACTATCTTGGTGCAAATACAGCCCAGCAAACCTCACTTACTGTGCATACCTCACTTACTGAGCATTATTGTGATATACTGTGATACATTAGTGTGATACAGCCTCTCCTTGTTTTCCATTAGCGCTGCTTTAATCTTGATTTTTTTCTATTGCACTTAACCATGCATTTCAAATATAGATTTATATTTACATTTAGATATGGTGCAGGTGCTCTAAATCAAAGCAAGGACTTGGCAATTTATTTTACACAACCTGTGTATTTTGCATACCAAAGGAAAATAACCAGAAATTACAAATACCTTAAGCTACCGCCCACATAACACTGATCTAAGAAATTGCAGTCTTTGTGAAAGAGAATGTTATACAGTGTGGAGGAAAAGCTATTAGTCCAATAATTGGATTCTGCAATCTGGCTTGTTAGAGTAGCTTTCTATTTCCACAACTACCTCCTGGGACATCAGACGTTTGCCAATGAATCCTGTTTCCCCAGACTCCAGATAAAGGCTAACATGCACTTGGAAGGTCCAGCTGCACACAAGCAGGCTTGTGCATTAGGCCGTGTATCCTTGAGCTGATGCTACAACAGCAGATTCATATCACACAGAATATGAAAAGGTTAAGAGACCAAGTGCAGCTTGGATAGAGAGACTGCATCAATGATTCATGGAAACCAGGACTTTTTTCTACCTTGACATTTACAACTACCATGTGTGACAGTAAATTCTTTGTAAAGTGCAGATACTATGCAAAATCAGAGTGTGTAGCTTCAGTACAAACAAGTGATGTACCATGTATGGATGGGCAGGAGGATTTGACCTCAATTTGGATGTCAGTATTGGTTTTAAGTATTCATTCAGTATTTGTATGTTGGGACAAGTGATTTATTTTAGCAACCAAGCTAGTGCATATGGCAACAATAAAAGAATACAACATCCAACATACTCATGTTATTTTTTTAGCATGATTTCTTTGATCATGTATAACTGCACTGGGTTACCCCATGATTTAATTTGCCACATAATGTTAGTGACAGTAGCTGTATGGGGAGTTGACTCATTGGTTGGTTAGTCTGGCAACATTTGCTAACGTTCCTTGCTGCTATGTCATCAGACTAAAATGACATAACTTGATTAAACATGACGCAACATGATGTGAATTAAACTTTTAGCGAAATTCTCTGAGTGAATTTAAGTTCCCTCTGGTAGGAACTAATGCAGTGTTTGTCTAGGGCTTTTATTGTGAAAGTCAGGACAGAATGAGTGAAGCTGTAAATGTGATGTCAGCTTGGTTCAGACTTTGGAGTAGGAAAGGTGCAACTCATAACTCAACTACACTACAGTGATTGTTTGTGAACAATATTTCTGTCTGAGTTGTGTCAGATCTGCAATGATGGTTTTTTAACAATACAAAAAATCACGGATCGCATGGCACCACCAAAATGTCTATAATTATTTAATGGCAGTACTGAATATGTTAATTGCTAAAACGCCTATCCCTAGTACCACTCACAGAACAAATGTGTATCTAAATATGGCTACATCGCCCTGCTTTCTACTGTTGTAATGAAAAACAAACAGGTGTCCTTACCTGGGGGGAGCCCAGTCATGCCGTGTACAGTCCAGCAGCGTGCCCACATATGTTTTGTTTCTCCAAGTCACATTGACCACCAGCATGCCTGAAAGACAAAGAAACAAAGAGGTCATTTGTTTTTGGGTTAACCATGTCAGAAAAAATGCAAATTACAGAGAAATAAAATACAAGCACAAAAGAGAATGTTTTAAAATGAAACTCATATAGAACTGTGCTTCGTGGCTGCTGCATCAATGCACCGATCTTTGCTAAAGGGCGTCACATGCAAGACAGTCACACAAGTCAAAGGCACTTTTTTTAATCTTCTTCACACAGTAAAGCCGTGGGGCCAAGACTGACTGATATCTTCTAAATGACTTGGAACAGACTGCAGTCAGCATTGTAGAGCCTGTATAAGATACTGGCAGAAGGTCTCACTAAGAATGATCACAGCGGGGTTACTGGGGAATACTCGCTGAACACCCTTTCCATTTAAATAAGCCATCTCACAGTGCAGGAGATTTCCCTGAAGGAGAATTATTTAGAAGCAAATATTTTTTTGCAGTCCTCTATCTCACTTTGCAGCCCAGAAATGTACTACCTTGGGGAGAATACGGAACTTCCACTACAGCTTCTTAAAAACAAACAAACAAGCTCCTGGGTCGAACCAATTCAACGTGAACGGTTCAGTTTGACAGACTGTAACTGAGTGTGCAAGAGAAGCTCCTTGACTTCACTGGTATTGCTGCAATCTGTCACACTTAGAAGCTTCTGTGTTGCCATTTGGCTAGTGTGAATTTGGTAGCACTCAGTGTGAGCTACACAATCTGACCTGCAGTGAGCGCTGACACCTGACCTTGCATTTAAAATCTAAAATTAGTTTCCAGATGATCACACCACTCTCCATGCATGTTTCTCCATAGGAAACCAAACACTGTTCATCTGACAGCTTGACATTAACACATCACAACTGGCATGCGTATTCGTACAAATCTGGGGCTGTCATTGACTAAACAAGTTATGAGTCATCTAACACTTGTTTAGTTTTGTCAACTACTTCATAAAATGATTAAATAGTAAAGTGTTAGTCAAGGTATAATCTCTCTATGCAAAATGTACAAATTTGCATACTTGTTTCAGTCACCAGATCTATAAAATTGAGCTTCTTCACAACAGATTCTCTTCAAGTCATTAAACAAAGCATTTCATATAATTCAAGTTAAAGCAAAAAAAAAAAAAATGAAAGCACAAAGTGCACCATCAGTGGCTATGGCCTCAATTATTAAGCCCCCAATAAGATGTGGTGGAATGGTTCTAAATATCAATGATCCTACTTTGAAACTGAGTCTTAAAATTTTGTGTTGTGGTGTGCCCCTAATTTAATTAAATTTCTTGGAATTAAGTCATTTAGCTTTTTTTTTTTAAATGTAATCAATTAAAGAAATCTTAATCCACTAAGAGGGGCCAGCCTTCACAAAATCACTTAACTAAAATTTCTGAACTTGTTTTTAATATTGAAATGCAGGAAGTAGAATTCATGTGAATGCAAATCAAAGCACACAGTGGTGGCATGGTCGAGGCAGATTAATGATAATTTGCAGCTTTTGCACGTAAATTCAAAAGTAAATCATCAACCAAACAGCTTCAGAGGATTAAGAGCAACGACCGTGCACTGAATTTATTGCCCCCACCATCCCCCCACACTCCCCGGTGGTGACCTCAGCTTGCCACTTCAGCACTGCAGAGAAACTGGAGGCTGCGGAGAGCTAACTTATCTAATGGCACAGGAATGCTGGCTGGCAGCTTCCGTCCCTCCGAGCATTTTATTAGCTTAGGAAACCTCTCTTGCTCACCCCATTTTCCCTCTCTCCTTCACCCTCACCCTCATTTCCTCTGTTCAATGGTATAACCATCCCCGGCTTACAATCTTTTTCCCTCCCACACACAAGTCACAGTTCAGACCTCATTTTTCTCCTGCTGCCTCTGGCATAAAGCATGGAGTGTATAAGGCATTTATATATGTTTACAGGAACCTGCTGACACTTGGCCACAAGTCTCTTCCTTCACTCTATAGCCTGAGAACACGAGCGCTCGGTCAAGGTTAGATCCAACAGCAAATGTCGTGGAGGAGAGGCTCTGGAGTTCAGATTTCTGTCACATTAAAAGAACACAGACCTTTTCTAAAACGCCTTCAACAGCCCGCCCCCCTGAGCTCTCCAAACACTCCAACACAAAATGGCTCTGGCAGCTGGTTGTGGCAGGATGTAAATCAAGGCAGGGCAAATGAATGAGGAGCCTTTCATGGTGCGCAGGATATAGTCTTCCCTGCTTTCTCCAGAGAGCGGGTTTAGAAATCTTTAATGATTTTAAATTAGCATAAGTCTCCTTTAGTGAAATGACAATAGATGGAATTTTAGTTTGCCAGTACTAATCTAAATATTCTTAGAGAAATAGTTCAACATTTTGAGAAATGCCCATATTTGCTTTTTCACCAAGAGTTAGATGATAATAACTATTGTTTGCCAGACTTTTATTTTCTACTGTTTTCAGTCTTGCTAAGCTAATGATAAGCTATGATCATTTGCTGTGAGAAGCTTAAAATTTAACAGGCAGAGTAGTTTTCGTATTTTTATCTTATGCCCAGCAAGAAAGCATTACATATATATCACAAATCATCAAACATAAAGCACACTAAACCTGCTTATATTAGAAAATTGAATACATATAATGAATATTGCATTTTCTTTCACATTAAAATAACCCACAATCATCTATTGTATATATATTTTGAAAAATACAGATGTAGTTGATATTTTATCTGAAGTCGACAATTTACAGCTTTAGGGCGTCATAAATGCATAGCCTGGAACAACAAGATTTCTGGACTTCTTTTTATTCCTCGCAGACCTTTATTCAAGCTGAATGACAAGTATCTCAAAAAAAAAAAAAAAAAAAAAAACATCTCCAAGCTGCAGCAAAGGTTTCCTTCAACATGACTCAGCTGTGACCTTTGGCTCAGATATCAAGGACTTTCACAATCTTGTTCTGAAGAAATCCCACAGTGTGTTTGGCTGTTTGATACGGATCACCGTCCTGTCGGAACATAAATCTCTGTATCAGGTTCTCTTTAGGAAGTTCCCTGTATTTCCCTCAACTGCAGCTCTCAGGTGTCTGCAGCACACGGCGTCGGGTTGCAAACACTTTGCTTCGTGAATGTGAAAGTGATAAGAACGCCCATTCTTTCAGACTCTCAATCTGTCATTGAATGATTTGTCAGAAATACTTTATGTGCTGGCAAAACATTGGTAAAACTTTTATCATAAATAAATAAATAAACATACAACTTCTCGAGGTGTCATGATCCTTGAATCAACAATTGTATTATTGTTTTTACGGTTTGATTCAACCTCAACAGTGCCAAGACCTTTAGTGGAATTCAGGACTATTGAGACTTGAATTGTAAAGATGAATACTCAGTGGTTTAATGACATGGAACGTCAATTATCATCTTAAATTGTTCTTAAGGAAGTTACAGGGTTTAAAGTTTGATATAAGCGCCATAATGCTGTGCACCAAGGCTGCGTGGTAAAATTTAAACAATTTATTTTAAATATAACCATATCCTCTTAAACTGTAAAAAAGGAGCCACTAGATGGCAGAAGTGATTTTACAGCTGCTTTAGTTTCTCAGAATTTGCACAGCGCACCTGAATGCACCAGTAAATCCCTGTTGGTGCCGAAACTACAGTTACTGACAAGAGCAAAGACGCTACAATGACAAAAACATTCACACTGAGAGAAACATAGCACTGATCAATTTTGGATTTAGAGTCTAAAATCATACATTTCCCATTCATTCACTCCACTAAGAGTTTTAGGCATGAACCAAGACTGCCAGCTGTGATATGACCGTAAAATATTTGATCAATCAATACCAATAAGGCAACATAAAAAAATTGAAAAAACTGAATGTAACAGAACAAAAATGTGCAGAAAAGCTCGGTGGTTGGTGTATCTCACTAGCCGTTTGCTCAGTAGGGTAATCATTAATGTGTTATGGACTAATTCAGTCTTCTTTTACAGGTGCTTAATAACATCGTTTTAAAATCTCATAGTTTGCAGTCAGTCTAGCTTGGATGGCTATGACATTATGGCAAATAATCTAAGTCTTGATTAAAATAGGATATTAATTTTTATTTCTAAAACCTCAATACTGAGCTCTATATTAGGAAAAGACCCTGTAAATGTATGAACACACAGATAGCCATGGACATACACATCCACCGCCAATAAACAGACGATAGAAAACCCTGTGATGCTTAATATTACAGACCAATACCTGCATGTTCACTCCATCCATTTCCTTACTGTCATGCCTGTTCATTGGCTCTGTGCATGTGTTTTTCCCTGAGAGTGGCGTCCTTCTGGCCTCCCTCCCATGTCGAAGCCAAGGAGCTCTGTAATCCTGTCAGAGTGGTCCTTGGCTTCTGGGTCACCTCAGATCTCTGCATCTGCAATACTTTATGTGAATGCTAATAAAGTAGTTCCCTCAACGTTATGTGGGACATTTCAAGGACGTTCAAAGAAATGTGGATGCATCTTAACTTAAAAGGGAACGGTTCTAAAAAATATATATATATATATATATATATGGTTATGGCTATTGACTGGAACTGCTGCAGCACTTGTTAAATTAATTTGTTTAAGAATGCAAGTTACATGTGTGCTGTTAAAGGCTTTCAGTGTAATTACTGTAAATCTTACTGAAACAGAAAACGGCGGACCGAGTGATCGCTTCACATTCCTCAGACTGAGAATAAGTCAAGAGTGGTTTTTCACTGCTGATATTCAAATTCCAATCGTCTTTTCAAGACTAAAATGTAAACACTTCTCGAAGCGCTTTCAACATAAAACTCAAATATTCAGGCTCTCAAAGCCTTTATCTTCACATCTAAACTGTTACTATCCACAGAAATCATTGTATATTGGCAGGAGAGGACAAGCAGATCTAACGCAGGCATTGTTTCATTTCAAATATTCAAAGATTTTTGATTTATATGAGTAATTGTGTACTCTGTGAACTCTGACAGATTTTGTAAAAACACAGTCTGAGTTGTTCTAAACTGGGTGAAATAATGACAAATGATTCTGTAATTCTATTGTTATCTTTCTTTAAACAAGACATAGATAATTAGTGAAGAAAAACAATCTGTTCTACCCTCCTACATAAAAATAGACATGTTCTTATCAGAACTGTAGCTCCTCATTAAGCTACTCATTAATCATAATTGTGGTGATTTTGACTTATTTAACATTGAAATTATACTTTTAGTGGACACCCATTGGTTTGATAATTCAAAAGAACATGGGTTGTTGTTAAAAATGGTTTGCTTTCGAACAAAGGCCCCCATTTTAAGTAATTATTAATAGCGGTTTTAGTTTACTGAAAACTTGATTCTATCCAGAGTCACACTGTGGTATTTCACATAATGTAAAAGACATTATTTTCACTGGACTACTTCATAAAGTCTCCTGACCGGGGAGATGTAAATTCATAGAATTTCTTGGCAATATCATAAAAATATGCTCCAGGGTATGCAAAAAAGATTAAGATTAAGTTTCAATGCTGAAAGCTGAAAGCCATTTGAATTTATCTGCACACTTTTCATCCTCGGAATAATTTTCAAGCTGTCGGGACAAAGATGTCAACGCCAAGTCTGTCCAAACATTTAAAGCCCTTGACAAAACAACCCAAACAAATTTCCCTGTGGCGGAGAGCAAATTACACAAGAAACGGAGACGACTTTCCATGCATGATCATTTGTTTACACACAAGGAAGTTACATATCAGAGTGTGTGTATGTGTGTGTGTGTGGGAGCCATGATCGCTCTCTTTACTCTCTGCACTGGTTTCTGAGGGAAAAAGCAGCCTGATTTGGAGCAGCTCCCCCTCACCCACCCCTCTTTGTGTCAGCCTTATTAGGGTCACTCATGACAGCTGAATGAAGGCCACATTACTGAGAGGAATTGGCCTGTAATTTTACCACTCATTTCCTTTCAATGCTGTCGAACAACAAATGGCAGCCCTCTTTATGCAGCAAACTCTGCCGCCCGTACTTGTATGGGATTACTTTATCAAGAGGGTAATGTTAGGGGACAAATTAAGCCAGGAGTAGGTTTGTCTGCTGCATGGGTGACTGCCCCCCTCTGGCCCCGAAACTCCCCTCCTCCACCTCCCTCCTTAACACATTTCATTAGGTTTCAGTGGGGCCAGAATATCGGGTCCTCTGCTGCTGCTGGTGGGGCCACGGGTTCATTGGCTGACCTCTGCTCTGCCTCAACTCAACAGGAATTCAGAGGGGTTAATGGCATTTTCACTGACTGACCTTGTCAAAATGCCTTTTTGTTATCTTTGCAAATGAGGGATCACTCCTGTGTAAAGATTAGGTGTGACATTATATGACTGAAATTAAAGCTTTCCATTTCTCTTTAAACGTGACTGATTAAAACAAGCCATCATTTAAAAACTAAAAAAGCACTTAAAAATTAACAGCTCTTGCAATTATCGCTGCTTTAATACACTCGCATTCTGAAGTAATCGTTGACAGATTTTTTTTTTTAACTTTGTATCCTGCACGAAAACAGCTCCTTTCACATCCCCATTTTCTCTGCACTAAAAGCAACCACTCCTATCAAGGTTGCATGTAGACAAGAAAGTGAGAACAATGAGAAAAATAGTGTCAGTACTCATTACGGAGAGAAGATAAAAGATAGCCGGGTGCTGCCACGAGCAATAACTATAACATTGATAAATGAAGCGTTTGAGCATTCAACTGTCTGAGCATGTTTCCAACAGTGCATTTTAAGAGTGTTTCAGCACTCGTGGTGCATAAAATGAAGCCGAGCTTGTCCGGTTATGTCAGTGTCAGAATACAAAGTCCTGAGCCTGACCTTATCGCAATTTCTGGACAGACAGGAATTTAGGACAAATTGCACAAGTCACTTTTAGGACTGGAGATGCTGGTGACATCTTGTGTTATTGTGCAATTTACACTGTAACATAAAATTAATTGGCAGATATTAAGATTTAATCATTATTAGCAACCGAGTATGTCATTAAACTGATTTGCAACTAATATACTTTTGCAGTAACAATAAAAATCTGACTGTCAAAACACAAAACTTTAAAGAAGTTAAAACGCCTTAATTAAAAGCATTAAAGAACTTTTACTGCACTTTTCAGACTTTTTTTCTTTAGAGCATCATTAAGGAAGCGAGAGTGTGAGTAGACTTAATTGTAGATGAGATACATGAACTTTCTTTGATCATGAAGCTGGCTGTTGCTGAACACTTCTTTGGTTTCTCAGTGAAGTGTGTGAACTTGGTGCAGACTGAAGTCTAACAGTGACAGGGTTTAGCACTGTCCTGCATTTTAAGAAACTGTTAATGTGGTCATGGATCCCTTTTCCTTTCATTGAGGCTCTTGTAATTATTGAACTGAAATTACATTCAGTAAAATGTATTTTCTTGCTGTAACGTCAAAAACATTATGTGTGGGAACAATGGATGTTTTTGCAACGTAAGCATTGTGGAGTGTGATGTTTAGTTCAGCGTCAGTCATATCTGCTACCACATTGCTCTCACATTTAATTTTCTTGGCAGCAGTTAACTGCTAACCTAGCTAGAGCCATGTTTGGCTAGTAAGTTGCTAATTCAACTTTCTAAATAATAGTTAATTTGTTAGAGGCTAAATGTAATTTGTATCACAATCAAAGCAATCTTTCCAATTTCCAACTGAAGTAGGTGTCATCAGAAACATATTTTTGCTTTATCAAACAAACTTTTCAAATAAAATGAGGTGAAAACATGGAGGAAAACAGATACCTGTTCAACTGCATAAATTACCCATGTGGCAATAACAAAACACTGATTAATAATGGGCAAAGTTTCTCTTTTATGAGAACCAATGTCACTAATTTGACAGTCCATGTTTTCTTAGATCTAGTTTCCCTGTTACTAGTACAGTTCTTTAATTTAATACTGTTAGTGTAATTCTTGTTTATAGTATCCATCTTTTCTGCTTCATTTGTTCCACAGTTTAAGAAAGGCTTCCAGTAAAGACTTTGGTGGCCATGTCCTTGTTTTCTTATTAAAGGAAACAAGGACGGTGATAAGCTGATTGCCAAATAACTCCTCACTTAATCTCAAGTATAATTGGCAAATGAATGGACATTAAACTATGTTTTGTTTGTTGCAGACCTACTACAACATAATACACTTTTCAAAGCAAAAGTACAATGAAGTTCAATGAGAAAAAGGAAATTAAAACACTAACATAGTTTAACATCTAAAGCATAAATTAAAGGTTTATCAGTGACCAGGTAATGAAACAACAGTATGGCTGACGGCTGTAGTTTGTGTTTTACAGCATTAAAGCGAGCCCTATCGGGAAGGTTCAGCTGCATTCCGGTTCATAAGAGGTAAAAGTGCGAAGTCACTCTCGCTGACAAGAATAACAGCCTGTGAGAAGGTCAATTCTCTCATACCACTGAGAGGCAAAGGAAGGGAGCATTAGTATGCCGTGCACATCGCCGCAGCATTATCAGCCGCATGCAGCAGTTTCTCCCTCCACAAAAAAAAGCACATCAGTACATGTTTACTCTTACAGTGGGAGTAAACCACAAAACAGCAGCCATGCATGTAACATCTCTACCAACTCTACGTGCATTTATTACTGTGAATAATTTGTAGCCGGGCAAAGAGCAGTTTCCTTAAATGTCATCTGGGTAAATCTATAATCTCTCTGTCAAAACAAACCCTCTGGTGTTTTTCCTTATAGGAGATGGTGCTCAGATTAAGAGACAGGTCTGCCAAAGGCACATTACTCAAGCTGTCGTTGAAGTGTGTATAGCAAACATGATATCTTATGACAACCACTGGCAAAGCCTACAATTCCTCCAGGCATATGATTTACGTTTCAAGGCCATTTAAGTGCCTGAAAAAATGCAGTTGTCGGCCAACATGAATAGGAACCAAGTCTCTCTTAAGAGATTCGGGTTCAGTCAGGCGCCATCTTGGTAACACCACCCGGGAACTAAAATTGTGACTAACAAGACAAGTCTCCTCCCTCAAAGAATGTGAGTCATCTATATCTTAAGTTGCTTGCGGAGTATTATTTCAACCACATATTTAGGAACACTGGAGTAATCTTTACAGCATGGGAGTGTTCGTTTGCTTCTCCTGGAAATTGTCCACTTCCACTCTTGTGCACTGATGAGGGTAAAGATTGGCTCGCTGGGTTGGAAAGTAAACATGGCTAAGCTGCTGGCAAATGAAAATCTACAGAGTGTGGGCTTGTGAGAGAAAGGGCCGTACCACTTTTGTTCTTTTCTTTTCACTGTGTCCTCTACTGTTAACACAAGTTTGTGATTGATTTCTCACTCTGTCTTCTTCTTGCTCATTGGCCTGGCAGAGGGCTACAGGCTTCCTGAGAATGCTCACTCTTATTTCAAGGACAGTTTCTATAGCGGGTTCACAGAGAGCAGCCACCGCTCGCCTTTGTAAAAACATTTCAATGAGGCCACTGACAGGTGGTCTTCAAAAGAGCAAGGAAGCATAGCTGGCAAGTGAGCTACAGAGCCAAGTACTCCTTTCATACAATATTCCCCTTCTCAACTGCCTTGACAGGGTTGGAGGAATAGAGCAAAAAGAGAAAAAACACATCTCTCAAATGTTTATACAGGAATATCCGTTTCACACTGACCTCTCTTCTGCTCAGATGCCAAACCACTTTTAACTCCTGTGCTAAAGCCAACACTTGCAATGTTACAATGATGTAATGTGTGTTGCATAAATAATCCATGAGACAAACATTTATCACAAACAGCCTGTATTATTTATCTATTAGGGAGCTTAAGAAGCTGTGGGACCTGCTTGGGGAATAGCCTGCTGTGTACTGGAGGGTCGGGCTGTGTGAGGCAGGGGTTGGGGGGGGCTGTGCACTGGCATGGAGCTGCAGTGTTTGGCCAAAGGGGCCCCCTCTGTGTTCCCTCTGCCCTGGAGCAGGAGCCAAGGCGTTCTGGGCTGCGTTTCAAGAGCAATAAACTTCTCCAGCATTTTAGAGATGACATTTGGAGGTATCAGCATGCTAAGCCTGGGAGGGGTTGGCCCATCGCTCTGCCGACACGACCCTGGGAGCTGCCACTGCCTCGTCTGCGCTGAGGGGATTTGTGTCAGTGCCGGGCCTTAAAATACCACAGCTCTACCCCCCCTCCTTCCTCCTGTCTACGCTCCACTCACCCCCAGAATGACTGAATGACACAGACTCACTTTCCCTCACTTCATATTATCCATTTATTCTCCTACACAAGACTAAACACATCAAATTGATTGTTTTTTAAAGGGTTATTTGGTTCATTCAGGACTCCACATGCACATGGCCATTATCCACATTTGGCTGACAGGGCTGCTACATCTGTGCTCAAATTACACAGGATGAAAAATTTATTCAGCCTCATCAGACAAGATTCTTGTCAGCTCTGACCAAAGGTGCGAGCTTCTGTGATCGCATTTTGTTCTGTGTCGCTTTCTTCCTCCTCATCTGTTTCTTTCTCTGGCACTCGGTGAGCCGGGTGAGGCACAGACAATTACTGGGAGCCTGTTGTTCATTTACTCCCACAAGGCCGAAAGGCGGAGGTGATGAAGCAGCTGTTGGTTGGCATGCTAAATGAAACGCGCACACACACAGTGCATGCCTAAACAGCTCTGTATGAGACTTGTCATGCAGAGAAGTGGGGGACTGCTCAACTTCACTGCTAATCAGGATGCTTCTGCTATGTCTTTGGGGCCTCTGTTTGTTGCTCTTCCCTGGTACTCTGCCTGGATTTGCTTGATTTCCTCATTTGGTTCTCATTTGCTCAGTTGCACCACAATGACAGAAGTCTGCTTTCATAGGTCTCTTAGGGAGAAAACAGCAGAATGGCAGTGCAGTTTGAAGTAAGCAGCATCTGGGTCTCTTTCATTTTAAAAACTAGCCGTTGGGTTGTTATGGGCTCGTACCATTAAAATGATGTAGAATAAACACACATCTTTGTGTTGTTTAATATAGTGTGCAGAATGTAATACAATGGAGTCTATTGAGATATACCTCCTTAGAAACTCACAGATTCAAGCTTTTAGTAACACTGACAACCAAGGCTGAACATTGGTAAGATTCTCTCGATGCAATGCGAATCATAATATCAGGTTGTGCTTTTATATACTGTAATACTTTAAGCCACCCAAGATATTGTAATTCTTAAAGAACACATCATATGCAAAAGATCTGACAAAATGCAATCAGAACTACATTTGCATTTATCACATCCCTTGTAACATCCTACATCACCTTAGGGAAATCTGTCTGCTAGGAATCTTTGCATGTGGGTTTCCGTTATCCGGTAATTGTTGTTCTCTTCTCCAGGAAAATTAGTTGTTGTCCGATGAAAATGATATCCTTATCTGGAGGCGTCACTGCTGTAAGCACAGGAGCCACTTTAAGCCCATGGTCATTTTATTTATCTAAGAAAAAGGTGAGCAGGAAAGGATTTGATTTCAAGTGGACAGCTGCATGTTGTGCTGCTAAGAGCTAGATAGACGGGTCACGGCAATGTGCTGTTAGGTTGGCTTGGAAAAAGCCAGGGCCAGAGGTGAGTGGCTCACAGCTTTGCAGCAGCCCTCACACAGACCTTGCCACTACCTGGGGCTGCAGACTTATTACTCACTGCGCCCTGTCCTCTATGGGAGGAAGGGGAACCTGCTCCCTGCGCGACTCTCAACTGTGGCCTAAAGTCCTCAGTGCGTCATATCGGCAATAACATCCTTTCCAACCAACAGAGCTGTACTAACACTGTATAATGTTTTTCCATCTATTTACAATGTAGCGTTATTACGCACATGAGTCTGTTGATAGGAATAATTTTATTTGGAATATAATTCAAGCAATTGTAATCTACTTTTAGTGTACATGCCTCTTTCTTTATACAGCATGCTTATCAAAAACAGATGATACTTGATCAGAATTTTCCCATTCGTCTGTAAAGTTAGATTCACATGGCCCGTCCAAACAAAGATCCTGCTATCAATTAAAAATCAGTTGTGTTTCTGAGAAACAATACAGCTTCACAGAACATAATATCAATGCTAAAGTGTATCAATGTTTTTTTATACACCCTCACAGCCTACACTGGTGGCTGTTTATGACAGCTAAATCTGGCACAACTGGTAAGGATTCAGCAGCACACATTTCAGCTGCAACATTGTTCCTCTGAACACAAAAAAATGTAGCTGATTTTGGAGTCAATTAAAGAAGCTGTAGTGTCTTCAAACACAAAGCCACATGGGAACATGATGTACATCTCGGCATGGAAAAAACATACAGCAGACAACTGAGGGCCACTTCATAGATGCCATTCTCAAAATATATCTCTTCATCCTTTATCACATGATTTTCTACCCTGACTGCGTCTGCCTGATAGGGGTTTTGTCTGAGAAAAAAAAAAAAAAAGCTTCACAGAGCGGGAAGTGGGTTAGCTTCTGGAAACCCTACTCTCAACAGCTCTGATGGCCATAACAACCTGCGCTACACCTGCAGAATGCCCCCCCTTCTCCTTTCAACACATATCCTCCTACCTCCCCTCTCCACCATACCACTTTAAAAACCACTCAGAAGCTCCCACCAGCCTTCACCCCACTGAGCCAGATAGAGTAGAATCAGAAGAAAACACAGCCCCATCGGGCCAAACCACTACCTCTTTCAGCCAAAATAGCAGCTTTGAGAGAGTGAGTGCAGGCAAAGGACAGACTTGGACGGGGAAAGGGAAAGGGGCAGGCGAGGGGGAGGGTCAATCACTCTGTGGGAGGCAGAGAATGAGGGAGCACAAACATAGTACTGGTGTTGGCTCTGAGCCATGTTTGTGTCACTAACAGAAGTAGCCTTGTCTGTCCCCCCCTCCCTGCCCCAACCCCCCGCCTTGCAATCGCTCTCTCCCAGTTTGCTTGGAAACAGAGTCAAGGGGTGACTGGCTGGATGCTTGGTAACAGAAAAAAGGGTTGCAATAGAGCGGAGAACAGGGGTGAATCTGACACAGCCCAGGGCTGGAGCAAAAATCAAAAAAAAGGGGGAGAGAGAGGAAGAGTGGGGGGAAAAGCCACTCAATAGCAGGGACTGTGCTTTGGGAATGTTGATGAGCCAGGGACCTTTTTCTGTTCGGCTCCTCCAAGTGAACCAACAAGCAGCACTGTGGATGTGTGGGCGATTTGTACTCAGCATGCCCGCAGAGCGGCTGAGCGCGAGCTGCTTTGAAGATTAGGTGTTTGCATTATTTCACATGCACGACAGAAAAAGAGGGCAGTTTTTCAGACCCAGCAGAACCTGATAGTGGTGGTGATACATCTTAAAATTAAATAGGCTGAATGCAGTTTTGATCAAAGGGAGGAAAACTGAGGGAGTGTAAGATTTCACTCGGACTGCACTGTAGGAGAGGAGCCAACTCTATTCCCAAATGGCAGCCTTTGCAAAAAAAAAGTGTTTTGTGTTATGAGGCATGTTGTTGTTGTGAGCAGATATCTCTGTGCAACAAACTCCCGTCTGCGTACAAAAAAACAAATCAAGGCCACCTAAGAACTGCCTGCCAACTACTATTCTTGTTGGCAATACTATGCAGCATGTGGGCTGCTAAAGCACGCATTAGTACCACCACCAGCTCCTGAGGCAGTCAGGGCCTATCCAATTACATTTTAGCAGGCCAAATATGCAGGATAATGACAGCAAGATGATTATTTTTTAAACGACCGGGGGTTCACTAAAGCCTTGAAAAACCAATCCCGCTTTGATGTCTTTATGCAACCACACTGGCAATGTAAATAAAAGCACAAAACAAATTATCCCATAGATTTTCTTGCAAAATTCAAGACTTATTTGTTTCATAGTTAAGAGATTCAGTAAACAGGAAGGGAGCGGGGGAAATCAATTCACGAAAGACTTAAGATTGTTAACCCTGATGAGTGTGGATCAAATAACAGATTTAAAAAAAAAAATAACTTACACATCCACACATTTCACAGTCTGTTTGGTCAGATAGTAAAGATTAAGACCAGACGGTTTACCAAAAATTCTCCTCCTACTAAACACACTCAAGTTAAACCACTCCACTTACCATCTTCAGTTTCCTGCCACACAATGCCTTCGAGATTGACACTTGTACCGGGCTCGCAGGGCCCCAAGCACTCAGGTTCAGTAGCCAGGGCCACATCGGATGTGTTCACGGCCACCGAGCGTGTGCGCACCATTATCTGCTCACACGGCGAGGAAATCTCACTGTTGCCTACTGTGGACAGGAGGTGGAGGGGGGGAGGAGCTGGCGTGGAGACAGGAGATTCCATCTGTGAAGAAAGAAGTGGGGGGTTTAGAGAGAGGAACACATGAGACACTTCAGGACCACTGTGCACACAGAGCAGATGTGAAGATACGGCCAATGCGGGCCACAATGAGGGATGTACAAAGAAAAGCAACTACAAGGAAGGTTTAACTGGTTATAAAACAGTCTTCATTTAATCCTGGTACCTCTGTATGACCTACATAAGCAAACAAGACCATCAGACAGAAGATTGGCTATTTGCAAAAAGATATTCTTGAGGCCTACTTACAGGTTTGATTCCCAGTAGATTAGATTAAATGATTCACAGCACAAAGACAAGGAGAGCCTATGCTTAGATTTAAAAAAAACAAACAATGTTTGGCATTGAGTAGTATGTTTGCCTGTTAAAAGGAAGCAGAAAAATATTTTTTGTTCAAGAGAATTTTATGTTTGGCTTCATGTTTTCACGGCAGATACTGGGGCAGAATGAGCACAAATAAAAAGAAATTACTTGGCCTTGGCCAAAACATGGGTCATCCTTTGACTGTTAAAAAACAGATGGAGATAATTTGGGGATTTGAAAAGATTCAAAATAGATCATACATTGCCCCCCTTCTTTCAAGAAAGGTATATAATTTTTCTATTTTGAAATGCATTGTGAGAAATGGTATTAAATCAAAATATGACTATATGTTGGAATATGGTTTTCTTTGTTTCGCTGTCATATTACAGTCATTAATCCTCCAAAGCCACAAACAGACACATTATCCATTGCTGTTCATCCTCCAAACAACTGAGCTAACAAAAGAAAAATGGTATTAACCAAAGGGCTGGGTCTGTCTTACATTCACTTCCAAAACAAACACACACCAGCAAAATCAACAACTTTCAACAGTTGGAAAGTTGTGCTCAGGGAAACACTACCACTTTTGTCCACAGGGGGTGCCAAAACAGCAAATCTCCATGTCTGGGAGGCTACGACTGCATTTTCTACCATTTTTCTATAATATATTTTCTTTTTGCATAAAAATTTACTTATTGATAGGTAAATTATTAAAATAGTTGGCCAATATTTTTTTATGTCAGTTGACTATATGACAAAGATGCAAGTGCATAGAAGTCTCCTGGTCTAAAAATGTCCCCGAATTATTCAGCTGAGAACGATTCAGCGCATGTTGTGATGTACTTCTGTGTCTTTCCTTAACCTTAGAGGTGATTAGCAGGCAGAGAAGGCAGGGAGAGACGTGAACTGCCTTCACTGCCACTGTGGAAGGACAGAATTAGTTATGCAGGATTGGTCAAACAATCCCTCCCCCAGCTTTCCTCCCTCGCACACTGCCGAGCAAGATCCGTGACACCAAATCATCTCACAGGCTGATCACTCATTAATTCCCTCAATTAAAGAGCTAGTTGTGGTAAGGGAGTGAGCTGCTGAGGGTCAGTAATTGATTCCACCTGTTCTGACACATTGTGACACCGATGAAGAGACAGTGGGCCTACATGGAAAACGAAAATGAAAAGGACAGCAAGGGACGGAGAGGACTAGAGCAACTGAGGGGAAGTGCACAGGAGACAACTGGAGGTAGAAAAGTGCGTAGGCGGAAAAGAAGACTAATGGTGATTTAAGGGCCACAGTGACACTGGGCTTAGTGCTCTTCATTCAAGGCAGTCGACATTAAAGCGCTCAAATCATTAGCACTGAACTGCAGGAGGAATGCTGCGCTGCAGCCAGCACCACACATTTATTAATTGGGCATAAAGCACTCAGTGCTCGGGAATACGCTGCCAACGCTGGATCCAATTAGACTTAGAAGACAAAATAACAATTGACACACTGGATTATAAACCTGTACACCCTTTAAATAATTGTTTTAATCTACTTACTGTTCCAAACTGAGGGTGAAGTGGAGTACCAAAAGTACTTACCACGGAATATATCCAAGTTACTGCTATGTTCTGATCTAGGCAGGCACAAAAATGCTAACGTGACTTAACTTCATCATCCCCTGAGGATGTACCTATTACAGTTCTGTAGGGTTGGGGAAAAGAAAAGAAAGATAAGCATTATACTGTTGTTTCTATGTTAAGATGTACTTAAACACTTTGCTCACGGTGAACAATACTTTAAGATTTAATTTGATTATTTGAAAATAATAAAAGAATGCTGTGATTGATCAGGATCTATAAAACTAATTATTTGAAAGCATTACCACTGTTATGAAATATGCTGTGGGATGTTTCAGATCAATCACTGACTGAGGAATCTGCGATGAACTGAGCGCTTTGAAAACTAAACATTAGTCCCTGATGAAATGTAATATTAGCTCAAGACTCGTCACCGCAGAAGCTTCATGTTTCATGGTTTACAGAAGCGAGTGCGGATGGCCCATTTCTCCTGGTGCTCAGAGAAAGAGCAGATTAATGTGTGCAGAGAGCGACAGAGAGTGAGGCCTAACGACATCGTAATCACCGCGTGTCAGTTTCTGATGCATGATGTGGCCAAGCTGCAGGCCGGCTGAGTGAATGAGACAGGACAGGTAATCACCCGAGCTGTCACCACACACTGTTCCTGGGCCTTATGGAGACACAGAGAGCCGCAGACAAGACCACACAATGAACCCTCCTCCAGAGTGACAGCCAACGGTGAAAGGTGCAAACACATTCATGCAGAGCCTCCTCTAAACTGACTCAACTCCTCAAATTGATTGTGTCGACATTTTGAGATTGACAATTGAGGATTTTTGCTTCTAAGGTTACGCGGACTAATAATGGCCTGGAAAGAACTCTTTGCAGTTAAATGGTTAGGTGTAGGAGGAAGCTCATGTTATTAGATTCACATTTAAATTTCTATGGCTGCCCCCCTCAAAGTCAATGAGTCGAATCCTCTGTTGGCGACCGCTCAGTCAACCTGAATGTCTTTCAGTTGAGCCGTTGGAGTTTTTTTTTTCCGTCAGCCTGTGTGTATGAGGATTCACTGTTTATTTTATATTCCAGTAATACTGTCAGTTCGTCACCACTGTTGGTCACTATATCATTCAGGTCTAGTTTCAAGTGTTTTCATACTGTAATAAACACCAAATATAGAAAGCAATTCACATACTACTGCTTACATACTACCAATTTTCATACTGATTTAACATCATAAATAGTACAAAGCATTGAAATCATGTCCAACCATCAGTCCAAAGAAGCTGCAACCAGAAAATTTGCAATATCACTACTTACAAGAAAAATTGCTGAAATGATTAATGGACTATTAATGGTGGCAGACAAATGCCAATGTCAATCGACTGTTTGATTAATTGACTTATTGTTTCAGTTCTTGCCTGAAAGACCAGATTGCCAGGAAAACACACATTTGTGATGCCCATGTGATAAGAAATAAACCCCAATTTAAAAATGACAGGAGGTTAATAACACTTGAATGTGAAGTGTCAAGGTTGAGTGAAGTTCAAGGATCCCCCTGGTTTCAAAGCAGAGCCGTGGTATGAAAAGCCTTTCAACTTTCCAATTATTTGTTTAAAAAAAAAAATCACTGAATGCTGCTGATTCCCACAGAGTCCCATCCTATATCCCATAGGTTAATAATCCCATGAATCAAATTATTTTTTTTTAATTTCATAGCCCTATCTTACAACTTCAGACCAACCTTTGCTGGACTAACTTTGACTTTATTTTTACCCTTAAATCCTTTTACTCGTCTAATTCCACCTCACAATAAGAGAACCATTCACTATGTTTGGTACAAATGAATTTGAATAGGATCACAACAGAAATGGGACCAGTATACAATGTGCATGAACAGTGGGGCTCTATTTCCAAGTCCCATCAATGGCTGAGTGGACAAAAGGACTCTCACTCTGGGGCTGCAGAATGTAAACCCACACAGTGAAATGCCTGACGTCTTGTCTGGGGTTTTCGAGAAACCACATGCGACCGAACTACACAACTTGTCAGATTACACAAGGCTCTACTCCACTCAGCCGATGCCAAATTCCATGATTTCTTCCCTCCTTGCAAGACTTTACAAATGGATTTTGAAATCTCCCCCAAAAACCACACAATGCCTGAGTGTCACGCAAACCTTTTCTTAACTAAAACCCCATGCCGACTCCTTGGGAACGCCACACTGACAAGAATAATGTTTAACTGACAGACAAAAATGCTATGAATATGCGAGCATGCCTCACAGTGCAGACAGAGGGGGAACTCTGCCTGGATTTCCAGTGATCACACAATAAGTCACCCGTGACAGGCAGGACACTTGCTGCACTTTTTACTGGACACATTAACTTCAGCTTTAACTTGTTTATTAGAGTTGGGATTAAGAAACTGAGCACTGAGCTTGGGCGAGGATTACGAAAGGATTACACTGCAGTGTCATATGGAGACACCTGTCTTGGCTGTATGCATCTGTGTGTTGTAGAGCTAGGATATAGTTGACCAAATTATCTATAGTGCGTCATACACAAGTCAATGCAAATGCCTGGAGCTGTCTCAGAGAACCACATAAATGTCCCATCAGCCATTTCTCTACTTACCATTAATTTTGACAAAATTGACATAGAAAAACAAATAACTAATCGTTAATGTCATGAATATTGACCTGGTCAATATGGTCCTTAATTTCATTTAATTCAATAGATTCTGTATCGTATTCCTCATAACATTCAAAAACAAGCTTGTGAATCATGCATCAAAAATACTTGGTAGCAGGGCTTAACAGAAACTGGAAGCCATTTCATCATGTATCATTAGACATGTATTAACCTATAATAAACTGATGTCTAATCAGTTAAAGGTATTTCTACTCTGGATTTAAAACCAAGCAATCTTTGATGATGTCTTACAATAATCCGTCCTAACTGCAGAGCCTTCCTACACAAACCTCACGTTTGGCACGGGATCAGAAATGGCTGTTCACGGTCATGGTTTACTCTTTCACAGAGAACTGTTGTTACAGGTCACAGAGAATTATGTCTGCAACAGCACTTTACTACACATCACTGCTTAACCATAAAATCACATTTATTTCTGGTGCATTTTCTGAATTAGTAGCTATAAAATAAGTACCATAAGCAATTACATTTTCTCACAAGGTGCTTTTGTGTGCCCACTTGTGCTTTCTTCCTCGTCTAAAATGCACTTCAAATGGCAGAAAACATTAAGAGAGATACACATGCCTGATGGAGTGTGTGTTTGCAGTCGAGGGCTGCGTTTAACAAGGGTATGGTGTAAGGTCCCGAGGTCAGGTCAGATAATGCGCACTGGGTCATTTGGATTAACCGCATATGTGGATGTATCGTTCTGGTCTCCCTTTATCTTTAAATAGAGCTTTGGGTCAATATGGTTTTATTGAAGAGCAAATACTGTACAAAAGACTAGTATAGTATTCAATATCAATAATAATGACGATAATGTTAGGCAGGATTTCATAATCCACAAACTCCGAAGGGGAACAGCACAGATGTCACTGTATCAAGTCGTGATTTCTAAAGAACAGTACACCATTGTTTTTAGACTCTGACATTTACATCCATTTTTCAAAACATATTTTTAATTGATAAATCCTGAAAATTTATCAGAATTCTAATGCACTCACAAAAATTAAATGTAATTTTTTAACTTAGATATTTAAGAAAAGTGATATCTAGCTTAAACATTTAGTAAATATCTTGCTGGCATTGAGTAAGCCACAAGAATATGATATGTATATATTTCATAACAATAATAACGTACATGTTACGTAAAGCCAATTTAGGGGCAATGGAGCATGTAGTTAATTCAACCTGCCTTTTAACAAACCTTTCGTCCCCCCATTAACAATTTACAAGCAGTATATAGCATTTATTAAATTGTTACAAAGGTTAATATCGCATGTAGCTTTAAGGTAATTGTGTTTATAATGGCTAACTACAATAAACTAATAAACTCTTATATTGGCTTGTAAGTACATAATATTGTCATAAACCATTTATAAACGAATTGTGCTACGAACGCAAAAACAAGACTTTAATTAAAGTATTAATCACTCAACTGAGACTTTTTATGATTAGTATGAATTACCATGCTCTTGCAAATGTCAAACAGGAAGGTAAAGTCTGTGTACCAACCTGAATTAAAATTTAATCAATAATAATAATCTGATGTATATTTAGAGCTTACAACCTGAGTCTGAAAAAAACTAAGTGAACTTAATTGGCCCCAGACGATTGTTTAACTATTGAGTAGTATAGATTTTAAAGCAAGATAAGCCTGAGCTATTCAACACCGTTTCCAACATCAAAAGAGTGAAAACATCTGTCCTGAAAAGAGAAAATGTAATTCTTCCTGACACAAGGGGCCATGATTAAGTAAAAAGGAGTCCTGGCTGAAGTGCCATTAGTTGGAGTTCTGTGTTCCCGCTTCAATTATGTAATTCTTTCTGACACCAGGGGCAAACCCTGTGAACATCTTTGGTGAGTTACTGAGGTCGAAGGCCGGTGGAGATTACACTTCTTGCCGGCTCTGGTTGGTGCCTCTTTCAGCACCACATGACACCCAGTTAAAAAACGTTCGAGCCTCTATTAGGCTGTCATAGAAACAATGTGGGGACTTGTATTCTGCACAACATTGTTCAATCCACATAATGAATTTAAGGATAGCAGCATTTAATTCTAATCAGTGCACGCAAACTGCAATGATTATCAGCATACAATCAGCTTTTAAAGTGAGCCGTATTACTGAAGTAAAATGGTCATTAGCATTAAGCTACAATTGAAAACAAATGCATGAGCCTTGTTTAATTTGACTACTGAAATCAGCCAGGAAACAGAAAAAAGCGGTTAGATTCAAGTTGTGAAAACCCATTGTTTTCACACCCCGCACACTGGCCTAATTCCTTTACTAAAACCACACTGTCATTCTCTTTGAAGCTCTGAGTAATCACAGAAACTGAAAGAGAAAAACAGGAACACCTGACATCTATTGTAGACCACCAGCTGGCAAAAGGCACTCAGTTTCTAGGCAACTCTTCTCGGTCTTAGCTGCTAATTGTGCTTTCAGGAAAGCATAACTGCACATAAATAATACAGAGAGTAAACTAAGCTGTGATGAAGTTGGTCACCCATGACCTACAATCTCTTTCGAGCCATAATGAGTGAGCCACTATAAATGGTTATTGTCTGAAAAACAAACCGCTTGCCGAATGACTCTTTAACATTACAGCCTGAAGACATGCATGCACATTTCCTTATGTTATACACTCAGAGTTGGACTGTTTGAATTATTGTGAAACACATTTTTTTTTTAATTTTATCTTAAAAGCTTAAAAGAACTTCACCTTTGCACAACATGTAATTTTCTAAATGCCTTCAGGAAATTCTGACACATTTGGCACTTAACATTACCACTCATTTTTATGATGCAACACAACCTCCACGTTCGGAAATAGAGCAGTGAAAGTCGAGACATAAACATGAAAAATGTCTGTAAAAGCAAGAGCTTCACATGCCGCGCTGAGTAAACTTTCATCTCGCAGCCCTTAGCAACAGCTGTGAATTACTGCTTAACTGTTGGAAAGGCGAGTAATGCTTCCGCATTTGCTGTAAATTTCAGTAGTAATGAAATTTAATATCGTTTTAGTGTGAGACATTCATCAGAGCTACTATTTAACCAAGTCCTTTGATTATACCGAAGGCAGAAAGTACACAAAGCTCCGTCAAAGAGAGAGCTCTTCAGACAGCGTGAGAGGCTTTACCTGTGGAGACATATGCGCTCCCTGATGAAAGGACAACATACATTAGTCAAGAGACTGCTCCTGCAGCTACCAGCAACATGATGGGAAGTAAAAGTGATATAAAAAGACAGAAGGCACAGGGGACCGCAGGGTAGAGGACTGAGCCAAGATAAGTGGAGCTTACCAATTTGCTCACTTATGAAGCAGTGGCCTAATTTACCCGGTAAAGCATAAAGCAAAGTCACACGGAGGAAAAATTCCTCTCCTTTTTACTACGACTATGAAACTGCAGAAGTAGAACTGGAACAATATTTGGTGAAACTGGGGGTTGTTTTACAACCTATCTGGCTGTCTGAATGCTCGTAGTTGCTGTTGGCAAAGTCGCTGCGTCCCCAGATTTCAGTAATAAAAATAAAATCCAAGTTGTAATAAAAATAAACCTGAATTTGCTTTAAATGCCTTTCAGAGTATGATAAAACATATTGCATATTAAAAAATAAAACAAAAACAACAACAACAACAACAACAACCTTTTCCCCATTCACAGATTCAACCAGGACCAACTGTGCTCACACCAGATAGGAAGTGAATTTTACCTTGCATTGCTGGTGGCAGTATAAACACCACCATTACTTTCTGTCATCAAACATGTCCAAAACTACCAATATGCTTATTTGTGCCTGTTTGGAAGTCCCAAATGTGTAACAAAACAAAATGCCATTATGTTTGAATTCATAATCATAATCCAAAGGTGCACATGGCTTAGTGAATTTCACTGCCAGTTACAAGAACTGTGAATGGATGCACTGCTACTGTGGCGCTACCACAGCAAAATAACCTCAAAGGAAACCCATTATTGTGTGATTTACCTGCCAACATGGAACAAAAGTATGCCAAAAATAACTAAATAGCACAAGGACGAAGGTGCTTTGAGCTAAAAGCTAATTCACCCAAAATGACCATCTACCAAATTTCACAAGAATTCATTCAACTGCTGCTATTTTGGTGGCAAAGGTGAGGAGATGGAGTGGAAACTAGGGGAAAGGCAATGAGGTATGTAATGCAACAAGGGTGCATGCCCTTTGTGTGGCATGCAGTGAAGGGACCACGGTATATTCTATAGGCTGAACTAACATTTCTTATCTTCATCATGGTGATGGCAATTCTCACAACGAACGAGAATCCTAAATATTTCTTACGCCTGCTTATGTTGGAGAACCTGGCACGCTGGCTGGCTGTCCGGTTGGCTGGTTGGCCGGCTAATACACAGCAGGTGGTTTGGTACACTTTTCTCTTGTCTTGGTTCAGCTTGACCTTGTCAACCTAATTCCTTCCTCTCCGCTCTCCCTGGCTCAGCCGGCTGCCTTGAGCCTACGCCTGGTATTGTTTGTTGGAGGACAGGGTGGGGGTTGGGTTAGCAGCACACTGCAGTGGGGGTATCATGGGGACTAAAAGGTCTCCACATAGAAACAGGGCAACACGAACATCCCTTAATGCTTACTGCTGATAAAACATGTTGAAAGCCTTCCTGAGGAAGTGTCTGCATTAACTGTTGCTGCACTTTATTTACAGAAACAAAACTATTCTTTCCGCCTGGTTGGTTTATAAGATTGTCTGTGGTTTGACGGTTAGTAGTTAGTGGCTGGATGTTCTTAGCAAAACAATGTGCACACACAAACACAAAACTTAATTTCAGTGCAACACCGAATACTCGGAATGTATGTAGTTGTCAGTGAATAAATACAACTCCTCTAAACAAGTTGGTGCCAACAATTGATTAAACTGTAAGGTGGAAACTCTGAAAATAGTCAATTGTGGAGAAAAAATTAATTGCTAAATGAATCAAATAATAGCTGGCAGATTAATCGGTACAAAAAAATGCTCATTGGTGGCAACCCCTTTCTCAACTAATTATGTAAATATAGTCAACTGCAGTGCAACATTGAGTGATTGTAATTCATCCTAACACCACAAATACGGCAAGAGCTTACATATGTCAGTACTATCTAGATGCTGATTGTACCAGACTCCACTGGGGATTCTAACCCCTTTACCCTTTCTCCCATTTCTCATCCTCCCACTCCGACCATAGGTCAGTTGACAACAACAGTATCTATTACAATAATAAGCCACATTCTTGTCAAGGTCACCCGCTTGTGTCCGACGGGAAGAGGGAGGCTGCGCTGGGAGCTAGAAATCCAGATAAACTAAGCTGAGCCTACAAGGATTTCTCTCCCGCCATCCCTCTCCATAGTCATAAACCTTATCTCACAGCGAAGGGAAACCTGGCAACAAACTGAGAGGGTGTCATCAATGGCTCAGCCACTGAGATTCCCACCCAAATACCAATGATTCACTCTTTGACGTATTACAAGTCTGAGGCTTTGACCAGGGCTTCGAGATGGGGCTGTAAATAAAAACCTATCTCCCTGTGTGGCGTACTCTATCCTTACAGTTCACCATAATGTTGACAGCCGTGACCAAGATCCACTTTCAGGTGCCTACCTTCCTGAATGCAAAAGCCTAAAAATAAATCCTCCCAGACACACTTTCCAGAAACCTTATCAGCTAAGAAACAAAAGACATTTTACTAGTCCCACGTATTATTCAAGGAAAACAAGTTGTTATTCAGGCTGTGAGATTTCCCCAGAGCCACTAACCTCAAACTATTAATAGATGTTCTCCGTTAGTCTGTTTCCCTTGTGTTGTTTCTCTTCTGTGGGTGGTGCCTTCTCCAAACATTAGAAAGACAATCCAAAAGCCACACATCAATGAACACAGTTTCTTTAAAAAATCTGAATTATGCCAAATTACTTTCTATTGTTTTGTTTTACTTGGGCTTGCACAAAAAAATACAAAACAATGAATATTTTTCTTTGCACAACACAGACAACATGTCACTTTCAATGTTGGTGCCAGACTGTGAGAACGTGTGCAACACAGCACTACTACTCTATAACAGGGCTAACAGTTAATGATTAAACACTGATAAAATTACAACTATACTTTCATTACAGGGTTCAATGTTTCAGCCCATTGAGCAAATAGGTCAGAAATGTACTTGATTTCAGTCAACTGAAATGCTGAAGTGGCATGAGCCAGCTGGTGATTGACAAGTCAAAATGATGTATTTTCCCTGTTGCTTATATTGTATTTCGATAAAACCTGGACTTCACTGTCAATCCATTTGACAGTGATTTCTTCTTTCTTTATTTTTCAATGAAAGCCGTCATTTTCATTTTTTGCCATTTGTTGTTTACACAGCCAACAAGGTTTAACAGATAGTAGTTGATGGTGCTGCACTGTCTGTGTTAGACCTGTGCCCATACACTTACTTTACGTATGCTCCCCATTTCTGCAGGAGAGTGCCTACCCCTATACTGTAGTTGGATAGAAGCCAGTAATGGGTTAATTTACCAGTCTGAATTCATTAACTGCTGATACGCCATGATGTCCAATTGGGTAAATGTGTGCTAGATTTACTAGCCCAAGGTGGCATTTTACTTGCCCCAGGCAATCACTATTATCAAGCCTTGCATTACTGTCGCAGTAGGGATCCCTTGATAAGCTTCCAAAATCCTTTCCAGGCTTGTCAACTTAAAAAATGCAGCAGAGGTTTCAGCTGTTCAGATGGGTTAGCAGGTGATAGAGGTGCAGGGGTTAAGGCCAGGGCTGCAGAAGTAGAAATATGTGTCTATACATGTGGAGGAGTGCTCTGTTCTGCAGTTACTGCTCGAGCTGCACTCACTGCGCTGTCCCTCATGCTGTTACTTTAACTAGGGCTTGCTACTCTGATCGACCTCTACTGCTGGCTGTCTCACAGAGCTCCTATTGAACCATGTCTATCTTAATGGACGCTGATGTGCGCTATTACTGAGTGCCAGTAGTTCCCGCACTACACCCTTAAAGCCCTATAGACTTTTACACCTTAATATACCTTGGGGCCATGAAGGCTGCAGCTCGCACCTCATGATATTTCAACACTTGCTGGTGAGAGGGGAGAATAGTTGAAAAGGCAGGTCACGGGAAGAGCGTAGCAGGTTAAGTTACACCACAGTTTATTTTCTGATCCACACAGCACGTCCACGACTTGTTTTGATAATTATAGTCTGAAACTGACTTGGGTATAATCCAGGGTGTTAAGTGAGAAGCTTCGAGCATGCCAAAACAGGCTGACCTGGAAATAAATCTACTTTAGCAAGTATCAAATCAATCTAAAAGCTGCTTGAAACTACTCAGTGGATGCACTTTGGCATAACAACAAAAGCAGATTGAAATGTTCCTAAGACACTTGCACAATCAGAGGACATGTGGTGACGTGTCAGCACAATACAGTGGGCCATCACACAGCAGCTGCTTGTAGGGAATCTCAAAAGAAATTTTATCTCTATGCCCTTCAGATCATTTAAAGCACCAATAAGTCAGGCGGAGGTGATGTCGGGGAGTAAAGTAAAACCCACTATAACGCACCAAATCTCCCCTTCTCTTTCTCTGTGCCAGCAGCTCAGCAGAGGTCTGCTGCTCTCAGCCATCAGAGTTTGATGACCTTGTTAGTTTGAGTGCCTAATCTGCTAATGCCCTGATAAAAATAAACAGTCTGTGCAGTCATTGTAGTTCCCCTCCCCCCTGCTGCTATCCATAAACACAGATGATACCTCCATCTTTATTTATCCTGGGGACTTACTGTCAAACTTAAGAGCCAGGGGGTCCAATTTATGGATTGTTAGTTAAAGATAAATGTCCTTGAAGGTATAGCCATTTATCCAATTTTCTGTTCATGTAGTTATCATGATAAGATGTAACATGTAAGAATGAGTTTGTATATGCCTTATTTTGAAGTCAACAAACTAACACCAAAAATATTGTGTTCATGCAATATATGGCTTTTATTTTAACATATTTTCAACTCAATTACTCTTGACAAGTTGCCGCTTCAGATTTTAAAAATTCATACCCAATATTAGATTTGTGATATGAGATGGGAATAAATTATAAACCAACAGTATGTATTAGACAATGTTGGAAGCCCTAATGTAGATTTCAACAATCAAGCCCTACCACTAACAACCGCACATTGGCTGCACAAATAGGAAAAAAATCTAATTGTGATTAGAGTAGCTGATTTAGCAGTAGTGACATGATTATTGGAAAGAAATCTCTGCAGCTCCACAACAGAGAACTCGGATGGTATTTTAACATCATTTTGCCTTTAACAAATATAGTGCCTCCTCCAATTTGGTATTGCATGTGTCCTTTTTTTCAATTTCAATGACATTTTGATTAATTGTGCATCTCTACTGCACATCTATCACAATGAAGCAGAATATGAATATGCTCTGCAATAACCAAGTGAATATATTGCGGTAACAGTTTTGACATTCATCTTAACTAAATCAGGACTAAAGCCCAGATCATAATAAAGGGGAAGTATAGTCTGAAGGTCAAGCAGCACAGAAACAAAGCATCATATTTTAAAGGTATATTAAATAGAACATTATTCAGCAATACAGAAATTACCAGAACCTCTAGAGTAATATCCTCAGCTATGCTATTAACAATGAAATAAACCATAATAATTGTGACATATGACTTAAGTGAATGGATTTAAAAGCAGAATGTCTCACTCTTCAAAGGATACATAAACCTAATGGATATGATTAAATATAATTTAGTTTTCCAGATGGACAGTGAGGCCCCACATAATTGAATGTGCGAGCTCTGCTCATCGCCAAGGACTAAACAACTCCCCAGCCTCCACTGCAAAAAAACAGCTCATTTCCATGTTAACTTCACCTTTATTGATCCACTCAAACATCCCCCCGCCCCCTTCCAACCTCTACACAAACACCCTAAAGTCCGTTTGGGGCATTTGAAATTTGTGTACAGTGTAGGGAATTGAAAACAAGCAGGACTATTTAAGTATCATGGAATAAACTGTGCAAACCTGGGTAATTGTCCATTATTTCTGCAGAGGGTGAAAAGTCATGTCAGCAAAAAATAACTACATGGATCACTAATTCAGGAAGCTTACTCTGCATATCAAGTTAGAGGGAAATAATTATACGAGTAAAAAAATATGAGGCAAACACAGCAACCCTAAATGTTTTCTTATTTTTTGTCCTAAGAGCAAATTGTGGTGGTTGAGAGAGCTCTTACAAAGATAAGAACATCTTATTTCTACAGTCCACAAATTGTTTGTCCAAAGCAAGGGAAAATACATTAGAGGAACATTACAGATTACTACATGTTAGATTAAAGTGTTTTATCTTTGCTTCTGATTTCCTGTAATGCTAGTACTGATGCTCTGGAGATTCAGATTTGGATGGATAATTAGGTATTTTTGGTTTTTAAACAGAAAATTCTGAACATGTTTTGGATTTTTTTCCTGAATACTATTCAAACTCTTAAGATCAGAATTAATCACTTCATGACATGGTCCTGCAGTGCTTCCCTGGCTAAGTGCATTTCATCTCGCCACATGAGCACACTGCAATCTGGAAAAAGCCAGTTTGAGTGATGCATCAAGGAGTTTGAAGGCTTATCAGATGCCAACACTGCACAAAGGTTAATAATGCTATGGAGCAGGATTTAACAACTCTTGAAGGTTATCACTGCAATCGCTTTATCCTCCAACGCAATCATTGATAGGTGAACAGTAGACTGCCAGGGTTATAAAGTATGTATGTGGACTTTGTATGCTCTCCCTGTGTTTGCATGAATTTGTCACAGGTGGTTCTGGTTTTCCAAGTCCAAAGGCATTAATATTGGGTGGATTTGGGGGGGGGTCTTTGTAGTGAATGTGAGTGTTGACCCCTGGAAGAATGATAGTAGCCAAGGTGGTGGCCAATGGGGCTTCTGATGTAGAGCAATACCCTTCTTAACTCTTTTTCTTCTCTTAATTATTTCTAGCAGTACTACCAACATTGCAACCTTAACCATAACAGCAGTAAATAAAATCCTATCCAACAAGAGTGCTGACCTAAAGGGCCTATAAGAAGAATAGAGAGAAAAACACAGCATTATATGGGATGAACACTATTTTGACAGAGAGAGTCTTTCCCTGCCTGCAAAAGATATGCTTCTGCATTCAAGGACACTGATGCAGTCTCCATTGAACATATCAGCATTCATAAGAGGACTCTGCTGTGGCAGGGGTGACTTTGATGCATGTGGTACTCTTGTTTAAGGAAAGGAAACAGCACGAGAAAATCAAACCTCCACGCACTCTGGAGACTATAAAAGTCGTTGGCACACTACCAATTTTTGAACAGAGGACAACCTACATTTATCACGTGTGGCATTTAAGGCTTTTAATGTAGTAAATCATGCTAGTGGAGATAATCTAAGACACAGGGATCAGAAGTAGAAGACCAGTATTAAGAAAACTTCATTTTCTGGATGATGGGTAAAGTTCCACATAATGTAAAAAAACATGTAGTATTTAGTCCATAAATAGCTGGATGGAAAACAAGCCAAATGCTTTCGATCATAACTTTTGCTTTATTAAATATGTCCTGAACTCAACATGGGCTAATGTTTGGCTGAGTCTTTTGTAGTGCTGAGCTGGTTTATACGGTCGTTCTGGTCTCAGTAACTTCATCATAACTCTTTATATATTGTTATTTTAATACTCTCACCCTTTAGTGAGCTAAGTCTGGCCCTGGTCAAAGAGCCTCTGCCAGCAGGATAAATTTAAACGCTCATGTAAACAGTGACTCCTTGAATGGGGCCACAGATTAATGGTTAAAAGATCACAATCTCTACTCAGGCATGTACACAATGTCATTTCTGAAGAACAACAATTCTACTTTATTTGCTTTAGAGGGTTGAATGTTTAGACTTAGTGCTCATAATTTGTCCCTGCTGCAGAACACACAAATGCACTTCAAGGCTGACAGATCTTTCTTGAACCTACCACTTTGCTAAACACTCAAACAATCAAAGTAGCCACACGAGTATCAGGGAGCCCAAAGTTGGTGGAGATGTAATGTTCGCTCTACCAAAGATAATCGTATACACAGAATAACGTTGGGTCTATGCATTAAAAATGTATGGCCTTGACTCATTGTAATAGACATATCATTTTGACTGGTAATGCTGATGGCAAAAGTATTCACGGCAAAGTATTCAATCAATAAAACATTTTATTTTAAGCATAGCAAAAATAAATGCAAGTGTACAGTTTCTGTTATTCTATCCCTTCCATTGGCACAAATAATTAATACTGTCTTAACATATTATCAAGTGTTATCCAAAATAAATTTAGTGCAAAACTATGCATCTTCTCAGCTCTGCTGCTGGTTGAGGAATTAAAACAGTTTGATGTGTTACTTCATGGTTTGATGTTGACGTAGATGGCTAGAAAGACTGGTATAGCAACCGTTTGTTTATGTGCAGGTATGTTTTCAAAAACCATCATTGATACCTACTGTTGGATATATTGTATGTCATCTTGCCTAAGTAAAATATAATATACACACAACAATATTTTTTTCTGTTCACAAAGTCGGCAACAATCATAGGAAGATGACAAGTATCTCTGTCTTTTCAATGGTAATGTCTCACATTTGATCAGGCACACACAGCTTATTGGTATGTGGTTTATTTGCATAATTAAGTGCATATTAAACAGTGATCGTGTTGATGCAGAATGATAGTTGGACACTTCTCATTAGGAGGCAGTGATACAGAAAACAAATGCAGTTGTGCTGAGAGCAATATTATGGGATAAAATAAATGTTTTCCCTGAGACGAGTGAGATATGATGTTAATTGAAAAAAATCTGGATTCTAATTTTATGAACAATCACACAGCCTCACTCCTTGAAGCTGAAGTCAGAAAGTTCAATGTCAGCGAGTTTAAAGGGCTTGGCAGAAAAGCAAAACTTCTATCAGGGCTGCAGAACGCTTCAATCCAGCAGTGGCTGTACACTTAATGCATATATAGTTTATTTATTTATTTCTGCCTGAAGAGCATTAGATCGGGGGTGAGGATTTAAGGGATTCAGTGGTGATGAAGCGTCAAGTTGTTGGACTGAAGCCCAGGTCAGTGAGCCACAAGATGCTTTACCTCATTCTCAAACACTCTCTTCCCTCAAAATGTTTAACATGAAGGGTTTTAGTAACTCTCATGAGAATCATGCTTTGCAGAAAATGTAAATTTAAGCCAGAGACTGTTGAACAAAAGCAATAAGCCTGAACAAAGCACTCTGCCTATATTCTTTCCCTTGCATAAATCAAGTATTGATAATGTGTTGTTTATATTTTGTTGTAACATTTTGGTGATGATGATAAAGATTTTTTTTTAATTGACTGAGGCTAAATTTCTCCCTGTACTTGTCAACTTGAAACTCTAAGAGGATGTCGATAAAAAGCTGCTTTTATTATTATAACAATCATGACAATTCATTGTTAAAAGCTGCAATTTGCATATAATGAATAGTTGAATAGTTTTAGTTGAGAAAAATGTTTAACCAAAAGACAATTGATTTCTTGATGTAAGAGGCAGTCCTGTAGACCAACAACTTGCATGTAGGCGTTTGCTGTGGTGCTGCTGCCAGCATCAGCAGATCTTTGTGAATTTATTTCAGCAACAAAGTTAACATTTATATGAGTAATCTATTTTAAATTATAATAAATAAACCATTATATCAGAAGTTTAGTATTGAAAAAAAGCCCTGTGAAATGCAAACTGCTCCAAATTCAGTCCTATATTGTGCACAATGCAAGCATCCATCGACTCATGAATGTTTGACATTGGTCCCAAAGGACGGACGTGTTCTCCCTTTAATTTCTATCAGCGGTATAATCCCCTTTTGAAACCCTTTTTAGGGTGAATTAGAAAGGCCCTGCATTCAAAGAGATGAGTGGAGAGAAGGGGGCGGGAATAATCACAAGGGCCTAGCTGTCTGTGCGGATTAGAATAGGAAAGAAAATCCTTTCATCTCAGATCTGTACTTCCAAGCTTGGAAGCATGCAAGCACAGACACAACGCACCAAACCTCAAATGCATATGTCTCCGAAAACAAAGCCAAAGACCTCTAGGTTGTTACATTTTACTTATAAATAAGAAGCAGCTATTTATGTTTAAACAGATGATATTCAATTATGCTTGAAACGGGTACGGTAGTCACTGGATTAGAGAAAAGCTTGTATAAAAGCTTTGCTCTCGAGGCTGACCTCTCAGACGGAGCGCAGAGGAGGGCACGCACGTGATCTAACTTGCTTCTTCAATTTCTCATGCTGAAATGTGGACCGCTGCTCTATTTTTGGCAGACAGGCCTTTCGACATCCAAGCGAAATGTAGCGAGAGGAAGAAGACCAGAGAACCTCCTCAGCCAGGAACCGACAAACACACACCACCAAACAATACCATCTGACAGATAAGAAAATGGATTAGCCATTATGTCTGTTTGCTCAGTTGTCTACCTCTGTGGGAGTTTAACTGAGGGTAAAATGACAAGAAGGCTTGCTGTGTGGAACAGGAGTTGAAACTATAAAGACTGTGTGTAATAAGATAAATATCTCATAGGGGATAAACACTGTTACAGCATATGGTTTTATTACACCAAAGAAACTTTATTCTAATGAAGTTCAACAGTAATAGGCTGTGTCAAACTATAGTCAACCCTCATTAGTGCTTGTTTCTACCATCCTGTCCTTACTTTATGCAATAAAATCCCTTAGGACACCAGTATCTTGGAAAGATACTCCAATGAAACCAGATCACAAGTACCCACAACTGACACAGTCTGAAAGCCACACACATATGTGTATACTTGTTTTCCCAAAAGGCTATACAACCAGTCAAGTGGTATTTTAGGCAAATTATAGATAATCACACAGTGGAAGCTGGTGCACTGAACAGTTAAGAATCTGACTAGTCTATATAGAAACGCTTGGTGTCTTTTGGTATACAAAAAAATCACTTCCTTGACTGGGTATATCATCCAGTCTAGATTAGATGTTAGCTTGAAAACATGCGTGCACATGAGTAAAATAAAAGGTGCGAGTAGTTTATAGAAAACACATAAATCAGAAGGTATGTTTAGGTTCAGACGTGATCTCATTCCTCATTTCCCACTCCACCCAAACACAAGCAGAGCAAGCATATGTCCACGTACTACCTAACCTAAACTACTGCAGAGTCGGTGCTTTACTTACAATTACTTGATTTAGTATTTAACTAAATAAACAGAATTAACTGGCAACTACTTTGGTTGTTTGTGTAAGTATTTTTAAGCAAATTGAAAAAAATTTGGTTATTCAAGCTTCTCAAATCTTTTAAATTGGTTTTAAGTGACAGTATATTGAATATTTTGGGGTTTTGGACTGTTCTACCAACCAAACAAGATAATTAACGATGTCCCTTTCGGCTCTAGGAAAAGTTAATGGGCATTTTTGACAGTTTGAGATTTTTCATAGACCAAACAATCAATGGATTATAAGGGAAAATAACTGGCAGATTGATCGATAATGAAAATACTCTCTGGTTTCATTAACATGCGTCCTGGGTAATCTGACCACAAGTGGACTGCTGTAAGTAGATGTGTGAAAACACACAAAACGTGTTGAGGATGCATTTCATCCCCGGCTCTTTGAAGCTCTGTGACATTATTTCAATCTTACAACATGTATTTGTTGTACTATCCTTGAGTTTACTATGAGTTAATTTGCATAGAGTGGGGGTGTGAGATCAGAACACAAGTGGTCAAGACGTGTGAAAATGCATTACGATTCCAGGTGTGAATAGTTTTAGTCAGAGCTGTCCATGTGAGATCGAATCACCCAGCACACATGTTCATTTCAGGGATGAACAGTTATTTTATTTTAAAGGAAAAGCACAAGAGGCTGTGAAGTGTGATGAGAGAATGAGAGACAACTGGAAATAAACTAAACGAAACACACCTTTCTTTCGTTCTTTCTTTCTTTCTTTTTGTTTGTCTGTCTGTCTGTTTTTCTTTTAGCCACTAACCAGGTAAACCCGTCTCAGTAACATCAAGCTAGGGAATCTTGGGACTGGTCCAGAGGATGCCCAGTTTGGGAAAATGCAGGATGTTGACTTTCTGACAACAGGATTGGTGATAAGCCTCCAGGGGATTCGAAATGCAACCCAACCAAAGAACATCAAGTGGCAACTGGTATTTTAGGAACTTTATACTTCAGAGGAAATAAATACTCTTTGATAACAAGCAATGGAGCATTGAAGTAAGGAATTTCACAGCTGAAGCATTAGTGATTTCCCGAACTTGTTCCATTTAACAACAATCTGGCTGCAAACAATCCCCTTAGAAAAGTATTAGGGGGGAGGGCAAGAAACGTAATCCTCTCTTTAATCACTCTTGCTCAAACACTGCCTTGCTGTTAACTTCCTCTTTGTTAAACTAAGAACCTTTTCACAAGCCGTTAAGCTCTAGGGACTATAAATGTTTTCCCAACAGTGTTCCATGGTCAAACCTGTGTCGATATTGCTAATTATTTTAACATGTGCACCAGAAAACGTGTAAGTCTAAAGTTTGAACTCCCAAAGAGTACAAGGAGGAAGTTCCTTTCACGTGGCCAAAACAATAGAGATTGTGCAAGAAACTACGGAGCAGAAGTCCCCAAACACAGTCTGCAAACTCTTTTACAACCGTAGCAAGTCAGTACAAACTTTGCACCACCTCTTCCCTCGCTGGTAGAAATTCCAGTTGAGGGGGGAAAAAGCCACGTCTGCTCCTCCCCACTGTGTGGGTTTTGTTCTGCTAATCAGACCACATGCCTCAAGGATTCAGGAATCCAAGAGCTCTCAGCCAGCTCCTCTCATTCCACATACAGCCGCAGCAGCCTGTGACAAACTATTCAGTGTGTTGGGGGGTTAAAGACTCTATCCATTCATAACACTGTTCAACCCTCCCTCCCTCCTCTCCTAATCTCAGGCAGTTCTTTACCCTCGCCACCTCCTCCTCCTCCTCCTCTTACCCCTCACATGCCCTCTCTACCCTCTCACCACAGCAGAGCCCTTTTTTAAATCTATCTGCATACTGCACACTGGGTCTGAATAGGCTCATGGTTTATTATTAGACTACGGTCCAACCACACACCCACTACGGTTTTAAATAGAGAAAACAGGACTAGGCCTACATGGAGAGTCCTGATATTTGGCTTTCTCTTTCCCCTCGCTTGTTTTTCCCTTCTTATTCTGGTTTGTTTCCTCCCTGGCTCTCTTTCTACTCACGCATTGAGAGGCGAAATGAGGCACACTGGAAATTTGCAGCCTGACAATGGAAGACAGCTGCTCTTGCTGCATAAGTCTTTCATGAGCTGAATTAGTGGTACAAGCCTTTGCTCTCCCTTCCCCCCACACATGCCTCCCCTCATAGCGAGCTGATCCAGACACAGCAACACACCTCGTGGAAAGCTTATGAGAAAGAGCGAGAGAAAGATGGGGAGGGAAAGACAAAGCATGACAGGGGCTTTGTTTGACAGATCTGTGATTGCTTTTTTGCAAAAGTAGCCCAACATTGTTTTGTTTCCCTGTAGAAAACCATCACATCAATACTTAATTCTGTGTGTAATGCAGGAGGTAAAATGAGGTTTCTAAAACGATACTGATGTTAAATTAGAACTATTACCAAGTTTCAAGAGGCTGAAAGCCAGAAGCTTTAACGGACCTGCAGATATCAGGCCCATTATGTTCTGGACATCACATTATTTTAATTGACTGAAAAGAAGTACATTCATAAAAAGGATAGCCGACGTTTCCATTTGTTTTGTGTTTTAAGACAAAGGTATCTGATCTCAATACCCAACACAAGCTAGACGGATTCTTCTGCATTGTATAGCATGGTTCAACTCAACTGTCTTTTTTTGGCTCTCTATTAGCAAAATTTGTGGATTGTTGATTCTATGTGGTCATTTTTTGGTACCACTTTGTTCAAGATTATAGGCATGATTAGTCAGTACTACAAGGTGTAGTTAAACACTGCAGTCCAGTGATTGGTCAGAGAAAACTTGATGTACACAGGATATCCTGCACAAACCTGTGAGTTTGTTGCACCCAAGCAACCATGAGAAATGGCTTGCTCAACTAATTATGAAATGATTCAAAGGAGTCGGTACCATCTGCAGTGGAAAATGAAATCAAGAAGGACACGGTGCCAAAAGAACCATAAGAAAATGTGATCAATCCACACATTAGTAAAATTATACTGATAAAAGAATTCTAAAGGTAGTTTTCTGATTCTGAATATGAAAACCTAATGAGAGTGGAGTTAAAGAGTGCCATTACTCACTGAACAAGTGTGCTATCTGAAGCAGCAATAATATGGCATTCACACTCCCAGCATGGAGTCTCAAGGTTTATATACACCTTAATTAACTTTAGGAAAATTGTCAGACTCGATAATTACAGAACAATATTCTGTTGTTTAAGACTGTCTGTCAATGAAAATGTAGAATAAAAAGGATTCTTTAATAGAATCCACAAATCAACTCTTCAATAGTAAGTGATAACTCTTAACTGCCTGTTTTTTTCAGTTTAGTGGGTGGAAAACTGGAAAACATGGGTTGATGAAAAACTGCCAATAAGGCTCTCATTGCAGAATGTGATCCCTTCATTACTAAGACCAGTTGCACTCACTCCAACCACAACTTTGCTTTCAAGGTTTTCATTATTCCAGATTGCACTTGTGGTAAGAGCAAGCTTACTTTACACTCAATATCAAAAGTGACAACAAATCCCAAAAGCCTCCAGGAAGCGGTGAGATGGGACACAAATCAAGCTAAACATCCACTGAGGTCAAGGTGACTACAGGCAGCAGTGTTTAAGACTGGAAAGCCCTGGTTCCAGTATTAAACATTTCCAAACAAAAAGCCTGTGGTGCCTCTCGACAAGGATTTCCTGAGCAACAAGACTATAAACTTTGTGGGGCGTGGCGTTCCTCTTAGAATCAAATATCTGAGTAGGCCTTGTAATGCAGGATGGCCTCAGTCAGATTGATATTCTTTAGTATTATAATTGATGCAGGAATATAAACAGCATTGTACTCGCAAATTCTGACTACTTTAGATATATAATTATTTCGAAAATGAATGAATGTAACTAGAGGTGACAGCTAAATTTACTGGACTAAAAAATGCAATATTTATAAAAGCACCGGAAATATAGAGAAGTAGAAGTATGAAGTTTCATTTGTGGAATTAACCAAGTGCAAGTACCTCAATATTGTGCTTATGTACAGGACTTATACGCACAGTACATGGTAAATATACACTAACTACAACTGAACTACAAAAATGTTAGCAAGACAAAAAACATGTTTTTTATATGAACCAACTGACATTAGGTCTACCCTTGTTCCCTGTCTTTCAAAGTCCAATAATGTAAAACTGTAATATTTATCTTGAAAGATTATGTGTAGAAAAATATGCTACAACTGTTTCATCTTTGTCCCTGACTGACTGACTCTTCTAATAGAAGGAAAAGAGACAGCGAGCGCCAACACGTTGGATGTAAAAAACACAGAAATTGCTTTAATTTGGCAGCAGTTGGGGTTTGTACCAAATGACAAGAGAGCGCCAACTAATCTTGGAAGCTGTGTGCATGTTTTGTGGCAGCTTGAGATGGAAATATTAAAAATGTATTCCCATCTCAGAATCAGTTCTCTTTTTAGTGCTGTGGAGTTTGAGTAAAAATATAAAAATACAAAAGATGTGGAGGCTTACTGATGTTAGTGAATTTATTCTTAATCAGTTAGGTTTTGTTTTTTACAGTGGAAGGTTCTTAGGTGAATATATTGGATGTCTGATGAAACGGACATTTTAATAAACAACTGCCTTCTCCCGCGGTTGATTTTTTTTATCCTCATGTCATCACACCAGAAATTTTGATTAACACTGATTCTTCTATCTATTTTGATTTGCAGTAGCATGTCAGTGAGGGATAAGACACTGTAAACCTTTAAAATGTGTGGTATGAATGGAATGAGTCTTCGTCTCTGGGAAAAAAAGGAGTATCCCTGGGACATGTTCACATAAAATGAAAATATAAAAGGATCGACAAATGTTAACATAACTACAACATTTTTATATCCATTCTAGCAGCTGTTCAGTGATTAAGAAGAACTAAATGTCCTACATGTCTGTTATTAACATCCTTGATTTTTATTTTATTTTCATACTCAATGTAGTCTAGTGTTTTGTTTTGCCTACAAGCTCAAACCATTTCGCATTATTGTGAAGGCAGCTGCTAATGGCAGACGTGGAAAACAATTAGTGTCAAATGTTTTCTTCCTGTTGTAGTGAGGGACTCCCCGAGGGTAAGAGCTTCAAACAGGCAGAGGCAACAGCACAGAAATCACATCAGCATTGAAACACAGGCTGGCAGATCTTCCAGTGCTATTATTTATCAACTTTCTGTGGAAATGAACAGATCAGATCAATAGCTTTGTTATTTTTAAAAACTGTCTTCAAATTGTATGATCTGTAGAAGGCTTATTTATTCTGAGAGCTAATGAGAGAAGCTCAGACTCTGGCTTCAAGGCACCAAAACTAAATAAATCCAGACTCTTTCTCATCACATTTTAATTGTTACTATAAATACAAACGTGAAAAATAGAATAGCAATCGTTTACTATACCATCTGTTCATATTACTCTTGATTGTATGTTTTGATAATGAATTGTCACCAGGAGACAACAAACAAAAATGGCAATGAAACTGTTTCCTTCAAAATATATTTAAAAAATTGCGCACTGATACAGTTAGTCCCTAAAGGTAGGTAAGGTCTATAGTCTATAGGTATCAGTACACACATCTGATTTATTTTTAATCAAGCATATAATCCACAAAATGATACTTAAATTGCTTTAGATATGGATTCATCATGACTTTAGCAACAGCTAACAGGCAGTGAAGAGAAGGACTACTTTTCCATTGTTTAAGAACGTTAACAGTTAAAGAAAGCAGCCTTCTGAGCTTGCAAAAAATGCTATAAAATCCACATCGCAAAGGACTAGTTTCATTCCAGCCCAAAAAGTGCTATTTGTTTGCTGCAATATTGATGTAAAAAAATACTGGTATAAAATTAGTATTGGCCCTGAAAATCCCATACCTGTCAGGATGCAGTTTACACAAATGATTGTGTTGATTAGACTAAGACAAGAAACTTTCTAGGAGTCTCTTCAAATTAAAGAATATTCTTAACCATGAAAACATAATGACTAAATTAAGAGGGTTTTTATTCACACTTTCAAGACTTTGTAATAACCCTGTGGTTTGACTCAGCCGACATAATCTGACATGGAAAAGGTGTGAGTATGAGGGGGGTTTCCAAAGCTATTCGACCATCTGACAAGCAGTCCCGACAGCCAAACTGACAGCTTAAAACATCACTTATGTCTGCAAAGTGTTAATTTCAGAAAGATCGAAATGCTTCAGAAAAAGGTTTGTGTGGGATGTAGAGGAGATCTAACGTATTTGAACAAGCACTTCAGCACTGTCAGACTGTTAATAAAGCAACAATCTGCTTATCTGCTTTACTAGAACTCGGACAGGTAAGCTAACAGCCTCACTTTGTAGTGAGCTTCTTGATGTAATTTACTCCCCCTCTTAAAATAAGTCACAGTCTCTCTTCTCTTCCATAGCCTTTAAAAGCCCTGGCACTACTTAAAAGGAACGAGCTGTAACACAATAGCAACAGTCAGCCAGGCACAGACAGGCAAAGAGGGGAAAAAAAATTCAAGCTAGCTCTCATGAGATCCCTCCAGTACCCGAGCTGGACATCAGCAGCAATGCAGAGCGGCGGCTGTGCTCTTTCATTCAAGTGCTGCCTTTCCTTTCTCTCTCTCCCTCTCGCTCCCCACTTTTCAAAGTAACATTGCCAATGTAATTTTCCATGAGAGCTGCTCCATTTATCAAGGCCAGTGGCACATCGAGGCAGCTAACGAATGCCTTACTCCTCTAGATTTGTATAATGAGAGGTGGGAGAGTGAGACACACTCAGAGGTGGTTAGCACTTGTACGAAGGAAGTAGAGATGATTTATTCAGCATCCGAGAGCCAATGCTTTGGGGAGCTTTAACTTAGGACACAGACAATGTAGCCTCGCTATTACACCTCGACCATGGAGAACAAGGCTGTTAGTGAGACACATACTGATTAGTGCTTGGATTACACTGGATGTGGGACAGCTAGCTCTTTTAAATCAACAGTCAAGATGTTACAAGGCTGATAAATTCACAAATGCACTTCCCTTTGTTTTGACAGACTAAGCTGTATTGTTGTATTTTTAAATTATCCATAAAAGACACATAATATACATTAATCACAGATTTAGAACAGGTATTGCATAGGTACAGGGTCCATATTACCCTGTATAATAAACCTGTCACATGATTGCAGTGTGTGGATGAAATTCATTTCTCAATTGACATTTTACAAGCACATAAAGCAAAGTTGTGAATCAGGTCAGTTGTCATTTTTCCAACCATTTTTTCACCCGATTCAGTATCTATTTCATAGTGTGAGCAGGCTGCCAAAAAAATTGTAGCCTGCAGACACTAAAGGCTAGCTGCTGTGGCGAGTGTGCAATGAAGAAATGGGATTCTACTGTCACATCTGGGCTGAAAAACAATCATGTGATGTGTAATTTTAGGCATGGTGATTGTGTTTCTGGCTCCATGTTTTGGTGGAGTTCAGGCTGGGTTGTAACAGCCAAAACAAGACTGATGTGGTGTGGTTTCTGTCAGTCCACATGGCTGCAAAAATTAGACCCACTGACAAATGTAAAAGCTGCTACAAAGAACAAAACTATCTGTTTAGAGCCAGCGCCGTTTCATTTCAAGGCACATGTAAATCACAGTTTGTATGCTAGGAAACTGTAATGTAAATATTAACAGCACTAATTACAGCACTGGGCTATGATTTTTATTGTGGTGGACACAGTTTATGGGGCTATAGGTTGTTTGACTGACCACATTTTCACAATAATAACCAAAGAATTGTTTTTATTGTCAATAAGTTGTAATGAAATAAGCTTCTCGTCTGCTTGAAGAACATGCAAGTATCTTTTATTTTCTGAACCATGTTTATGGTTGTGCACCAAACACAAAGAAAAAATCCTTGTGTGGGAAAACCTACATAGCAATAAACCTATTTTTGAAATGGCTGAAAAACAACATATTTTACTGAGTCAAATACAAACTGGGACATTACTGTTTCTACTGTAATTTAATACACGAAGCATGGTACACATTTAGTGTAAGTCCCAAAGAGAAATAACAGTACAGTAAGGTAAGATATCAGTAGATTTTGATTAAGAAATACACTCTCTTCAACATGATGGCTCTCTGGCATAACCCCCGACAGGGTTTGTTATACAACATTGTGATTTAGGGTCTTTACATACCATCTATGATAACACACTGTTTCTTTTTCTGCTGTGAACCCAGAATTAATGATATAGTAACATCCTTAAGTAAACCATGTTAATTGTTGAAACCCTGTAACTCTGAATGTTAAGGAGCATGTTCTCTTTTCCTTTTGGGGATACGAACCTGGTGAGCATCCATCAATAGAATTAAAGGCTTATTTCTTCTGACAGGGTATATAGTTATTTATTTCAGATGTACTTCTCTATTCATCATAGCGCATTTTTTCATAATGTTTGATTTAGCACTGGTTTCTACCAGTTTCTGAATTCAAAGGCTGTGGTCTATTAAAACCATATCATTGGCTATTTACAACCCCACTGGTGTCAGCACGAGGTTTGGATCCATTCTTTACCAAACCTTTCCTCTTCCTCATGTGATAAAACATACATGAATCATATCAGATAACATGGCTAAGTTATATAGACCAAACAACATAGAATGTCAATATGATTTTTGAGAAAAATTATCTCTTTTAGCAATTTACTCAGGTTGGTAACCTTTATACTGTCCTTTAAACCAAAACTGATTTGTGCAGCAATATAATCAAATCCTTTTCCCCCATCACATTTTCACCAGCTTGATATTTGAAAGCAGTCGTGACCTCTCTGCTTTATTCAGTGTTGAAAACGTCGTGGTGGTTCTCCCTCTAAAAGCCTTTTCATTCTAAATACATTATGATTACAAAGACTTTCTTCAAATTTCCTTTCATAGCAGTCGACCCAAGGAGACTCTACAGCTTGTGTTCATGACTGGCTGTCCTGGATTTAAGGAATCAAACAGGCTTCCTCCTCGCAGCCCATCCCCCACGCCACTTTCAGAGCAGCAGGAAAAACGACGAAGGCGTGCTTTGCACCAGCTCCCTCCCCCACACACACTGCTCCACCAGGCATTGCTGGGGCTTGTGGGATTAAGAATGGAACACGATGACAGACAAAAACAGTCCTCAGCACCTCCCTGCTCTGCTGTCTTTTATACTGCCAGAGCATGAAAAGGCCGCTATGAGGCATACAATAGACACAGCGATAGATCAACTCTATGAGTGAACAAGATAAGTGTGGGTGAATAGCTACACGGATCTTTATATTGTTCTTGTAAGATAATGTCAGTGTGAAAATTGTGTGAAGGGAAAAACAAGTGGAACATGATTTGACATTTACATCGGAGGCGTAAAGTGATGTATACGGCAGACAATGTCTTTTAGAATCTTGTCTGACATTACTACTTGATTTTACCAGCTTGAGTACAGTACATAACACTTTCATGGTTAATTGCAACTGATGTTGGCTGGTATTTAAAATGGCAGAAGACATTTCTAAAGCATGATGGCACTTTTTAAAATGAATCAAGCCTCTGCTGTCAAGAAGGGAAAGAAAAAAAACATTTCCTCTGGCTGGTCTCAGCATCATATTCGTCGAGGGTGCCCTTATTCACTGCGTGGTAATAAAAGGGAAAGCAGCAGTAGGTCTTTTTTATGCATCACATGTCACACAGCTTCAGGGAAAGGAGTGCATCTCCAAGCCTGCTGTAAATGACAGGCTATCACAAAGCACAACTTTAAGAAACCCTACAGTGCTGCTCCTATTGTGTCCTATTGTGTTAATGCGTACCATGATAATTAAACCGATGAAAGACAGTATTGTTTTGAGGATGATTCACAATTGTATATATTTGCTTGTTACTGAAAAGGCCCAGTTGAACCTGAAAATGTGCCAGTGGGCTAACTTGCGTAGCTTAATTTAGAGACAAAAAACTGTTAATATACAAGGTACGTCCGTAAAGACACTAATTACCAAATTCATAAAAAGTTTATGATGAAAATGCCACGTATAACTACCATAATTATTTTTGTCAACAGCAACTTTACAACTGACTCAGGAAAAGCCTGGATGTATTAACTGCCTCTGACAAAGACCAGTGAGTGAAATAATGCAAGACAGGGCCAAACAAGCACATGCAACACCAAAAGTAGTTAAAAAGTAGAAGCTTACCTTTTCGTTTTTCACCTTCTTTAGCGTCTTGCAGTCACTGTTACCATTTTCCACCTCCTCTGGTTCAGTTTTTGCGGTCAATGCTGGTACTATCCCTACAGATTCAAGTGCAATATTCCCCATTTGATTGGCTTCTGCCAAGTCTGTTGATTGTGTGTTCTCAAAGGACGCATTGCGACTATTCCCAAGAGCAACTTGGGCTTGAGACACAACATCCTTCTCTGCAGCCGCTATCGCCACGACCGGGGCTCCATCTGTTTTGTCCTTCTTACTTTTCCCACTAGCCCCTTCTTTCTCTTTTTTACCACTTAGAACACCTCTGGAGGCTTTGCCCCCTTTTTCCATGTTCTTCCCAGAGGTGGAATTGTTTCCGGCAGCTCCTGCACCCGCTGCCGTGCCTGTTGGCTCCCCTTGAGTCCGTCCTGGAGTTTCTTTTTTGCCACCATCTCCAGCTGAAGCTTTGCTACTATTGTCTTTAGAGTTCTTACTGCGCTTGTATTTGGATTTGCTTTCCTTGCCTTGAGAGCCAGACACGGGACTAACAAACCTGATGTTGTCAGGCAATGCTGCCACTGCACTGGGAGGTGCCGCCATGCCGTCCTTGGTGCCAGACATCTCAAGTTTGTCTTTCTCTAAGTCAGCGTCAAGGTCAATAATCAGATTTCCAACACCGATATCCCACTCATCCCCGCTATCATAAGTGTCCACCGCATTAGAGTCCACACCTTTCCCGCCTGCAGTGCCACCACTTAGGGACATTTTAGTGCCAACGGCCCAGGATTGCCTCAGTGAGGTCCGACACCCTCTCAGACGGTTGGGACTCAGGGGCAAGGGTTAGAGAATCCTCACGGTCTACTCGTTCCTGTCCCATTTAACCACATTTCGCCCTAGAAAGAGAAAGAAAAAAATAGTTAAGTTAGTCTAATCATTCTGACACAGAAAAAACAGCTCTGCCATCACAGAACACAGCTTTTCATTGGGTCGTTTGATCACGAGCCAGTAATTCTCTGATGATCACTGCGCAAACCACTATGGTAATACCCACTGGTGTGACAGCACTGCTCCGAAACCCTCTCCTCATAATCACTTCCCACAGTCGCCATGGCAACCATGGGAAATGTAGCTTAAATCCTGCTTTGACAGCCAAGGTGGCCCCACTGTTCTGAATGACTGGCTCTCTTTTTCACAAGGCACTGCTGATAGTGTCACTGCTGATAAATAAGGAGTAGCTGGCCTCACACACCCCCGCATGGTTTATGGAGCCGTGCCTTTTCAACTCAAGCACACAATGGTAATCTTGCATTAGCAGAGGAGCTTAAAAACATGAATGAACCAGTGTATGTCTCAGAGAACATCGGTTTGTTTTATTTGCTTACACAGTGTAGCCAAAAGGTCACCACATTTCAAATGTTGGAGCAAATTAATTCCAGGAGAATTTACCATTTTGTACAAACTGCACATAAATATGGAAATAAAACCCTATAAAAAATGGAACCTACTTTCTCTATTTTCACAATTCAGATGTCATATATTCTTAGATTAGGGTTAACAAATCTGAAAATCCAAACTTTCACATTTATTTAACTGTGTTCACAATGTGAACATCAACCTGTTTGTCACAAGTGAGAGGCTGTGAAAAGAAATCTCCTTAGCACCTTTAATATGTGTTTTAGTTATATGCTAGACTGAAATTATTCAGAAGAATTATTAATGTAAAGCACACTGAGTTTCCCTCGTGAATAACACATGCGATATAAATACAGTTGGCCTTGGCAGCTACATCAGTACCATTACTGCTCTTTAGTTCTCGCCGTCAGTATCAGCCAATTAGTTTGTCCGTTTTAAATACTACAACCAACGCTGCTTGGAACAGTAATGTTCTTCTTTCAGGAAAAATGCTGGAGTCTAAAAATGTACCTTGTCAAGGCATTGCTTAATGAGCCTCAAGAGCAATACAATCTCTGACATGCATTTTTGTATAACCATTGTTTTTCATTGTACTTCACCGATGCTCCTGGTCCAACTAAAATGGGAAAAAGACGTCAATCCATCCATACGATGAAGTACTTAATACTCTTATCTGTTCTAGGAAAAGAGGTTTCATTACATCTTGTGGTTTAACCACTCGGAAGCTGTAAATACACTGGTGTTTAACAGGTACGAGAAAAAGGCCATTTTTTGAAAATCTTAGCATTAAAGTCCCCTGGGAGCTAACTGTGTGTTGGTAAATAATTAACACTTGCATCTGTGGTTCTCATCTCCCTGTGAGAGAAAGAAAGTGAAGGATGAGGAAGCCTGAGCACAAAAGACTCTGGAGTGGTGCTGAGGGTGATGAGATCAATACTGCCTCAAACAGGCCTGAATTCTGATGATTTTCTTTGTGCTTCTGAACAAAATACAGCCAAACAATTCACAGCGGAGCCTTGGAAAGATCTTTAGAGAAAATATGCTGAAAGTAATGCATCATATATTTTGTATTGGATATTTATGTCATGTTCTATCTAGACTACTTCGATATAGACTTTTGCTGACAAATGTATCAAAATTCACACCCTGACATTTTTAACCATCATTTGTTATTTCAACAATGCATTTTTTTTTTAGCCCTTTTTTAAAAAAATGGGTTAAATATACCAACACAAATGGCTTCACAAATTGATTCAGCAAAGAGAAAACACAAATAATTAGTAATTAATTTTTTTAAAATTCCCATGCAACCATCTTACTGTATAGACAAATAGATGGGGTGAGCTAAGGAATTTATAAAAAACAAAAAACTAAACACTATGAGCCAACTACCATGACATCGTCGTACTAAATTGCTTATACAGGTTAATCTGGAAGCTCTCAGGGAATTTTCTGTTTCCAAGGCATATTGTTAACGCTCATAGACCAAAATGTCTCTCAATGCAACTGGATGAACAGACAATCATAACAAACCAAATAAGTAACACAGTGCTCAACTACAGATAAATGTAAACAATTTTCAGCATACAGACTTGAGTGGTGATGATGTTCCATCAGAATTTTAAATTAGTACTTTCGTATGGTGTTGCACTGAAAATAAAATGCAATTTCAGAATTTATGCATTGATTTGAAACTGAAGTATAGCTTCCTGTGAAATCTCTTGTAACACTGCCAATGTGTTACAAGAGATTTCACAAACATTTGACATTGTCCGGACTCAAGCCTGGTTGTCTGGAAATCTGTCTCAACAATAGAGAGAACAGACATATCAGCCTAGAGCAAATAAAACATGAGCTCGCAGATTCGTTTACTTTCCAGGCTTGGAGCAAGCCACAATTTTCTCTTTTTTGAGATATCAAGTGCCATTTATTTAAAAAAAAAAAAAAAAAAAAAAAAGTTGAATATTTCACTTCTACTTTATTTAATAGACTTGTGCAATTACAAAAATCAGACCCGCACAGCGTTAAAACCACAATCTCTGAAATTATTACAAATTCACTCCACATCCTCAGACTATTAGCCCCTGTGTAAATACGGCTCATCCTTATGGGCTTATCAAGTCAAATCCTGAAGCTCCTCTGATAACTATGACAGCATCCGAAGAGATGGCATGAGGATATCAGCATATTTTCTGCTTCATTACTGTTGGAAGTACAATTAAATTAGTCTCTCTTTAATGGAAGAGCTTGAAGAAATTTTCAATATACCCATTTGTCCAGTTATGACGCATCATACCAGGCAAGCCAAGATGGATCTTCATCAGGATGGAAAGTAATGTAAAATGCACCGACTGCATCTAAATGTTACAGTATAAATACTGCGCCTCCAGTCTTTAAAGCTGGGTTGTTCCCAGCGAAGCAGTCATTTTGCACCATCTACCATTACTCAGCTCTCATTAGAACAACAGTCCAAAATGGCAGCTGGATCACATAATGCACAGAGCTCGTGTTGATTCAGTTAAGGGGCGATTCATACCACCCCTAGCAGTGACAGAGGTAAAACTGTTGAACAATCACTTGATCACCGTGCCTGCTTATTCCTCACAGATGGCTCCCCAAAGCAACAACAGTCAGTGGCAGGTTTGGAGGGTGGAGGGATGCAGCTGTCCCTGTTTGACTGGGTAAACAGTTGTGAGGGCTAATTTGTCCAACACCTCCACAAAAGAGAGGTTGTAACTCTATCGGCAGTTGACCTACTGTACTGCCCTTAGCTGGAACTGCAGCGCAAGCCCTTTTGAAAAAGCCCCACTGAGGAAATGTCCCAGTGAGTGCCCTGTTGAGCGAAAGGCATGCAGGCTGTGCAACTCCCAGAGTGCTTGTCCTTTTTTCACAGATCCAGTTTCATTCAGCAATCTATCACAGAGGCCACATAAGCTGCAATGAAGTGCAGACAAAGACAGAGGAGAGCCATTTCTGGTCGATTTGCTGTGGAACACAGCTAAATCAGACCTTGTGTAATGTCGTTTTCTGCATGTGGCTGTTAGTAAAACCATCTGTGAATGAAACAGATATTAGGAGTATGTGGTTTGTCAATATTTGGGCACTTATTCTGTTCAAGCAGGGAGCAAAATACAGCACCATTTTGCTCAGTATTTATGAGACAGACAGAGGTGTGGATCCAGATGGGCTGCAAAAGAAAGGCGAAAAATAAAAGGCATAAGGGGAACTATTACAAGCTAGTTTTACAGTTACTTCTTTTTACTTTTTAAATGATGCACCGAAATGTACATTTTTTTTTTAGCAACGCAACTGCAGCCAATTACCACCCAAAACATGAAATCCACCAAATATACACTGCCTTTTTTCTACTGCAAAAATAACAGTACATGTGATGGTTAACATATGTTTTAAGTCATATATGCTAGAAAGCAGAACAGGTAATTATAGATCGAATTTCACAGATTTTATATATATTAAAAAAAAAAGCTTCTCAGCTCAGGCAAATTAGGAATGTGTCGAGATGAAAATTTCACAGTTTGATTATCTAAGCCAGTAAAATCTCAGTGCATGATATTATCACAATAATTACTGAAGTAAGATGAAAATCAGTATTAATGTAGCCACTTAAATGCTAGAAACCACTGTTTTATTCCACTTCACAGCACATTTTTCTTAAGGAAATACAGATGTTGGCAACTAAATGTGTATTTACTTGCATGCAACTGGGGCCAGGCCTTTGCTGGTTGCTGTCTTGCTACAATTATAATCATAATACACAATGCTAGAATGTTTATCCGTTTTTTATGGAGGTACATATGCGGTCAGAGTGATTATCTTCTCATCTGTGCTCCCAACACACCAAATCTCATTAAAGGCTGAAAGATGCTTCTCCAAAGTTGCTTTAAATTGTCTTGCAGAGAGGCAGGGGAGAGTCTGCTTTGTCATAGCTCACAGAGGAGATTTTAACACCTCTAAAATCTCAACAACATACCCTGCATAGCTGCGGCTCTGTGTATCTGACAAGCACTGACTGGTTGAACAGTGAAGGATATACAGGAGCACTGGGGTTGGGGTCGGGCCAACATCCCACACATATCTAAAACAATAGACCACATGGTACAAGCAAGGAGATGGTTTATGTTGGTATTATTCCCTTTTAAATTGAGAATGTTTGGGTTTGCTGAGTCTTGAAGGACAAAATAAATCCTTTTAAGAAGATCAAGCAAGAATCCATCTTGTCATATGACAAGCAATATGTCTGGAAAAACCAATGCAGTTTAGGTGTAACAACATGGAGGTTAGCATAGAAACTGCAATACCATCAGTTAAATCTAAGTTGGAGAATTTATTAAAGACCAAAGAATAGCACTGCAGGCTTTCCTGAATGGAAAAAGATGCTTCTGCTCTTCTCCCGACTGGCTCCCATGATAGACAGATGGTTCATCCAATCACCTGCCAAGTATTTTTTCAAAAGGGCCTGCCCTTTTCCAAACTGTTTCCAATGACAGATTCTCAGATGGTTCAGTGTAACAAACCATCTGGCACGCCAGGTTATGGCTCCGTAACTTGTGTTAGAAATTCTTTTCGAGGCTAAATCATTATTATTAAATGAAAGTATATCGATTAGTTTGTGATTTTCTTTTTAGTTGTAGTCCCATAAACACCCAAACAGCACTTCGTTCTTATTTTGTCGGAAATAATAATTCAAGAAAGACCTTCTTGTGACAACATAAAATAATATTTTGGCTGTACAAAGTCTCCCTTAAGATTGAAATATCACTTTATATCATAGAGAACTAATAAAACACAAAAAATAACTTTTAAATCACTTATTTCGGAAACTTAATTGCCAATAATGAGTTGGCTCATGAACAATGGCAACAGTAACAAGATCTGTATGTACTTGCCAAATTAGTACAAAAAGACTAACTCGAATTGCACCAAGTCTGGCGATGTTCATCCATTGCGCTGTGGGTCATTTTGAGGCAGGTCCCCATCCAGAGCCTCACAGTAACCTCCATGTAATTGGATTGTGTGCCTGAGCTGATTACCAAAATAGAAATGTACCAGGCCAATCCAGGTGATGGGAATCAGGAGTTGGTGGGTGAGCCAGTATCTTTAACAATAATGGTCAACGACATGCCTACAATTTATGAAAATGAGTATTCTATCTTTGGATTACAATTTAACATTATATCAAACCTACATTTGGAGCCAATAGAAGCTTGATATTTGTAGCATTCCCCAGTAATTTTATCCCTGACTGCAGCAGCTTTCTGCTTCTCTTGGACGGGCAGCTGTATGACTCAAATTGACAGAACCAAAGACGTGTGAAATATGCAGATTGCTCTCTGGCTGATTGGGCTTTAATGTCCAGGCGCTTGTGTGATGCAGCAAAAAACAAAGCTCTCACACCACACCGCCTCAAACCGCATCACTCCCTATTTCCAGTAAAAAGCGCAATCTGCTCCTTTTTCTTTTGATAAGAAGGCAACTGATCCCACCTGTTCATAATGATGCCTTAGATCAAGACTACACCCACTCTAAAGGTGGATAAAAAAGTAAACCGTGTTAAAATAACCTGTGTCTACACGAGTGTTTCAGATCATTTGATTTGATCACAGTTCATTAATCCTACTTGAAACTCCAACGCTGCTTCACAGACTGT
>JAOWBC010000001.1:5442712-5461132 GCA_028566105.1 Hypoplectrus providencianus
ACGAGTGTTTCAGATCATTTGATTTGATCACAGTTCATTAATCCTACTTGAAACTCCAACGCTGCTTCACAGACTGTATCATTCTTTCATTTTTACAATGTCGCCGGACATCAAATACACATAATCAGCTATAGTGACGTTCAAAATGAGCGATCATTAGTAAGAGGCATCACACCTCTTTATAAAACTGTCACAGAGCTCCTTATCGGACTTGAATGAAAACTACAGTGTGCCTGAAAAGTTTCGTTTTTGGTGTAAAAACAACAGCTCACTGTGGCCTACAGGGCAAAACTGAGAATGAATGGTTTGAATTTCCTGCTGCCAACAAGTCTTACCAATTCATCCTGTTTGGGGCATTAACATGTCATGCTCAGGAAGAAAACTACAACCTAAAAACAATGTCATGGGACCGTCTTACTCAATGACAGCACCTAAATAGCTAAAACTAATCTACTGTTGAGCACATAAAGCCTGACTAAAGTTTGGGTGCTTTGACTGGAAATGACTTTCTCATTAACAAAGACCTCTGTTGCTAGGTAGCTGAGTGCTTCATGTAGAGTACATAAATGTGCTTATCTAATTTAACCAATGCTTTCTCAGGTCAGTGAGGCAAGGCAAGTTTGTTTGCATTGCACCTGTCAACAACAAGGTGCTTTACAAAATACATAGGCCATTAAAAGTTGTTGTAAAGGACACAGCAATTTAAAAAGACAGAGAAATACAAAAAAGTTCAAACAGAACAGGAAGGATTACCAGTTGACTCAGATGAGAAAATAGTCCCAAATTAGATTTAATAAAGGTAAAAGAAGCTTTGCCAGTGCCTGATTCACCATGGGTGATTCAGTAACATTAACATTTTTAATGCTTTTTCACTTTTCACACAAGAATTAGTTCCACATTAGTGATTCAATCAATAGCAGCTCAACTTTTCATTTTCATAAAAGTGGCATTAATTATATTAACATAAATATGACTACAGAAGAAGCCAGTCGGATCACATGTCAAAGAGGAGATAATTGTGAAAAACAACTTTAAGTGTTGATAATTATCTTAATTACTTTATAATAAGAATCCAACTACAGAGTTGTGCCAGAACCAATGTTAGCCAAAACGCGTTTTCTACAGCCAAATGTAAATAAACGTGTTACACATTACAATTCTAAAACAACCAGATGATCGCACGTTTTAAAAGCAGTCTTTACTCTACAATCACAACTACACATTCAATATTCACAACATAGTTTTTGACACTATGATTTAGAAAAACTTGAACAATTAATCTGCTCATGAAAAAAACATGTAGCATTAAGTCAGGCAAAGAGTTTGAAGAACCAATTAAAAAAAACATATTATTGAAGCAATTTATTTTTACTTTTTTAATGCAGGCAGATAAGTGCATTAATGAGGAAAATGTGTGGGCTGACGTGTTGAAGTGAAATGTCTAATATTGGAGAAACCGAGATAACTCCAACCAATTCCACTGAAGGCTACACACAGAAATGAGAGCTACTTGCACTGTAATTATGTTGTATACTTAACTAAATATGTCGTTCAGATGATCACTCACAAAATGTTATGGGGTAATTACACATAGTTGACAAACTAATGATTAACTACATCTTGCATTTGTGATGTAAACTTCCTTCAACACTAATCTTGAATCTGAGAAATGTTTCTAGGAAGACAGCTTGTGCTCACTTTGATTGTGGTATCAATAGATGAAATGACAGAACAAAGACTTGCTCTCAGGGTTTAAGTAGCTGACAGATAAAGTCAGCTCTGTGTGAACTGCAATCAAATTGAGCTGAATTTCAGTTTCAGAAGTAAACAAGCATTTAGTTCAGATGAATCAAAGCCTAATTAACAGCATTTACTTTGACTTGATAGTGGAAATACTCCCCTCAGTAAATGACCTTATCTTCATTCATGTAAGCTATGAAGTGCAGGCACACAAGAGCTCATTCTCTGTGAAATAATATTAGAAAGATCTCGATTTCCAGCATAGTCTTAACTCCATGCACCAATGTTTGCAGGAATGAAAGCAAACTAGCAGAGAATACCTGGATAGAATTCAAATAATCCATCAACACATGCTTTTCAGTGGAATATGCGTTTGCCAAGATGCTTGGACAGATTCAGAAAGGATGGCAAGTTTAATTTTATATGCACATTTGGTTGATAATTAAAGCCGTGCTGATATTTTCCTTGTTTTTTAATGGAGTTCTGCTGTTACAGACACTGGCTCAGAGCAAGACAGTTTAGGTGGCTCATAACCTGATTCAATGTTCTTTTTAACTTCATTTGTTGACACCATCCCTCTGTTTGGCGCTCTCTAAATCCTGCAGTTTGTGTTTTTGACTGCCTGCTCCTGCAAGATTTGTGAAGTCCCACAGGATCCCAGTCCCAGTCCTCTCTGTGCTATCTTGCAATGGTAATGAAAGTGAAAAATAATAATTAGTATGTGTATCCACCCCTTTTTTTTTTTTGGATCTGCTTCAAATTTTAATAGGTTTTACCTTGGGTCATGCTACACCCTTCCACTAACATTCATTAAAAACAGGCCAGTAGTTTTTCTGTCATTGAGCTGACAGACAAACAAACCGCACCCAAGACATAACCTCCTTGGCGAAAGTTATAAATTGCTCCCAGACTATTATAATTCTGTCAAGCCTTGGGATGACCAGTCTAACAGGGAAATCAACTCATCCATAAATGCAAATAAATGATCAAATTGTGGCTTGTCTGTGGCAACAGCTGATGCAGAGGATGAAAAGCACACTCACACATTGGCCAGAGTGTAAGGAAACCCCCAATCTTAAAACCTTGAAAAGGTGCCAGATTGATTTTTCCTGTGCTCAAAGAGGACTTTGGCAGAAACAAGAGGAGCTCCATTAACGCGCTCAGCCACTGCACTCTGCCATGATTTCTGAATTACAAAAGCCAGTCACTTAGATTATCAAAACACTTCTCATTATCTCTGCTCACTTCGTTCTATAATTGAGACACTGTGTCTCGATGCAAGTCGATATAGTAACAGCGGCAGCATCTGCGATACACTGTGGCTCATGTTTGTGATCACTTGTAAAGCAGACTCTGTGAGTGCATGCCTCATGACGGAGGAGATTTTAGATTGTAATTCATAATGATTTTTAATAGATATATTATTAACATTATATATGTCTATATGCTGGACTGTGAGGTTGGCACATTTGGCATTGAAAGTCAATATGATGTATATGAAATAGCCCTATGAATTAATATTTACAAGCACAATGAATAAGAAAGTATTATAGTTTACATTTCCATAATTAGCTAACAACATGAGTGCTCTATCTTAAAATTACTGAAATAAAATTCATGATGGAGAGGTTGTTAACTGCAGCAGCTCATTAAGTTAGGAAAGAATAATGCTTGTAATGGCAGCACAGTGATGTAATATAGCATACTGCCTTGGTTATAAGTAAGACTCTTGAGGTTGGCATGGCTGAATGAGACTAAGTATAACAAGATTTAAGAAAAAAAAGAGATGTAATTTCTGATTTACTTTTTATCTAGCTGCAGAGATTTTAGCATATCCCACTGTTGAAAAAGCTCTTCAAATAAAGATACAGAGACAGACAGAACTTAATTAAGAAGAAAGAGAAAACAAAAATACAAGTATAATATAGGTTAGATAGAAGGGAAGGAAACTTCAACATTAACCATGAGTCTGAATTATTCAGAAGCAGGAAAAGTACCAGTGGAGACGAGGGAACACTTGAAGAACTTGCTGTTCACTTTAGGACCTCCACAGCCAGATACTCTGAGTCGTTATAAATAAAACCTCAGGGTGTCTTACCATTAGGCGCTGCTACAAGGGTGTTAACTTAACGACTAGTCTGGACTATCGATCTTATTAACCTTCAAAATATTGTTTATGTGTGTTGACCAGAGGTCCACATTGTAAGACCAACTGGAAAGATTCTGACAGCTTGCCACAAAAGATGTAGAAATAGCTGGCAGCGGCATGTCACGATGGTCCCAAAGTGCATTCAAGGCAAAACCAATACTACAGAAACATGAAGGGGCAGCAACTTCCTGAGTGATTTCCACCATTTATTTGCTGTCTTGATTGTAATGTAAACACAGTCAATACAGGTTATTGTTATTTTGATACGTTTCATTGTTCATTAATAGAACTGCACCTTCTGTTTTGGACGAATTGACTATCTGCTTCAGCTACATACAGGCCAATCAATTTCCGATTTGTTGTTTGATTGCTCTGGTGATTTCAGCCGTCAGGAACCCTTTGTATTATATGCAAATAAACAGCGAGTTAAGCACATGTTCACAAACAAAAGGAATTGAGAGCATTAAGAAGTATTGATAAAATATTGTAAATGAGCTCATTAGCAGCTGAAGGAGTAACAAGTCTCTTACGAAGGATGATATATTCTGGAAGTGTTAACAGCAGGTGATGTCAACCTGCATCTTATGCAATATCTGGAATGAAAAGGTTTAGTATTGTCAAATAAGTCTAGCAGTGATAAATATAGCATGAAGATATTTAGTTCAAATAATGTCATCTTTAAGCATCTCTGGAAACATGAATGCAGAACCGGTGACTCCTCAACAGGGCTATTGAGCCACATGATTAAAAGCTGCATTATTCTCAATTAATAAGTCTAGACCTAATAACTTAAATAAAATACCCAGAGTAGACACTCAGCAATTACGTGTTGGGAGATCGTCATTTCTGTTTTAAAAAAGCATTTCCTTTTCACTTTATTGTTTTTTTCCCTGGGTAAACAACCCAGACTTACAGTGCTAAAGACTTATGATTTTTATCAGACCCTGGAATAAGCAGTGATGTAGGGGGTTGGGCCGTCAGTCAACTGGGCACGTTCAAGCTCTTTTTCATTAGAGGATAATCAGCGTGACGGTCTCGCCTGACTGCTTGTAGTTAGTTCAACTTAAGTCAGGCTTCAAATCAAGATTAGTAACAATTGTGAAGACATTGCTAAACTTCTCAGATGATGCCCTTTTTCATTCATCACAAAATGTCTCTTTTGGCCAGGATTGGACACAGCTACCGCAAGCACCTTTTTAAGGGTCAATTTGTTTTAAATAAATACTTCAGCGAGAGATGGACAGATGGGCAAAAGATGTTAAGCAACATTTTCTCCCCGAGATGCAAACAAACAGGTGTTCATGTAACAAGAAGAAAACCAACAAACTTCAAGATGTTCATTTCTACAAGTAATTTACAGTGCAGTATGTCACAGGCATATGTCACTATATGTCCAAAGCTATGTCACATTCACTGAAGAAAATGTACACCTCAATGCCAAATTATGTGCAACCATTTACTGTTACAGAAACAGGTTAGCGTCTTACAAAGTGTAGTTTGTTTGTGTTGTTCAGAAATAATACATGTTTTGGTCCAGGCGTGAAGTTTATCTCTATCTCCCCTCATCTAACAAACAGAGGGAGCATTTTCTTTCTGCTCAAAACCAGGGGGGGTTAAAGATAGCAGAAGATGTTGAACAAAAAAGGAAAGTGTGCTAGCAAGACAGCAAATCCCAAAAGAAACTCAAAATACATTTTATTTGGTGCTTATTTACAGAAACCACAACTACATTTCAAAAGGCAGCAGAGACATTCTGATAGGATATGTACCTCTAGTGACAGACACGGCTACAAACTGTACCTATTGTGAATTGTAATAATCTCTAGTGTCCATATGGAATATTTTCACTCAATGAATCAGCGCTATAAGTGAACTATGAGTTTTATGAGGTTTTTCTCCTCAACCCAGAATGTAAACAGAAAAGAGGTTAAATAAATGTGTCGTGTAAAGGAAGCTTGTTTTTCTACTTAAATACTGACTGACAAACGAGAGAGGAGGAAGGGTTGTGAAAGGACAAGGCCTGGGGCTGAGGAGCAGACAGTCCCTTGTCTAACACTGCTGGGTGTGTGTGTCTTTATGGCTATGTGAGTGTGTGTAATAGAATAAGTTAGAGACACTTTTTCTTTGCTTCAGTCTTTTGTGCATTGTTTATTACATGCATTCCTGAACAGACAGCCTGCCAGGCCGGATTCCAGTGAACTCTAACCATCTGCATACAAGGAATTCAGCGTTATGTATGGTATCTGCATTCTGCATAAAATATCTTGGGACACTGTGTAACTAGTTATTGTCCTTATTGAATCTCTTCATAACATACTGGCGGATCTGCGGAAATCTGTAATACAGCAACGACAGCAGCAGCAGAGAGAACACTGGTCTGTCCATGAGACGAGAACAGGCCACTGCTGAGTGACTAATATAATGCACTCCTGTTTGTACCATGGACAGTTGAGGTGTTGCCATGTGAATGTCTAACTAGCAGGAGGGCATGGACAACCATTAACCTCACATAACTGCCGGCCTCTCTTCCAGCAGCTGCTTAACAGAGGCCGAGTCAACAAGCAGGGCTTCAAATAGCGTTGTCACTCTCACATGGTAGCTTTCCAGAATCAATGCAACAGTGATCTGCTCCTGAGAGGCACAAGTGTCACATTCAGACATTGACGGGTATCAGGAGTAAGCACCAATTTAGACCCAATTCATGATTGATCAGAATTACCGCCAGTTTTTGACAGTGTGGGATCAATAACAGACCAATTACCTGTACAATTTCTATATCCTTTTTAGGCCTCCTTACTTCCACCTAATATGGCTTCACGTAACAACTGACATCGGCCTGCTGAAATTGCGAAAGAAGGCAGTAACATCTGACAGTGAGTGCTGACACTTACCTACACACTCAATCACCGCTGACATTTGCTAGAAAATGTATGTAAGGCATGGGGAGGAGTGGCAAGGTTACATTTCACTGATAGTAAAAGTAATAGCCAGTAGGGAGATAAAACGAGACCTGTGTATTCCAACACTTTCATATATTTTTTTCAAACTTCAATCCTGTTTAATGCTAAAGGTTTAGCAACATTACAAATGACACATTTTGAGCCAATGTTTGGTTCATATCCTGATTTCTTTGTTGGTAGATAATTAAAGAAGCAATGAAAATGTTTGTTGCGTTATGTTAAATCTTAAATAAAGAGAAACAGGAACCAGAGAGTTTACTCTGTCCACTCATACTATTCGAATTGAACACAAAATTAAACAACATTTTGCATTGTCCCTAATTTGAGCAGTACAACAGGGGTTACACCACCTGTTTTCTTCATGGCACTTCAACTGCCCCTCCTATTTTCTTAACACTTCTACAAAGAAGCTAGTAATGGTCATGTTTGTGGCCAGAACGTCCACAGAACAAAACAAAGACGACACTGCGACACAAGATTCGTGGACATTGTGTTGCAGATTCCGGTCTTGTTTCATAACCAATTCAGCCCTCATGATTGATTGTTGGTGTTAGATGTTTGCTTAATCTTTTTCGCAAATGTCCACTCCTACATTTTAGCTCACATTATCCCTCACCACAACACAGCACAAACTGGTCTTAAAAACCCCAGGAACTACTCTGCTGCTGAAAACAACCATAGTTTACCTGCCCAAAAATAGCAACATGGGGTCTTTGGAGAGCTAGAATAGTTTTCCTTGGGTTTAATTTTACCTAGTATTCTAGTTGAAACATTTAAAACACCACCCAATGTTAGTAGTTTAATGTTTGCCTTGCTCAGATGTCTGACAGCCTTGTTTACATATTTGCAGGCACCATGATCCTTCATGGGTCATATACTCAAGGAAATGACAATGTCACAAGTGCATCCACCTCCAAAAAATGCAAGTGAGCGAAGTCTGAGCTTGAATGCTCAGTCAACCTGAAAGCTTAAGAGCACAGGTTTGCTTACTTTTTGCTCAGATTTTAAATAATGTCAACTCCCTCCTCTCAGTTATCCATCTTCCTCTTCTATTCTACATGCTTTTCTGCTTTCCTTTTCTCCAACATCGTCAATCTTCTTTTATAGTGCCTGCCAAATTAAAATGCAAAGCAAACAGGTAGACTGTCAGACATCTTATTCTCCCTTTTATGTCAGCATGTAATCTATTTTCGTTGGCAGATTACAGTATGGTACAAGAAAACCCAAGACAACCATTCACAATGGCACAAGTGCTCTTCTTCAGCAGTGCCATACTACATATTCATATTTAGTCTGATATATTCACAGCTTGGAGGATCTCAATATTTCACTTTACTACTAATAACACTAAATCTGAATTTATGCCTCTCTGTCGAGTTGTTTCAGTGCTCCTGCAGTAGATGCCTACGGCGTGGGAACTGATTTATAGTTCAGCGTAAGATTTAACCCGTTGATGGTCGTGGCAGTGCTACCTCACTAGATGAATGTGTCGTACATTATCAGGCCATGTCGTGCATTTATTACACAGCCAAAGTAATTGGGCTTTGCTTTCATTTATTCTCTTTGTTACAGAGTTTATCATGTTTAGAAAACGGCTTTTAGTGGAAATAGCAAGATCACAATATACATAATTATTGAGCAGTTTTTCAACTTGCTCCATGTTGTCTTCCCTATCAACAAACACGACCAGCAGTGGAAAAATCTAGGAGAAAACACAAAGCAAACAAAACTGTCCAATTACAATTCTTGTGGTCTCTATGTAGCCCGTTGCCCCGCACATAGATACCACAACATCTCAACACAGAGGCATAAATCTGCCTTAAGCTGTTGAGTGAAACGTTACCCACCCATATTTTTCCAAACCAGTCAGGACAGTCCAATCCACTTATGTTAAACCCACAAGATTGCTTCTCTGACTGTTTAGACAAATGTCCATGCTGCAAACGTTTTTATCATCATGTGCAGTAAAAGCATCATGGCAGAGGAAAACAATGTACACAGCCTGCAGATACACACTGATCTGTCCGGTGTCATTACTGCTGTTTTCCTACAATGGGTTCCTGCAGAGTCTGATTACTGCAGATGCTACTTTACTTGCTTGTTTTTTATTGACTACATTCTCTAACTACGTTACTGGGCTTTGTTTAGGATCACTACTCCTGAGATTGACGTATAATGTGTGATTTTTCTATTGACTTTCCTTGAAAGGATGACATAAATTTTCTGTCCAAATAAGGGGATGCTTACATCACTGTGTCAGATTAATTGGAAAATGAACATGGACAGATACTGATGACCTCCTGCAGCTCGATCAGATCTGCAGTTTGTAACTTGTATCCGATTTTATTGACAGATCATTTCAGCTCTAGCTTTTAATCTTTTGTTTGGGTTTAACTAGACTTCCTGCAGAGGCACAGAGCATGTGTTGTTGGCAAAAATGTGGTCAACTGTGATTTTTCTGTGCAGCATGCATGTGAATTAATCACTATATAATTTTTATATAATGTTCTTTTACTTTATTCTGATGGTCTGAACATGTCAAAGACAAAAAGTTGGGTTTTTCGACACTGTTTGACTTTTTTTTTTGCTTCTATTTAAAATGAACTTAAACATGGTTTTCCATTTCAAGCAAGACATAACAGCAGCACTTTCATGCCAAGGAAATATCAGTGTGTTGGTTACCAAAAACAGCAACCAGACACAAAATGGTTGACACTGGTCCAAATGTGGTTGCTGGAGGCAAGTAGCCAACCACGACTGTCAAACTTTGAGGACATTCACACGGTTGCCTGTAAATGCAAACCAAAAGCAACTATTTTGCTCAAAATTTGTACATTTAATGGGGATATTTTGTAACTGATAATACAGATGTAAGCCAGTTCTGAAGACAACCTATAAAAATGTGAAGCATCCACGTAAAAACATCTTGTGCTCAGGAATTCCACAATATTTCCGTTAAAAGTAAAAGACATATTGCCAAATAAACTATCCCCATGATATTTACATGTTCTGGGGAATCAAACAACTAAAGCCTCTCATCCCAGTTAATTTTTTATAAGGGGGCATGATCACTGAGAGACTGAATTTACAGCACTTCAGTGGTCTATAAAGTGAAGCTGCTTTGATGGGAATCTGTCTCAAACTAAAATGGATATAACATTACTGTTACCATGTGTTCTCGGGCTGCGAGCTGAAAAAGGATAGCAGAACTCTATTAGTATTAACACAGTTGTGGAGAGAAAATTGACATTTGTATTGAAGTTCCACTTGATCATCTGTTTCCACTTTACACTGCGGCAATTTTGTCCTTTGTGGATGTTCTCTCATTTACTCGTCAATATCATAAGTGATGCATGTGTCATCCAAGACAGACAACAGTTTCTCTTTGATTCTGCAGATGATGGTGGGTTTGCAGTGTGATTAGAGCAATGGGGATAGCGTCTCAGAACCACCCACTGCCACGACACTCAAGCATTGATGCAGCTCTGAGGAATTCCCACACATCGCGTCTTCACAGATCTGTTTTTGCTTTACGATAAGATCAAGTTTAAAAAAAATGACAGCTAAGACCAAACTTACAGCATCTGGGAGGACACTTTGCTTTCCACTTTCTGTCAACAAATTAGGTTTTCAAGTGTAGTACAGCTTGGAAATATCACAACAACTTCATATCGTTTTCTGTGCACTGGTATATTAATCAGCAATTTGTAGATGGAGAAGTGCTGCAGTGAAAAGATCACCAGTGTCAGGAGCAAGTGAAGCGAGAGTGGTTAACGAGGTCATGTTGCTTATGAGTGGATGAATGAAGACAGTACTGAAAGCAATTGTGTGTTAAAGATACTAATGCAATTTGACAGGGCTTGGTTACTGCAGCAGCAACACAAAAAATAAAAATCAAACAATCGAAACCAGCTTGAATTGATTCATGATTTTCTGCGGCTTTCCCTTCTAAGAACACAGTGGACGATACTTCAAACCAAAGGCAAATGAGACAGCATTTTCGCAGCACTCAAGACTGTGCTGCGCCACAAAAGCTGACAATATCTTTATAGCCTGTGTGGGGGGAGAGCTGAGTGTAACCTGGGCCCGCATCCCAGGAAAAGATGGATCACCAGTCTCTGGCAAAGCTGCAACTGTGCAACAAGCATTCAAAGGGTGCTCTTTTCTGCTGTAATTGGCAATTCGCTTGTGAGAAATCCACTTAGAGCTATAAAAACTAAAGCAGAGTTGCATATTCTCTGACCCATGATAAGCCTTTACAGTTCAACTGATAAATGTCACATCTAGTCGACTTTACAAATAGTAGCCCCAGGAAATAAAGGAGGTGATGTTCTCACATAACAGAGCCGTTCACTGCATGGGTGGATCAATATTGACTATAGACACACAGATCCATTTCAGATCCTTTGTTTACTCTAACCTACTGCATCTCGAGTCAACCACAAACTGTCAGAAAAACTCCTTACTGTGCTTTGACGTTTGAAAAAAAGCAACAAGCGGTTTTAATTAATGATGTTTACACGGTGCAGGTCTGTGAGTGAAGTGAGCTGTTCTTTCCACTGCTATCATTTCTGCAACATTTCAATGTTTCTCAGGGCTTCTGCTGGCTGAACGCTGCATTTGGACCTTTGGAGTATTTTGTTCCTGCTGGAGATGAAGTGACGATTCAAAAGCTGTTCAAGCCTTCCACCCACAACAGCTCCAGCTGACACTTCTGTTTCAATGGATTTTATACAAAACCCCATTACAGGAAAGCTTTGGTGAAGTTTTGTTTTTCTAACAGACCTTTTCAACTGCTGTATCTATACGACTATTGTGAGCCTACTCTGGGCTGGTGTGTAATATGAAGCTGTAGGACAATAAAATATCGTAGCCAATATTTTGGTTCCAGTGTAGCAAATAATGGATATCCAGCCAAGGCTTTCTCTTCCTGCCCCGGTCATTGTAAAGTTCTATTGTAACTTGTAACAGATGCAATAATAGAGTTGAGAGACAATAAATATGTCCAACTAATCACTTAACAACAAATATTTGCATAAATTAATCAAAATAGTAAAACAAAAAGCCAAACCATCAGAAGATGATAAAATATGTGTTCCAAGATACACTCCTCCTCTTAAACTCTCCACACTGACCTGCATGCAACTTAAGTCCACTCAAACATGATATTACATACATATTTAATTTACTGACATTTTAAGACACAAAAACGCTGCAAGTTTTCACATTGGATTTTACACCAAAAAATTATAGAGATAATCAAAACTGTTGCAAATTAATCTTTTAATAGAAACATTTACCAACTGCTGGGGCTCTGCAGATAGATTCAAAAAGATCTTTAATTCCTTTTAAACACCTTCCTGTGAAATGCAGTACAAAACAACTCCGCTATGTGCAACTGCATTGATTTGAATGTCAATTACTGACAACCACCTGGAAGTATATAATGATGTTTTTCTGCAGAATGTAGCAATCGAGTGTTGGATGTTGGTGCTTCCATGCGGTGCTTAAATGAGCCCAACCCCCATCACTTAGGGAGGACCACTTCAAATAAATCTCAACCTTGGGGAAGTGCAGTAGAACGCCTTAAACTACAAAGGTTCTCCATCTCATCTCAACCTGTCTAATGACACTAACTACATTATGAAGCTCAATATGGACTCACCGCTGCACTGAGGGAATTAAGGAATGCATACACTTCTCATTTGAAATGTGTTATACGTAAAAACCAAGGATTTAAGTGCATAGGGAGGCATATACTCACTCACAGTAAATGGCTTCATTCAGGGCCTTTAAATGTGCCTGAAAGCCTTCAAATTAACAGCTACCTTTAAGTATATGGGCTAAATCCTTTCTTACTTTGCCATCAGCTGGTGCAAGGCCATGAGATGACGGGAGCCTTACAAAGCCAAACTAATCCCCTTGCCCTGGACTAATCTGATGCCCTGGACCTCTAAACAAACATTTTTAAATTCTCTTCTTCCACATTGTTTCTTTGGCATCCAACTTGGTGGGAAGTGGACTTTAAAAAGGCAGAACGCAAGGGAAAATAAACACAAAACCTTAGATCATCAATAGTTATTTTTCTCTTTTACTCAACACATTTGATTAAGAGTCTATACTTGAGTTGTTTTCTTGCTCCCTCGTTGAAAAAGGACACATCCCGAAAGCACAGTTATCATAAAAATAGAACTAGTGAATGAGGAAATGGTTGTTTCCTCAAGTGGCACAGCTCTTATGTTCACCTCAGGCTCTCATCCAAGCGTTGGGCAAATTTACACATCTCTGACAACTTTAAAATGTCATGTCGTTGTGTGGAGCTTAGAGTCTTAAATTTCACTTCTACTTTACAATTGATGGCTCTGTCAGATTCCATAAAACGTGTCTGGCGTGCTACAACAAGGCTCTTAACAACCTTACAATGATTAGAACAAATTACCACTAAAAAAAGGTAATCAGATGGAGAGGAACTGCCTTTGAAAGGTAGTCAGCTGGAAAGGAAGCAGTACCAGCTCACTGCTAGGCAGAGAGCTGGTACTACAGAAATTTCCTTGTAAGAAAAGATTGAAAAGAACAAATTAACATGTTTGCTGTGAAGGAGTATTACAGTTATTAACAGGAACATCAGTCCGCCAACTATTATTTTGCCAGCTACTTAATTTCAATTTTGGGAAAGAAAATCCTTGGCAACCTGAAGTCCTCTGGGCTCGACAGTGTTATATTACTGTTCTGTTGTATTGATTTCATTATGAAGAGTACACGAGAAGAATAAGTAATAATAGGTCTCAACGTAAAACAACCTTAAAATGTATAAAATCAATACAAAAAGAGTCAGGCATGAATCAATACTGACCAAACACTCTTACAGGCTAAGTGAAGGGCTTGAATCATTTATAGGCGCAGCTGACAAATTACAGAAACGCTAGAGTAAAGTTGATCTTCTCACTGCTCATTGGATTGAAATAGCCTTTTGTGGCTGGCAATGTAAAAAAGTGAAATGTCCCACATGGGACATGTATTTTAAAGACACCCTTAGAATAAATTAAGTGCAATTGGGGTGTTGTGATTTGATACTACTGTGTTAAATTTGCTTCAGCTTTGGCAGAATGATCAAACCCTTAAGATCAAACCTGGCTGCAATAGCTGCTTCAGGAAACAAAGGCTACACTTCGGGCAAACAAACCACAGATAAATACTAACTGTATGGTTAACTAAGAACTTGATCAAAACACTGGATGACTGTGTGGTGCAAATCAGCCATGTTTATTGCATGACACACTGGAACAAAGTGGATTAGCAGTACAGTGATTACTACAGTTGTGTGTAGGAGGATTAATATCTCATGCATGCATTTATATTCAGGGTTTTCTTTATCAGTGTCACCAGTTCAGCTATTGCCACACCCAGACAATAGAGCGGCAAAAGTGATACTCGATAATAATTGTAGCATTAGCCAGGAATATCGAAGGCATCATAAATGTTTCACCACCAGTTGTTCAAAGTTTCTTTTCTCTGTCTTTGGCAAATGGTGTACTAATCTAAACAAAAAGCATTGATGGTAGGAGAGTAAGCATTTCAACAACCAACTTATATGAACAAACCAACAACCACCACCAACAAAGTATATTAAAACCTGATGTCATGGCAGTTATGTAATTAATTTCAGAATTTTTGGGGTGGGGAGTAGCATTTAGCATTTCAGTACTGCCATTTTTGTTACTTACCAACAACAATCCAATAAGCTATGGACAAATGTATTGGCCTAGATCAACCATCCCAATTTATTTATTTAATACTTGAAGCTCATCAGCAAATGCTTAACACTCAGTAAGACTGGATGTGCATTCATTTCATCATGCCAGATGGAGGGCATTAGGAGTTGCACTGTAAGCACTAAGCAGTTGCAATAGTAGAAACAGAAACACTAAAACCACAGGTGAACAACCAGTCCTATTTGATTAACTGTTGGCAGTGGTGCGCTGGAAACAACATTATTTTGAAATTAAAACCAAATCTCAAACCCACAAACCTGTCACTTTGCCAATGCAAATGTGACTAATGTTAATTTAAATAGTTAGCAGCAGCAATGAATTAACTGTTTCATGTTCAGAGTTAATCATAAAGACAAATTATAAGTCTCAAAGTTGCACCTATTTTAACTATCTATTGGGCTGCAGGCGACTTAGTCAGTCTTTAATGTGGTACTGTCATACTCTATGGAGCAGCACAGACCACAGGGTGAGCCCATAGTGGTCTTGTTAAAGAAAAAAAATAGTACTTTAACTGAATGACTCACTTCAGGGAGATGGGACAACCCCAACAACATGAGCCAACAAAAAGAATCTGGGAGAGAAGGGTCCCAAAATTTATTAGACCACAACCCACCATTTTAATGAGACGTTGTACCTTTGGAGGAGACTCCTAGTTCTAGATATCTGTAACAAACTGTTCACAATGTGGCACTTGTAATAGAAGAACTGAAACGCAAAGGTTCAAATATTCGCACATATTCTCACACTGTATTGAAACCGTTTCATTTTCTGCTTATCTTGACATCAAAACCCCCTTCACGGATTCCCTGGGGTCCCCGGTACCCAGCTTGGGAAACACTGTAGACACTTCACTGCTGGAATCTGCTGCTTTAATAACTCTGTCCAACTAATGTTTCCCCAAACACTGAACATTTTAATGTAGAGGAAAACTATAAATGCAGGCATAGTTATTTTTAAAGGTTAATGGAGTGATTAAGCGCCACTCTCCTCGCGCTGAACTGCCCGTTTAAGTTAAACTGTACTAGTTAGCTACCGAATGTAGGTGTTCTATCGTTGCCTAGCATCATGTTTACACGTTCGTAAACTTAAAGAAGCTAACATGGCTAACTTAGCTTGGAGTAATGAGCTAATCTGACTAGTACGCTAGCTGGCAGAGTGAAACAATGAGCTCAGAGTGCAGTCAGGCTTGGCTAGCTTGTCTGCTGCTGCATGCTGTGTTGGCTATATGGTGTAAAGCTAGCCAGCTCGCTTTGCACGCAAGGCTAACGTTAAATGGCTAACGAGTCGTAGCACTATCAACAATGAGAGAGGAGAAAAAAAGAGAGGAATGTAGTAACTTACCGACTTAGCTAGCCACTCCTATTCCAAACCCTGGTCTGTCCATGGTGGTGTGCACTCCATAAAAAGAACAAATCAGAGTGTGAATTATAATAAAACCTCTACAGAAATGTGAAGCACCACAAACCAGTGGCAGCGCACTCCCCAAGACATCCAACACAAGAGAGGAGGGGAGGCCAGCGATTCACTGGACTTCTGCCATCACACTTCGAGATACCGTCCTCATCGAAAACAACCCGAGTCCGGAGGGCATTTTTTATTGGTGCCGTCTCAAGCCCGACACAAGTCCAGTCCCTTCCCCGCGACCTTCTGGCAAATTAATCCCACAGCGAAGAGCTTCCCATCCAGGTTAATTCCTCCGTATTCACCGTTTCTGGATGAGTGCCGTGGTGGTTCTTCGTGTGGGAACTGATACAATGTAGCCAACCAGCAGCAGCGGGAGACGGGAGGAAATCCAGGAGGAGGCGCTCCAGTCGGATTGAACTGTCCACGGACTCCACAGAGCTCCGGGTTTAAGACGTGGAACTGGATCAACCACATTAAATGGACTGTGATTTAATTAGTTTATTTTCAGAAAGGGATATCCATCCGAAAAGAAGTTCTTAGATCTTTTACTTAAAGGGACAGTTCAGCCCAGAATAAAATTAAACATTTAAGCCCTTATCTGTGGCTATATACCAGTTGTCCTGTCATGACTGTTTTAAGTTGCCAGAATTTACATCTTGTGGGCAGTTTCATGAATTTTATATCGATACATTGCTGCTTTGTTTTTAAAAGTTATTATATATTTCTCTGGGTATTTTGAGCATAACAAGCAATGTATAGATACATAGTACTACAGGTAAGAGAAAAAATTCTTTTAAAATTGGTGGTAAACTGTCCCTTTAATTGATTTAAAATGAAATTAGACAAGTATGCCCTAAAACATGGTTGTGTCAGATTACTTTGAAAGTGTCACAGCATTGACATGAATGTCACACATCTACATGACTGAAACATTTAACCTTAAGTTAAAATAAATAGAAGCTAAAGTAAAGCAATAACAATGGTACGACTTTCTAATTTGGCAACAACTTAAGTTTAAGTGACAGCTTGGTGTAGGGCTGAATGATTGATCTAAATTTTATGAAAATCCCATTTGACTCAGCAAAATAAGCATCAAAATACCTTCTGAATTAGGTACTGTGGCACAGCAGAGACGTCCCAGCCTATAATTTCTATTTTACAGACGGAGGAAAAAAATTAGCTTGGAAAAACAATCACACTGTGATCATTTTAATATATTTTTCAGTTAAAATAAATTCCCCATGAATCAGTTTGCAAAAGATACAATATCAGTCATAGTAATTGGATTTAGATACTTTTTGTTTTTTCAATAATTCAACCCAAGCTTTGTTATTGGATAATAAGCATTTACTGATTATTTTTGTTTTTCTGTTCGATAGGCCTAATTTGCTTGTGTTTATTTGGTTATAATACAGTGATAAATGTTGATAATCCAAAACTAAATGCTAATGCGTTTCTCTGGTTTTTAGTAATAAGAAATGGGGTCTGCAGACAAAAACATGAAAAAGGCATTTGAATATATTTATTCTTAACCAGTCTGCAGTTACAAATGTTTTTGTTATGTGTCTAGAAGTTGATGAACTGAAGGAATCTAAAAAATAAGAGAAAATATATTGGTGTAGGAGGATAGACACCAAAAAATAAAACCATTTGTCACAACCTAGCAACCCAAATATATATATTTTTTTTAATAAGTAGCCATTATTATAAATAATTAAAAGTCATAACAGATTATATATTCAACACATAATTTATAGCTGAGGAATCCTATGTGAGCGGTGTGTTTATTCAAAAGTGGTGTTGATAACACAGCCTATTGAAAACACTTGGTTAAAGCTTTTAGTTTAGAGAGCAAATATAATCGTGAGCACACTCAAGGAAAGGTCCTTTTCCTTGAGTTCGTTCTTGATATCATCTGAAAATAACTGCTGGTTCAGTATCAAATGCACACCCAGTTTAATGTCAACACTTTTAATACTCTGATTACTGGAAAAGAAAACAATGCTGAGGTTAAAACTTGATCTTCACGCTTCAGGGCAAATTGGACATGTTACCTTTGTGCCTATCTAAGCCATGTTCTAATTTCACTGAAGTGAATCTATTAACAAACAAACGGAGAGGGAATATCTCTGAGAACAGTGAGGCGGAAAATAAAAAGCTTCCCACAATAAGACCCTTTCATATATGTTAGGATTCCAACTCTCACAGCTCGGCAGATAACCTTTCATGTTTACCAGCTTCAAACACCATGAAGGCTTTAAGTCGTTGTCTCTCTCAGCGCTGGTTTCCCAGGCAACAAGAATATGATAATGTTGCCTTTGACATGACAGAAGGAATCATCTCGCTAACAAACAGAGACAACAGGCACAGGGAGGGCTGGGGGGAGGCAGGGGGA
>JAOWBC010000001.1:5508859-5519670 GCA_028566105.1 Hypoplectrus providencianus
AGAAATTTGAGGCAACTTTTTTGAAAAATTGCCAAAAATTGAAGAAGCTACAACTTAACTTCACAGGGAGTTAGTGCTATAGTCTAAACATGGCTGTCATCTGCAGTAAACACAAGAATAAATGGAGGCTGCAAACCAGAAACAAATCAAGTCTCCATGTTCCTCCAACCAGGAATTAGTATTGGCTATGTTTGATGCTGTATTTAGATGAAAATCAATATATCATGCAATATATAATTGGCAATTCTGATATATTTATCAAAATTATTATTTTTTGCATAAAAGCCTCCAATTGCACTCTTGGCAATTAATAACTTGTGAGGATTTGCTGGCTGTTTTACACTGCCTATCTGTCAAAACAAGACATGTGAGAATATCACAGGCTTTGGTAAATTGTAAGAGAGCTTTAAAAAAAGAGTATTGTATGAAATGTTATAGTCAAGCTAACGTTTTAATTAATAGAGAAAATAATCATCAAAAACAACTATATTTATATTAATTCCCAGCAGCAGTCCCAGCTGAGACACAGTATTTCTGAAACCCACCAGAGAACAGAGAGAATAAGAAATGCAGCTCACAGCAGGAGTATATAAAATGCTGAACCACTTATTCATGAAGGACAAGGTTGTGTGGATGTTGTCAGTGAGGTGGCAGCACTCAGGTTTTCCCCTGCATTATTTATTTTCCGTATTGGGGTGGTCTGACCCACTCTTGTAATGAGAACTAGAGTCACGGTCTGTTTGGAGTCCCGGGGCAGCGCCGTGCGACCGTGTCCCTGGATCACTGCTCAACCACACAGGCCTCCACACAGCCACTGTTTGCTCAGACTTCACTTGGACTGTAAAAGTCAAGCCTTGTTGACACATCTGTGCTGTCTCTCCCCGAGGCTAATGGCTATTACATCTGTCTGCTTCTTTTCAGAGGGAGAGGAAAACTACAAGAATCAAATGCTCTTTTGAAAACAGGCAAAGTGAAAACGCTGACAGCTGACGGGAAGCTGACAGCCTCCTCTGAGGGGAATTACGGCTGTTGATGTTTCTCACCAGCGCAGTGAGGTGATTACACTGGGATACGACGTGTTTTGAAAGAAACGTTGATGGCCCCGTGGTAGCAGTGTGTCAATGTTTATACTTTTCACAGGTCACTCTTTACATTATTAGGTAATGTCAGATTTTTCTCAAGTGTGCCCAATGTAAACATCACTTTGAACTAAATTGCTTTCCACAGCTGCAGAGTGCATTGGATATGCAGTGTGCTGCACGTGAGCAGTTTATTGCTTAGAAATATCATTAATTGGGAAGTGTGTTTAGAGTGTTTTATATCATATGGCAACCTTCAGGGCTGGAAAATGAAGTGTGTGCAAAAACTGCTGTTCCTGGACTGGCCACTTGAGGCTGACTCCAAAAGCCACATAATCCCCATAGACCCCTACGATCAAATGTCCAATAGTCAGCCTGAATAAACATGTTAACCGCCTGGTACATCAAACCGTTTTTGTTCCTAAAACTTATTTCCTTCTTGATGACAACTGTCCAAGGGGAATTGTATAACTCATCCGTTTAAACTATATTAAGGCTCAAAGTTGAATTTATTTACTGCCATGCAGTTGTGATTTGCTGGGAGAAAAAAAAGCAGCTTGGATTAAATGTTGCAAATCAAAGTTTGACCTTCACTATTTAATTGTAAAACTTAAATAAATACTTAATTATTGAAGAACTTATATCAAGATAATGATGTGATAATTATCTAAAGTGTTACTTGTTGAAACTAATTGTTTTCATTGTATAATATGGCCATCCTTAGCATACAGTAAATTGCATTTTGAAATACAAACAATAAATATTGATAAATAGCAGCTTATTGCAGCAGAGACTAATTGTCATGATTAACTGATTCATCATTTACCTCATAAAACGCCAGAAAACATTGAAAAATACTGATACAATTTCCTTCAGGTTGAGGTAATACTTCCAAATGTCTCATTTTCCACCCAATTTCCATAAACATTATCCACAAATCCTCATATTTAAGAAGCTTCAATGAAATAATCTTTAGTTGTTTCACTTGAAAGATCACAACAATGATGAACAGAGTATAAAAATAGTTGTTGATTATCTTTTTTGGTAACTAATCACTTCAGATTTAATTGGTATTTGTGTATTTATTGGCTGTTAAACTAAAAATTGCATTTCATACATTACATTATATTTGAAAGACATCGTCAATGTTCAATGGTTTTTATGATATAACAATTATACAAGTAAAAAATGCTAATGTTATGCATTTAGTTAAAAACATGGGCTGTTTTTGAAACTCAAATCTCAGTAAACGTATCGCTAAATATGCACTTTTATCGAGGTTCATAAGGAACTCGCACTCAGTAAAATTCACTTTGCACGATTTAATCACATTGAGTGACTCATCGGCCGTGTCTAGTTTAACATCCTTACCACCGTCAGCTTCTTGAACTGTGCAAATAATCCACCTATTGATCCTCGATTCTTAACCTGACAAATTAACAATATCAAGGCAGCAGGCTAACTGCATTCATGCTAGCTAGTAGACCCCGTGCAATCAGCAGAACACACACACACACACACACAGGAGTAATCTCACACTAATCAAGGACATCGATCACATTGCAAAGCACATCTGTCTGCATCCCCTTTCTCAGTGCCGACCCTGATTGATTACTCTGACAGGCTCAGGACGGAGACAAAGACAGAGGGAGAGAAAAGATGAACAACATGGAGAAAACAAAAGGGCGTGAAAACAAAAAACTGAGGTAGCACAACACGAGGGTCCAGTCACAAAGACAGAGGCAGATGCTTTAAAATCTGTTTTTGAAAATGCACATATGTAATCTGTATGAGAGCTGAATATTTAAAACGCACCCTAACATGGATATTCATGTTGCAGAAGCTCTGTGATGAAGCCAGTAAGTGCAGTTTCTGCCATCCACTGACCCATATACATACATGAAAATTTAACCACAGCAGAAACTGTGACGCTGCTTTGAGACGCGGCCGTGCAAGACTTGAATATGATCATTTATGGTTTTTTATTCGATTGTGATGCACAATTAACCCATTTAAACAGTTAACAATGAAGCTGGGAGATATGTTGATAAATGCAATTTCAATTGTTGAGTGTGTCTATATTGAAGATATTTTGCATAATTATGTATTCTTCTTGTTTAAACTTGATATTTTTATATGTCTTGTTAATATATTATTATATGTTTGTGTATATATTATTATTATGTTTAATGTTATTTTATTGATGCTTCTTTCCATCATACTATGTACTTATGCTGCTGTAACGCTGGAAATTTGACCATTGTGGGACAAATAAATGAATAACTTATCTTAACAGTGAAATAAAAGTTTAAAAAAATAATGTTGGGGTAGTTTGGAGACACTATGTGGTTATTGCATAAAGACAATTTACTTAATGAATGACCAGAAAATAAGCGATATAATGATATATACTGTTATCAAGATGCAGAGTTACCTATATCAGGATACATATTTCGGCCATATGTTCAGTCCTACTTGAGCAGCTGAAGGATCAGACCCTGGATCAGCATGGACTAGCTGTGCACTATTAGCCTGAGGTAAGAATGAAAACGGCTTCTTATGATGAGCCAAAGCCTGCATGTGAAAAAAAAAGAGTTGAGTTTATTTTCCCTGAGTAAAGAAAAAAAAAAAAAAAGAAAGAGAAGAAGAAGAAGCGAAGCTCACTTGTACCGTGGAAATAATTTGCTTCCAAAGCCAATGTTTTTTAAATCCACTGTGCTGAGTGCATGAAACAGGCATTACTCTCCTTGCTACACTTTCATCCAGGGTATATTCCTGAAGACTAAATCAATTTTAACCTCGGGAGTATAACCCTCTCAGGCATCATCAGAAAAACTGGGTTGTGCAACAATACAGTAACATCTTTATCTCTAACAAAGGGCACAGTAAGCTGCTCACACATCTGCAGCATGTCTGACTGCATTCATCACACAGAGACGGAAATCTGTTCCAACCCGGGCGGCATGTAGACATGAAGCCCTGTACCACATGATAATTGCATTAAATTACATAACACTGTATCTGCAGGATGCATTCCATTCATGCAGTAACCGTGACACTACATGAAAGCTCCCGCACGTCAAACGCTGATTGATTCGGATTTTTTAATGGTGACTGATAAAGGCAACAATGCTTAGCTGAGATAAGGAAAGACAAATCTATAGCGACAACAAAGAGCAATTTCTTTACACAGGCTTTTCACCCTTTACTCAGACAGAAAACCAAGAGGTTTCATTACCAAGGGCGGCTGATAAAACCTCTGGGCTCAAGTGCAATCAAATACTACACAAAGCTCTCGGCAAAGCGTGTCTCTGTCAAGGCTGCACACTCTTAAAAATCTGACTTCAGTGATAGAAAACTGCACTGGTCTCAATCTACATCAAAAACTAGTGATACACATAGGAAGCAGTACTTATGTCGAGTGCAGTGAGATTAACATGAGGGTTTAGCAGAGAAATCAGTGCATCTAGTTTATCTTGAAATGTTAAGAGATCCTTGAACTAAATCCTGGATTCCGGATCATTATCCACACCAAAAACTAATCACTTGCTCTTTCACCAGATTTTAATTTTAAGCCGGTACGCTGCTGAGATAACCTGATAACACCATCAGCTCCATGGCAAAGGTAACAATTAATTCCCTCATAATCGCCATTTCATTGTGTGTTTTTTTTTCTGGAGAAACTGGAAAGGAACCAAGTACGTTGATTTCTAGCTGAGCATGTAAAGAGTGGGAGTTGGTCCAACATGGATGTGAACATGACAACGATATTCTTGTTTTTATACAATAATGGCTGATATTCCCTCTGCAGGTTCAGCTGGTAGATGTGTTCGAGCCTTACTGTGGCTAAGAAAGAAAAATCTGTTTCCACTTATTTAAATGTTCAATTATCTTCATAAAGCTTCTGAAATAATCAAAGCTTGTCTTGTCAAAGACCCATTCTGAATAAATTTAAATCGAAACTACAATAATACTCATCAAAACCATCTTGGTTAGTCTTTCCACTGTTCCAACAACCACCAGCTCTGGTTTGATTGAAATAACCTGTTAATGTCAATCTTATGGTGTGAAAATGTTGGTTGTACCTCTGTTTCTGACCTTGTTTCTGTCTGGCTGTGACACATTAACCCCGAGACAATCTGAGCTAGTAAGTAAACTGTGGAATTACAACTTCCAGGTCCTTCACATGAGACCTGGAAGTTGTGAATTGTATGGGAAGAAACGGAGGCCATCTACAATGTTGTATCAAGATCTATTTTCAAATCCATGGTATGGCCATTAAATACATAACCTAAAGCATCTCCTATCTGTTTAAGAAAAAAACACAGTCAGTGTACAGTCTGTTGTGACTCTATTGGAAACCATACAGTCTGGATTTGCAAATACCAAGTTAAACCATAATACCCTGATACCTTGCAAGTCTAGACAGTAGCTGCATTGCCATTAAAGTGGAACCAAATTTGAAGTGTAATTTTGAATGAAACTGCAATTTGGGAATGTTTTCCTTAACTGGTTAAGAGAGAACAAACAAACCTTCAGGAATGTACGTTTGTCAGAGGATGGCATTGTAATGTACTGCTGTAGGCTAATCTGTCTGTAAACAGTGGAAGAAGAGATTGCTCAAGACAGAAAGAACAAAAAAAAAGGGTTAGGGTTAGCCTTTCGGCACACCATAAGAGAAAGAGGGAAATTGAATATTAGCGTTTCCATCAAACTTTTCCAATGCGAATGTTTCAAATGCACATAAACTACATTAGAGACATGTTACTTTGGTGTTATTGGTACCTGCAGGTCACAGAGGCTCACAGTGCAAACCTCCCAAATCTCAACAATCAGCCCATCAAGCAAACTGCTTGCACACACAAGTACCCAATCTTACTAACATTGAAGGATCCTCTGTCCCTTTGATTTTCCTGACAACCGTTCATTTCATGGAATTGAGGTTCTTGCAAACAGCAATACCGGCGGCCAATACCGGCTAACAATTGGCCCTTTCCAAACAGGCACGTTTTGAAAGGGCACTACACGAATCCAAGAAAAAGCATTGTCCCTGAACGATGTTTCCCTGTCAGTATACACTGATACACTCACATATTATTCCGTATCCAGTCTGCACAGTCATTACATTTGTACTGCGTGGACCCAAGAAGGCAGATGATGAAATGTAGGCAGGCATCTGGATGTGGAAAGTATAATTTGGGGCCTTGAGAAACTTGCGATAAAAAAACAGGTTCCAACAAGTCCTTTCCTCCAAGGTTTGTTCATTGAAAAATACAAATTTCATAACAATAAAGCAAAATACTCTATTTGTTAGGAACTAATTCAGTTTCTAGTGAATGCAATTCAGCATGCAGGAGTGTTGTCAGTGAATCTGTAAGGACAAGCACATCTAGTATGGCAAAGTTTATTGCTTGGGGCTCCCTCCTGCTCCCATGCCTGTGTGCTCTGGTCTCTGCTCAGCAGCTCAGCCCTCTCCTCTCTCTTCTCTTCTCCTCTCCCCATTAACCGGCTGACAGATCAGTAATAAACACAGCCTGTCACCTTCAAGGCCTGCCTCTCATTTACTAGAGAACACATGAAACCCCGCTCTCTTGTTCCCTCTCTATCTATCTCTCCCTCTCTCTCTTCCCTTCATCCGCTGGGCTCATTGGAGCTGAAACCTGATTTTTGGCCCCAGCCGCCTCCGAGGCAGCAAACTCTCCTCTGCACCCAGATAGTCCTGAAAAAGGCATGAATATTAAATGGAAAATCCATGAATAAATAATCAAAAAAGGACTTCCGTCGCTCTAACCCCTTTCTGTCTCCCAGCAGTGGATGACAGAGGAAGAGCGCAGGGGAGAAATAGAGGAGAGAAAAAAAAACTCATGACCACCTCAGGAGAGAAGGTGGACATTTGTTAGGTAATTGGCTTTCTCTATTTGCAATCCCATGGTGCTGCGATTTCACACATAAAACAAAGAGGTAATCACAAGGTAACAGTGCAGCCGATGGTTAGTGGAGCAAATTTCAACTGCAATATTTTCACTCTAAATGTATTGTGTTATTTCCATATGTGGTGCAACCTGAGGGATAAAAGCCATACATATTGCAACAGCTCAATAATGTATGCGTGGAAAAATGCAAATGATATTGAAAAGGAGCTGGAAGTGCAATGTGTACAAGGGATATGATGTTGAATGCATAACAAACAAATAAAGAGAATCATTTTTATGTGATATATACTCACTAGTCCCTTGGTATGTGGCTGTTATACAGGAACAAGTAAATATAGATTATTTTGCTCCAAGCAATTCCCATAAGGGTGCTTAATATGTATTGTGCTGGTTTTCAGAAGCTTGCATTTTTTAAGACGGTGCATAGAGACAAATCATGAGACAAGTACACTGCAGTAACTTTTGAGTCGGTAACTATATGTATTTAGGTTGTATTATATATATTTGAGTGGTTTAGTGTTCAGCATGGACCTTTCTGACCCAACACGATTTATGCTACACTCGCTGCAGGGTTGAGCAGACATCTGACGAGGTGTTAGGAAAAGATACAGAGGACGGAGAAGAAAGTGCTGAGCTTCCAGATACATCTCTCCCATGCTAACACACAACCCTGCTGGGGGACTTTGCTACCACCTAAGTCTACTATTTTAGTCTAACCCGTCCCAATATAGCCTAATTTTCCCCTCTGACATTACATTTTCTCATTGTTACACAATAATTAAGATATTTTGTGTTGTGTTGCCGCTACCTTAGCAAAGTATCTGTCACCCCCAGTCAGTCACCAAATCCCCAGAGCCACTAAATTTGGGCTTTTACAGCAAATACTTTCTATGGGCATGCCACTGGACACCCACCATAGTCTAATAAAGGCCTGTGGGAATCACTGATGGCCGAGGCTACACATGTTGCCTAAAAACGACCTGTTTAAAAAAAAAAATAATAATAATAATAATAACTTCGGTCCATCAATCACTGTTGGAAGCTAAGTCCAGAAGAAGTGTTTTTTAAGCCTAACTTGCTAAGTTGAAGAGTTCTTGGATGCTGATGCGTTTAAAACAGTTATTGTGATGTTTTGAATGATGTGTTTTGGTCACATTTCTGCAACTTGTAAAAACATTTTTCTTCACATGTCACATTTTGTAGCGTATCATACTAACCCCAACATTTTCTTTTCTTTTTTTCAGCAGAAACTTTCAAAATCCTTTCATTACAAGACAGGGATTTCCTCTCAAGGTCTCAATAAAATTGCTAACTTCCTTAAAAAGTTCAGGGATTCAGACACACACTCAATGAAACGACTCTATTTTAACTCCAACACCTTTCTTGTTTCTATTGGTCCCATTGATGCAAAGCCCAAAATTCAGCCTCATTAAACTTTGGCAATGCATTTTGCAGTAAAAATACATTATAGTGTGGCACAAGGCGTTGTGAATAATGAGTTTTAGAGTGCAGCGTTGCTGTTGTCCTCACTGTGATGAGTCAATTATACAAACTGAACTTGAGCTGTCGAATAGCAGTTAAAGGTATACGTTTTTAAGAAACCACACTAGAGTTTTTGATTCTATTCATGGTAGCAATTCCCTCTTTAGTACTTTACTGTTTAAAGCATTCTTCAATGTCAGTTTCAGCGTCTGCCTTTTCTGCGTTTTTCCTTACATACATGAGGTAAACAAGGCATGCATGTAATCCAGCGTCGTTGTATTAGTTCTCTCTGTCTGACATTAACCTTGTTTCTTGCTACTGAATCTCCTTTAACACAATATCCAACCTGTGTTAGGTCACTGCTATAATAAACTCCCCATTTCTCACTGCTGCTGCTTCGCATTACAAGCATTTAACTGGTGAAGACGGGGTGGCTTTTATTGTGAGATTGTCACAGTAAACACAATACAGTTTTCATCAAGGCTATTTACTGTTGTGTGGAAATCACATCATGGTTGCCCATTGCATGCTGAAAGAAAAGGCCAATTATTGACCGACTTCTTTATTAAAACAACAGCAGCCATTTGTTTGGCTGAACTGTAAACAGATACACCAGGGGCTCTTCGCTGTTGTATTTCTGATGAATTAACTGCTCAAGGAGTGTTTACTGTAGTGCTGAACTGCATTTGCTGCTACCACCAGTATATAAAGCAAAACCAACCAGGACTGAAGCCTTATAGGATTATAACTTCAAGGATGCATCGCCATTCAGGAGGATGAGAACATTTGATAAAGACAGAGTGGTCTGCACACGGACCGGCTCACAGGAGGAACTAGGGCTTCATTTCATTCTGGTTTTCTTCCAAGATAAAATAGATAACAGGCAAGAAGAAAAATAAGTAATGTTCTCTAGCTTGACATTGGTAAATGGGTGCAAATGGTCTATAATTACCTAGCCCATTGTTTTCTGTTAACTTTACAATATACTACTAACTGTTTGTACGTTGAAGCAATTTGTTTTTCCAGCGACAGACACATTCAAAAAAAGACCTACCTTCATTTGGAAAATCTTTTAATATTGTACAGATACGTCTGATTAAGATGTCCATCAGTAATGGCAAAACAACAAGTATCTAACACATCAAGAGAACTGTTTGGATAAAAACATTTTATATGTTTATATTCCAAAAAATTTGTAACTATTGTCTGTTATGGCTGTGACAGAATTCCGCTGAACACGAGAACAGATAATCTGAACAAACTGAACAAAATGACGTTGGCGCCTTGGGCTTAAGACAGGAGAACTGCTTTGTCGACCTTGAGGTCCTTTGAAATGACTCCAGTCTCTGGTGATTTCCAGATTATATATGTCAATGACTTACGCTAGTAGAGATAAAAAGAGCTCATCATGACCTGGAGCTGGGGCTGAATTTCTCATCTTAGCAATTATATCCATGACTTCCTTCCCTGTAGTTGGATCAAACCTCAGCAAAAGAGAGTTCTTTTGTATCTGCTGGAGAGCCATCAGAGTGAATAATCTTTATAGAAAAAGATAAGCCAGTACTCACAAAGCACTCACTGAATTCATGTGTAATATCACAAGAGTTATACGTTCAGCGCCAAACTGAGTGAAGAGCTGGGAATGACCTTTTCTGCTTTTAAAGCTGTTAAAGGACGTTCTGTTTTCGCTCTATAATGGATGGATCTTTACAGAACAAAGGCACACTACAGAGCTGAATTTTTTTTTATTGTGATAACACGTTCAGCCCCGTCTGCTTCCATGACTTTGAAGTCTGCAAATTATCCCAAGACGGACCGAAAGACATCAGATGCCTTTAGTTTATCAACCACATTTTTATACTTGAACTGTTGCTCTGCTTTGACCAATTCATTGCTGAATACACTTGTACAAGAGGTCTTTTTTCTTGCTGGTCGAGCACACTTTAAACAAGGCATAAAGCCATTTGATTCACTCATGGAACATTACTCGGGGTATCCACCCTTCATGCTTGGAAGCAATAGGATTTTAATTCTTCTGAGGCATCATAACAGGAAGGTCAAACATAACTCTTGGGTTACCTAATGCTTTGTTCTGCTCAACAGCAAGCAGCAGCTTCAGGCTCATTCAGCAACAATAATCCCAGCATGATGTCTTCCACTTTATGCTGAGATGCACAAATACTTGGCAGAACAGAAAATTCAACCTAAATAAATGTAGTTTAAGATGACAAAGAGAATGGAACAGGTGGACTTTATGTACTAAACCAAGTACCTACCTGAATGTGAAAATAGTCGCCATTACCGAAAGTGATGTGTT
>JAOWBC010000001.1:5519770-5530539 GCA_028566105.1 Hypoplectrus providencianus
GCTCTGTGTATAGCAGTTTCTCTGCTATAGTGGTGATCTGGCTTCCTCCCACAATCAAATGTTTCCATCTTAGGTTTAATTGGTGACTCTAAATTGGTGGTTTAATTGGTATTGGTGTCAGTACTGTGATAGTCTGTTGACCTGTCCAGGGTGTACCCAGCCTCTCGCTCAATGTCAGCTGGGATTGGCTCCGGCCCCCTGCTACCTGAGTTCAGATAAGCGATCAAGGATAATGGATGGAATGGATGTACTTATTAGTCTTGTGCTTACTACATGTTTATTTACATATAGATTGGGGAAATGAGATTTGATCGCAAATGGTTTACTCAAGATGCATGTGGAGATGCATTCCAATGCCAGGTGTAAATGGACATACATAAGGCTGTTTGCATGTAAACAACTCACCCAGGATACATGTTAATGCCAGGTATAAACAACCTCTTAGTTTAAATATCCCCCAGGCCAATAGGATCTTACTGAGATTCAAGTCATGAAATTAAACATAGGGGATAGGCCTTAAATGCACTTGCACTATGTACTTTAGACCAAGCACTATGATTGTTTAAATAGGGCCTTTAATGTGTTTGCATATTTGGGATCTGCTGATATTCTTTAACTGTGTTTGACATGGTCCAGGCATTTAAAGTCATCTTAAAAGGTTAAACTAGTCATTAAATATAAAAACTGTTATTACAGGATGAAGAGCAGGTTTGGTTTGGCATTTTCTATCAGAGCTTACAGACTACATGAGGAAAATGTTTTAAGTATAGTGGTATATGAATTGTGTATCATTTTTACTATGTGGCTATGTACACACTGGCTGTGTGTGCACAGAGCCACATCACAAAGAGGATGTCAGGCTATTAAAAACATGCGGCAAGTGAAGGATGGCTATAAGGAAGAGAAAAAGGAAATGTAGGTCCATGTCAGAGAGCGAAATAGCTTTCAACACCCAGACTGACCTTCAGCTGACACAGAAGCACACACACACAGATACAAATGTTCACAGGATGTGACCATAAACCACAATGCACATCCCTTATTACAGGCAGTGAGCCTTGGCTGTGTGCCATTTTAAATGTCACAGAGTCCTCCATGGGGTAATGACTGATCAACCTGCATCTAGCATAGCACCATCTACAAAGCCAACTGTAAAACTGTCTGCAGCAAGAAGCAAATGCATCCAATAATGTTCATCCATATGTGGGTATGCTTGCTTTGCTTTCATTTCTGGCTTCAACACTGTTATATGGAATACTACTTCTCACTGCCGCCGGGTCTATGAGAAACAACACGCTAGACTGCAGCATAATGCGCATTTGTTTGGCTTGTCAGTCAAACAGATCAAAACCATTCTCATTTATATGAAATACATAAGCAGCTGCAAATTACCAAGCACAAAATGCAAAAGAGCCAAAGTAAAAAAGTTGCAGGTAAAGAAAAACACACTTCCAGCAGCAATTAGTTGAAACTGTTTTCATCACTAATTGGCCAAAAAAGGGAAAAAGAAAACAGAATAATGGTTTTGTTTAGTGTTTTACATTGTTTTTGTGTGGTTTTGAGGTAATTTTGTTGTGTTTGTCGTTAATGTAACACTAATTTAAATGATGAGGATTTAATGTGCAAGCATAAGTAGGTAATGTCAGACGTTGTGAATAGAGAAATGACTGAATAATTACATTCCAACCTGATATTGGAAAGACTTGTTGTTTTCAGTCAATAAATATTTTGAAGTCATGGCACTCAGTTCCATTTTCCACAACATGACTGCTGCATTTCATTTGTGAAAGAACAAACCCAAGCAGCCCACAGTGTATCTTTTACACAGTGACACTAACTGAGTAACAACAATTGTGCCCGTTACGTAATGAAGCCCTGAGTCTGCTGAAAGCACGGAAAAAACAGGTAGCCTTTTCCTGCTCATTCCGATGAGGCATGAGATGGTTGGCAGTGCCAGTGACAAACGGATCTTGTCGATGTAAGCTGCTGGGGGAGCAAAAAATACTTGTGCTAAGCCCCCCTGAGTAAGATGAGCGGCGATGCCTTGACCCGTGAGATGCAGTGGGAATTGAGGTGGAAGAGGGGGCGAGAGAGCAAGAGAGTGAGATAGTGAAAAGCTAGCTGGTGACAGAAGAATAGGACAGGCTGGACCGTGTGGGTCCAGTGGGTCGGGATAACCGATCCAAATACCAGGCTAATGTGTGCGGCAGGCAGCGTGCTGTGATCAGAGCACACTACATGACAAAAGCATGCAATGTATGCAAAGCTGGATGCATGATAAAATACATAAATAGCCTGTTGTGGTGCAAAATTAATGATTTTTTTTGGCATATTTCACAACATTTCCCAGGTTCCTGAATTACATTTTGACCTTCCCTCAGTGAAGTTAGTTACTGGCTTTTGTCTGTATCTATTATCGTGTTATATTACTGTGTTTATAGGTAAATGTGTTATATAATGGAGTGTTTTGTGTTGCTAATCTCAGGATATTTACTGTAAATTTAACTAAAACAAGAACAGCAGCCATCAGGATTCATTACTCAACAGTTGTGTGGCTGAAAATAAGTATCAACTGACTTGTGCGAGTCAGAGCTACAACAGAAGTGGAAGGCTGTTGGACCATAAGGGAGCCAAGTTTCTGGAAAACCCTGATTTCTGATGAAGTTGGGATGCTATTTTAAACTTGTACAGAACAGATTGCATCAAATTAATAATTTAGAATTTGAATTTACAAAACTCAAAAAGTTGCAGTTGAAGAGAAATATATTGTGTTTTGGGGTATATTATCGCTTTTAAACATTATAATTTATTTCAATCTAAGTGGGACCATATTATTAGCAATTAGGAAAATAAACTCATTAAGAAAATGTATCCTGGTGAAATTTATCAATTGAGAAGTAGAGTTATTTTCTCATTGACATCTATACTTTGCGTCTTTTTAACAACAAGAGGAATCACCTACTGCTGGTCAGTAGAAAGACTGTTCTCACTTTTCAGACCTGGAGGTTGCTGCTTGGAAATGCAACTGCTTTATAATTAAGGTAGTGTGTTTAATAATACTCCCAACATGACTTTATAAGAGATTGTGTAAAACATAAAGTAAAGGCTTAATTAATCATTTCTATTTCATCTTAGACAGCACTTGGCATTTCAAAATTTCTCACAAAAATGCAACAAGGAAAGGAAACATAGACATCATAACTGCTAAAGAAACAGGCTGCAGGTACTGTAAAAAGAAAATATAGCCCATATAACCATAAACTTAACTACGGACAAGTTCAACAAAGCCACATTTATCCATCCACCAATAAAAAGTAAGCTGCTGATTCATAAAACCACAGCTACTGTAGGCTTAAATAATGCAGGTACAGATTTCCCCACAGCGACCTGTGCCTACGACAGCAAACCTCTAACAATGAGTCAGCCTGTTTCATCGGCTTCAAGCTCTTATGAAGACCATGTTAATGCCAGTTCAAGTACACTCCAAATCTTGTATGGAAAGTTAGTGCAATAAATTTTCTAAAACAGAGATAAAGACGTATTTCTGAAACCCTCTATCTTAATAATCAAAATCACTTCTCAGGTCCTGCTATAATCCTGAGGCACTTCAATACTGGTCGGGTCTTTGCCAAACCACTAAAACCTTTCTAAATGCTCCTAATTTTCACAAAAATGGAGACAAGGTCATCATATCCATTTTAGTAAGATGCAGCTCCTGCAACATTTTACCTTGAGCCTCTCAGAAAGCCTTCTCCATCGATCTGGAAAGATCTGAAAGAGGCACAGCTGCATAAACAATCCTCTCAAGTCTTTAGAGGGTTTTGAAATATTAACAAAAGAGCTTGCAGGTACATCATTTTGCAGCAGCAGCTATGGCAGCAGAGGGAAAATGTGTTTGAGTCCTATTATAAATCACACAATACAGCAACAACATTGCACATCCAGGCCTGGCTTGTCCCCCAGGCAACCTGACAGCAAAATCCCGTCTTTACAGATGGCTCTCAGAGAGGATCTGTCCGTGTGTGTGTGGGAGAAGGCTTTGAGTGTATGATTTTGTTTTATTAATGAACATATAGTAATCAGACACAGTGCCTAGCATTATCACTCCTCTGCAGGTCCATTTATGCATGCATGTGAGCATACAAATAAGCTGAAAGCTGATAAAAAAAAAATAAAAGGAATCCTTAGCCTGCTCCGGCTAATTTCATCCACTCCACTTCCCCTTACATGAAAGAAGAAGGACTTACAGATCTTGTGCTTCCCTTTCATGGGGAATTTCACCAGCAGCTCCTGGGGGTTGGTGCAGATGAAGACGAATGGGGAAGCCGACTCCTCGCAGGTATTGGGGAACTGCAGAAGAAGAGGGGGTGGAGGGAGAAAAGAAGTGTTTAGCATCATCCCACACAGAACCGGTATGGCCATATTGTGCACAGAATATGTTAAATGACATGAGGCCCGGTACACAGCTATGAATCATTCAGTGTCTCTGTTTATACACCTACATCATGCAAGATTTCCTCATGCCTGATGTAATAGCACATGCCCTGACAGCAACTGATAGTTATTAGTCTCTCTGGGTTTTACACACTGTAATTGCACAACTAATGATGCAGTTGGTAATGAGAGCAGTTGCACCATTTGCAAGCAGCAAAGAGCCAAAGTCTTCTCCAGAAGCGAATATACACAAGGGTTTCCACAAGGACATGGAGGAGCCAGCCAATGGGAAAAAGTATGCTCCTAGAGGGATCCGGGAGGGTGTAAAAGCCCCAAATTGGTCACTTTTGTCAAATTGTAATGCCACTTTTCCAACATATACACTAATCTTAATTATTAAATACTGTAAAGACCTTGCCTACATTTTTTGTAAACATATATATACAATAATCAGGAAAGAGAAAAAGGCTTCCTGTGCATTTTAACTCATGGAGCTATTATCTTTTGAATTATCCTGACATATCAGATCTTTTGCGCAAGGAATTGTTCCACTTAAATTATTACCTGTTATATTATTTATTGCCGTCAATGTGTGTTACATGTGCCTTATAAAAGACAAAACATCTGCAGCATCAACATGTAAGGGTAACAGTAGTTTAAGTATCAAGCAATGGTTCAAGGAAGTGTTGTTTATCTTAAGAAAGAATCTCACTCAATGACACCTTTAAAAGTATCTGGGGGGCATTTACAAAATATCTTAGGGACATGGATTCATCTCAGATATTGGATGTGTCTGGGGAAGGGTCATTTCAACATCTGCAGCAGAGGTCATTTCAGTAACTGCACTAGATGAATGCAGAGCTATTTAATGGTTGTGTTGTTCAAGTATATATGTATACAGTCTGGACCCAGGGTCTGAAATAACATATACATAAAGATAATGAATTCATTTGATAATTAATTAAACCGTAACAAGGCAAAATGTACTTTCAGCTTGGTACACATTTCCCAAAAACAGCCTGTGTCATGTGGATGTCTGTTATCAATGAACGGTAAAGTGTTTTGTCAACAATAATTTTTTGTCAAATACTGAAAATAACCTTCCTATCTGGACTGTCCAAGCAGTTGTAAGTAAACATGCACAACAAATCTTCACTCATAAATCAAAGCTTGTTGGTAGAATGAAAAATGGATTGTAAAAAGTTTGTCCAGTGTTTATGGAGAGTGCTGACACACACTGCAAAACAGACGAGAATCACCCAAATAAAATGTAAAGACCATGTGTACAATATTTATGTGTTGCTCTCTAATTACACAGAGTATCGTTAACTTCCAACATGTCATAATTTATTAAAAGCATACTTCTACATCTACAGAAATACATCACATTTAACCACACCCATGACATATTTATGCATACCATATAACATGCCATACCTCATCCCTGTGACAGAGAGGATGTTTTACAGCACATAATTGACAGCAGCCCACAGCACACAGAGGCCAGGAGACAGGAGAAAACCTCTCTCCCTCTGTGTTATTGATTGGTCTCTCAGGTGAGAGTAGGGAATTGACTGACACAGTGACAAAGGAGTCATCTTTCCCATCACTGGCAGCCAACGGCTCTCAGCTCATCCAATTTCCTCCGGCGCTATCAGATAGTGCCCATGATTGCATCTAGCCAGCCAGGAAGCGGCTCTTTTCATGACAGCATGCTTTCTCCTCCCCCCTATCCCCCCGCTCTTATTCACAGCCTCTCTATCTGCCTCAAAGGAGCACTGAAGGTTGTGACAAATTTGGGGCTTTTAAGGGAAATCAACAAGGTCTGCAACCCATCTGTATGGTCCCTGACAAACTGGGGGGAGATGATAGAGATGTTTATTTCAGATTACAGTCCATGTCGACTTCAGTGTAATACACCGTTGAGTGATAAAATATGTAAACACTCAACATTGGTGGGGACCCGAAAAGAGCCCCTTGATTCCTCCATCCAAACGACACAGTGATACCAATTAAATTACGTCTCGAGTACGCTGTCTCCGAGATAGACAATTCCCTGGACGGCCCCTTGAACAAAACTATGCGTGATTTCTCAGGGGTTAAACTAGACGAAGCTTGTGAGTCCAGAAATGTAATGTTATGTATCCAATAACTGGCAAGGATCTATATTTTTGTTATGAAAAGATTAAAGGTGCCATGTGGAGATTTCTTGTAAATAAACAAAGTTTCTGTTTACATTAATCCATTGTGTGAAGTGTGAAACCATTGGCAGGAATGTGCCTCAAGTCCACCACATGCTCATGTGCATCCACAGGGACCTCATTAGGAACTATAAAAAAAAGATTCATATATCTTCAAAATCAACAATAAATTCAAATGTAGTTCGAGTGTTATATGCATCTGAAGTCTGGTTAGTTTAGGTCTGAAATAATAAGTTACCAGCTGATAAACAGGTAATTTATGCTTTTTCACAGGATTACAGACTAAATAAGCAATTAGGCAACACAGACATTGAACTTTAGATTGGCATCATTTACAATTTTGTTTTGGTGTCTTAAATGTTGAGTAGTACACTAAATGTGTAAATCTGCAGCTAAAAATAGTCTCCAAGAAATACAATATTTACTCCTGTATATGTAATATTAGGAAAGCAGAAAGAAAATGCTGTTAGAAAAATAGTTTTGCTTTTCTTCCAATGAAGAATTCACATTAAGTATGTGTGAGCCAAGTGGGAACCAGTGGGCTTCAGGCTCAGTTGGTTTTTTTTTTTTTTTAGTTTTTGTTGTAATAAAAATCTAGAACAACCTCAGACAATCACTGTCTATCCTAATCAATTCAGCCATTTTCCATTTCACACAACTAAAGAACAAGTGTTCCACTGTAGCAATTTACTCCAACTACATCGGAGAGAATGAATACCGTCTTTCATCGTCTGGCCAGAGGGGACATTCGTTCTGCCTACAATGTAAAGATCGATCCTGTAATGTGTTAGGACCATGCAGTTCTTCTTTAAAGGCTTACAGAGGTGAGCAGCCTAATTGGATCTTCATTTAAATGTCCATGTTAGGCACTCAGAATTACAGTGTAATCCACAGCGACTAATCATTGTGCTACTGATTACTTTTGAAGAACCATGAGTCAACGTCATTCATTGTTAGTGATTTACAAGAACGGATACATTTCTGTGCTTTACCAGAGATTTTGGCTCTTATTTGAGTCCCAGCAGTAATGTTACTCGTACCACGTTCTGACCACCATGAACCTTGTTCTTTTCTGGGATTGGTGCAGGAGTTGGTTCACAGATTGTTCAACATGCAAACCAGCTCAAAAGCTTGAGAGCCACGTCATTATGTTAAAATATTCCACCGTTCTAAAACGTAATTTAGACACTTTTATCCAAAGCTATGTACATGAGTTAAGAGTTTAGAGGCTGCATATAACATTTAACCTCTCCATCCAGAGGTCACTATCCAGCAGGGACATATTAAAACATATTAAAATGTTCAGAAATGTACTCTTTTATAGTAATCTCTTAACGTAGGTATGAATATTTTATGTTTTGGATTTTTTCTATTTACTGTTTTAGACCATATAAATCAATTGTACAATGTTCAAACCATTGACAAAATCTTGTAACATTAAATAATTACATTAGTTGTACAAGATTCTGGATAATACTGATACTGCCTTCAATTTTCCTTCAGTGCATCTCCATTTAATCGCGAATGGTAATAAAAATAGGTGCATGCACAAAGGGATCAATACCTTCACCTATAATCCATCAAACAAGTATATGTATATGAACCTTATTATTGTCGAGCTAGTACAAATATATATATAATGTACAGATACAAATAAGGATTTTCACCTCTCGGGGTGTCCTGGGGCATCAATCTGGTGTACTTCAATAGCAAATCAACAGCAGATCTTCGACAGCCACCAGGTTAAATCCCCCAGGCAGACTCCATAGACCCTTACCCTTAAGAAGCGTAGAAATATTATGTGGCTGACCTAAATTGACTGTAGGTGATGGGAAAAACTGGATTAGTTATGGAATATGAGACCAGTGCAAGTTTTCCTTTGGGATCAAGCAGGAAAAAGGTTGTAGCGTGACGTGTGTGAGCTAATTTGCCTTACTTGACATTGCATGTCCTGCGATTACTGGCGCAATTGTGCATGCACAACGATGCTAAAACGATACATTGTGCGGTCTTAAATTCAAGTCTGTTATTTTTCCTAAGCTAGTGAATGAGCAGTTAACATGCAGAGAAAGAGAAAGATAGACAGAGACAGAAATCTGACTCTTGTTCTGCCTTCAAAGACTGCTGTCATAAATGCAATATCTCAATCATCTGTTATGCACAAAATCAGTTTAATAAAATAAGAAGCTAAGTTGGCGGAGAGATCTATATCTCCTCGTATCAGATCAGTCTATAAAAACTATTTTCCCCTTGCAGACCAGAAAGTAATAATAAAAAAACCCTCTTACAGATACAGTATTATTAATACCAACACATCCTCTCCGTATTTTCAAATTCCATTCATACCAAATGTTGAATAAATTAATATAAAAACAGCAGAATTTGCAGAAGTTATATAGTGAAACTGATGTGAAAATGTACGTGTTCATTGTAAGAAGAGGGTGGCGGAGGTCGTTCATTAAGCGACAAAATAAGTTTTAAAATAAACCAGTGAAACAGCCTGTGAAAGTACAAACAGTCCTGTCTGCCTCTGTCTGCTTCTCTCATGCACCAGGTGCCAAATATCAAGGAAGCATACGGCTCTTTGAGGAAATATCACAATAAATATGTAAGGAACATTAACTGAACAACACACATGTCTAAATGACCGGAAACCCTCGCTTTAAAAGAATGCAATGTTACGTATTCCACATGGGAAAAAGAAGAAAAAACCCATGAAAAAAACTGAACTTCAAATTCCATGAGAATGTTATCATGATATAGAAGTAATTTTATGGAAATAAAAATCATAATCAAGAAGAGTGACAGAAGTAGTGATTAAAACCAAGAATAAGAGATTACTCAAAAGTAACATGAGCTGCTTCTTGAAACAGACGAGCTAAGCCTCATTTGAGACCATCACAAAAAACACACGTTGCACAAGATGGCTGTATTGTCTGAGGCACTCAAGGAAACAAAATGGTGGTGGTCTCGCTAAATTCAGATGAAACAAGCGAAGCTGCAGCCAGAGTTCGAGTGTGTTCATGTGAAACCCCGCCAGTTGCCTGCCTCTTTCATCCTCCATTAGCTAATTAGCATTTAAAGCTGTTGAATGTGCTGCTTTGCCTCACTACCTCCCCCACCTAATTGTTTCCATTCCATGTTAATCAAAAGGGCATGAAACATTGTGGTTATGTGACAAGCAGGTTTGCTAAAGCCCTCCAAATTCATCAGGAAGGATCTAATGTAGTCAGAGTGGACCTGCTTACAAATGCAATTAAAGCGGAGATTGTTGAGAGGCGCAGGTAGGAAATTAAGAAAATGTTGAGTGGCACTACGTGAAAACACGTGATAATGACCACCACATTGAATTCACTTAAAGGTGATGTGAGCCGTTTGTGTGCTGGTTTCTTAGCAGGAGAGGTCTGGGTTGCAGCCCCGGGGCATTCAGGGTAGAGGGGCCACTGTGTTTGACACGAGAGAGATCTGAGGGCGTATGTATAGTGTGACAGGTGCATTAAAACGCCTCAGAGTGAAGTGAGTATCACTGGTCGGTTGCTTCAGGCCAATTTACTTGCAGTTAGAAGGCAGACACTTGTGAGACGAGCGCTCGGCAGCTTCTAGTTGCTCATAAACATGGCTGACATTTGGCTCATGTTCAACACATGAGTCTCTCTACTGCATGGCAGGCTTCCAAGCTGATTTCAGAGAATAGATAGAAAAAATAAAGCTCAAACCTGCCAGTGTGGAAATGATGGAATCAGTCATCAGCTGTGTTATGACAGCGCAGTTTTGCTTCAGTTTTAGCTATTGATCAGTTTTTCTTGCATTATTAAGTCACCTAATTAGTTCATTAGAAGGAACAATGGGACAGTTTGTTTTCTTGCTAAGAATTAGCTGTGAAAAGTGATATCACAACAATATTTGTCCAGAGCTAGCAGCAGGCTAGCTTAGCTTAGCATGAAGATTGGAAAGGGGGGAAAAACAGCTGGCTGTTGTAGTTCTATTGTGGCGTTAACACCAAATTAAAAACTTGCATAACTTTGATCAAGGGACTAATTGTGTTTATTGACAATAATCGCACAAGACCCATTGATTTGGACACCAACTATGTTTTATATGCATTTTTTTTCCTGTTATCAATCATGACCACGG
>JAOWBC010000001.1:5538153-5550177 GCA_028566105.1 Hypoplectrus providencianus
ATGAGTTGCTGGTGATCAAAATCATTGTAGCATATAATGATGTAATGCTGCTATTAGTCTTCTTGGGTTTAAATACTGTTAAGAGTATTCAACTGGCTGTAACACTGCAGTTTGGGATGGTTATAGATGGGGACTGGCTATCCAGTGAAATGAAAAGGATGGTGGCACTCTCGAGCTTGCAAACTAGCTTGATGCTAATGATTAATACGTTTAGATATGTAAAAAAATAAAAAAATAAAGTTGAAGAAACTTAACATGAATTGTAGCATATATCAGCATGGAAGAATTAGCTAACTATCCAGCTGAATTGGAAATCATACAGTTTAGATTTTACATTTCCTGGTATACCATAATACTGTGATCCAGTCCTTGTTAAATATTTAACAGCAGTAGGAAAACAAAGAAAGAAAAGTCATCCTTAGCAGCTCACAAGAAAAGATAAAGAAACATTGTTCTTGTATTGCAGAGAGATCTGAGGCAGTAAAGGAATATTGCAAGATATGGCTGTTTTCTTCTAAACACTGTTTGGCTTGTTTGCCTTCATATATTTTTGATGTTAAAAGTGAAAATACAAACAACAGAAAAGGCTTTTAAGACGAGGACTAACCAGCGAGTTTAAAAATTGTAATAGTGTCTCAGATAATGGGTGAGATTCCTGGGTAAACATCTCTGTATCCAATAAAGAGCCTGACAGAGCGGCTAACATCAACCTAAACGTGTATATATTATTCTCCAGTCTTATCCAGTTGTCTGTTAAATGCTTCATGCTTTAAGGACGAATTGAACTTGAGTTACAAGGAGAAGCTGAAGTCTTTTGCTGTAGGGCATTTCCAATGGTATTACATCTACAGCTCGACTCAAAGTGATTGACAAAAGAGCTCGAGCTTTTAATTTAAATGGTAATTAAATGGTATGTTTTTTTTAAACACCCAGCTCAGGCATTGTACAGTTGGAAGATATGTGAAGTGCCAGCATTATTCAAGTAATTATGCCGAATCTTATTCTTGCTACACTGACCACCGGATATTTGAGGGGGAGAAAATGATGTTGCATGTAAATCAATCAATACTCTGCTTCACACACGGGGTCTGCCAAAGCATGTGATGGCAAATTGCCAACTGGACCACAGCAAGGCTTGCTCACTACACGCCTCAAGCATTTTTACCAAACATGGCAACAGCAAAGACGAAAAAGTCTCATGTCTTATGTCTACGTGTATGCGTCCCAGTTTGTCCCACTTGCAGGCTGGGAATCCAGAGAATTTATATAAAAGAAAAGAAAATACATTTTTTCCATACCAAATTGTCACAGTTTTTAACATATATAGCTTACAAAGATGCCACATCAGTCTTAATAAGCCCCCAAAACCCCAACATACTACAAGTCTAACTCAAACACAGGCTTTTCCATAGATCTGTTAATATCTCATTCTGTCAGTGTCAGCCCTGTTGCTATGGTTTTTGCTGCTCAGAATAGGACCTGTCAGCATGCTAACAGTTAGCTCTAATGGCAAAGAGAGAGTTGTTCTATTCTTTAGAGGCTAACATCAAAAAGGCAGCATTCTGCACACACTGCAAGTAGTAGAAAAATGTACAACCATGCATGTTGGAAATTACATTATTAAAGATCGCATTAAAACGCAAGCATTGATGGCAGCTATTTTTATGTTATAGCCTATACTGTATGTATCTTTAAAAGTATCTTATATTCAGCCAGCATCCTGTTTTGTGTACACTGATAAATACAGTTTACTATGCTGTCGTTTGAAGAAGGCAATAGAAAATAGAATAATAAAATTCTTGTGTTATGAGTATTATGCGGTTTTGAAAATAAGTTTCTGTTATATGTTTATTATTCCTGGGCAGAGGCACCATGTAATGTGTTTGCTGGATTTCCTGATTAGTGACATGATTGTTTGTGCATAAGTGTGCAGTAAATGTAAGGATCCCAGTTTGGGTGGAAATTATGATCCCCTTATATATACAGTATATATAAACTAACAACTCCTCTATGGAGAATGCACAACGGCATGCTGAATGCAGTAAAGTCAATCCAACCAAGAAAACAGTATTATAAGCCTCATGAGGTGGATAAAGATGAACTATAATACGAGCTACTGTTCAGTTAGGAAACTATTTGCCTATAAAATGTATTTCTAGCTGCTAATTCATCTGTAAAAGAAAAAATAGAAAACATGTCACATTTTGTCACTTTTTTTTTTAATGCCAACAATTCTCTCACATACTGAAAGCGAGTTGCCTCTTTTACGGGAAATTACACATGAATGCATGTCAGTTCGTTTTTTAATGAACCGTGATTTTTGCCCTATTAGGATGGAACCTTGTGGAACAATGCTGCATCATTTCTACTTGTTATGTAATGTGACTGATGGTGTGAATGCGCTGCAAAATGATCCTTGATGAAGCTTTCACTGCATAAAGGGAACTGCCTGTGCATTTCATTTGGATTATACTCTTATTAAAGGACTGAGCTGTTTTTAAATAATCCATTCTGAGGTGAGAGTGCGTCTGTGGACAGACACTTTCTGTAGTTTCACCTTGCCACCAGTCAGCTCTAAAGTTGAAAGCTGGCCCAAAAGAGACTTTTCAGCGAGACATCCCTACACAAAGGAAAAGCACATCATATTTGATGTTAATTCTGCTTGATCACAAGCAGGTATCTGGTGCATGTGGGGCAGACAGTGTAGTCCCTGCTTCCCTCAGCACATATCACTGGAGCCTCATTGAAAATAATGATCACACTCCTCCTGCCGTTTAAATCGACAGCAGCTCATACCAAACCACAATCCCCCGTGTTGTGGAATTAAGACATTTACTGAGTGAGACTAATGGGGCTCATGAACCAAAGACAAAAAAAAACATTTAGCTGGATGCTGTGTATGACTCCATGTCGCAGGGACAAAGATCCCGAACCCAAGATACAGTTCATAAACACATCTGTCACAGGAAATGAGCCATGCGAAATGTGATTTTCTACCGAATGCAACAGGTAAACATGTTTATAAAATACCACTCTGAGACGAGTTTACCGGCTTAAGTTTCTCTCAATTTTTGAATCAACAGGCATAAGCGGATTCTCACTCCAAGCTCTCCAGATGATAATGATAACAGGTAATAGCCCTCTGTGTCAGATATGGACACCCTTGTTGCCGCTCTATCGTCCTTTATCGACATGTCAGGACGGCATTTAGCTTGTTACATGCACAGCGACTTTTCAGAATAAATTTCCATGTTCACAGGAAACTGTTAATAAGTGAGGCAATAAAACTATTGGTTAACATTTAGAAAATAATAAGAGGATTGGGTTTCAAAACAACTTCCAGAAGTTACGCTCATGCAAAGTTAATGTAGAATAGGACATAGGGTATCAAGAAGAACATTACGTAGAACGTGCAAAGAACGTGACATGAAACATGACAATCAAAAAAACGTAAGGCATTACAGAACATGTTATAGAACACAGCAAAGAACATGACATACAACATGGCATACAGCATGATGTAAAACATTATGTGAGTACACCACGACATAAAACATGATGTGCAACATAACGTAAACCATGACATAGAACACAACACCTAAAAAGAGACAGAATACGACATAGAACACGTCACAAAACATGACACAGAAGGTTACGCATAAAATACACTAGACATAGAATATGAAGCAGAACACGACAGAGAACACAACAGGTAATGACACAGAACACAACAACATAAAACACAACATAAAACATGATGTAGAACATAACATAGAGCATGATAAAAAAAAAAAAAAAAAAAAAACATGGCGTAGAACTAGACATAGAACAGCTGCAGAACATTGTACATGGCATAAAACAAGCATAGAAAAGGACAGAATATGATGTAGAACATGACACAGACTGAGACGTAGAACATGCTGCATCTGTGTGTGGAAGTCAATTCACAGGTTCACTGAAAACACTAACACAGCTTTCTGGTTTCACACGGGACACCAACAGTGTTCTCCTGAGTGATGTGATCTTATTTTGGTACAATCTGTTACTTTCTGTCTGTGTTTTGTTACTGATTACAAAGTCAGGCCGTTTATAAAAATGTTGGCAATCTTTGAAAAACAAACACTGGACGCCCATGACAACAGCTGGCAGCCCCGAGCTGGCAGCTTGTGGACACAACCTCTTAAAAGATCCCATTAACGTGTTCACAAAACAGATGAATGGAGAAACTTGTTGCCAGTCTCATTAATTCAAACCTTTTTTTCTACTCAACTGCTGGTTACAGTAAAAAAGCTCCTTGATTTAAATACTAAACAATCTCAATTTTAATTGTTATTTGTTTGCACATAATGCAACCCTTTAAGGTGATCTATGATCATCCAAAAGCTAAGTTATTCACATTTTTTAGGGGTTAGATCTAATAATCAGCTTTCAATGTGATGAGACAGACGTGGTAAATGTCTGACACAATCTGTTATTTGGGGGAATTCTGTAACGAGCCAAATGGAGAATTATAGGACCAGCCAACTGCAATGGTATATCAATGATCAATACTGACACTAATAAGCATGGTTAGATCATCTCTACTGAAAAGAATTAAGTGAATATAAACTCAAATTATACAAAATGGGGAGTAAAGAGATACAACGATTAAAGATACGCCTTTCTAATGCATTCCAAGTTTGTATTTTGCCATTCATTTTAATCGTCCCGTCAATTTCCTTTTTCCGTGATTATATCCTGGGAATAAGTCTGACTCACTGGCTTGATGGGCAATTTCTTTTAGTTTGCTGCACACAAAGAGAGAGAGATTAATGGCACTAGAAGCATGGAAGGCCTCCCCCGCCTCCCCCTCTTTCTCCATACTTTCCTCCCCTCTGATGTCGCTTGCAGGAAGTTGCTGAGCAGACATGTCATCCAGCAGAGTACAATTGAGTTTGTAATCTCTGACCCTGCAGTGGCAGAGAGTCTCTCGCTCTCTGTCTCTCTGGCTCTCCCTTTCGAGGAGAGATACTTGCGGTTACACTGCTGCTGGGTCGGGGCTCGGCTGGATAAAGATCTCTCCTCAAATGAACACACACAGGCATGTGTGACATAAAGCAATTGCTTAGGCATGCCTGGGGAATGCTGGCAAAAACACTCAGAATCAGCTCGACATAATGAGTGAAGTAATGCCTGTCCTCACAATTTGATGGGAACAGGCGTAGAGAATAATGATTAAATCGAGAGCTCTTCCAATCCCTAATAACGCCATTGCAGGGAAGCACGGTCGCCCACTGACTCCGTGCAAAGTACTTATTGCCTTTCTACACACAACCTTCATTCATTTCCTCATTCCAAAACAGAAAACTGGCACACACACTCGCCTCATGAGGAGCCATTTCGGGGCATCAACAACAAACACCAGATGTGGAGATGGGAGATAAATGTCAAACATATTGATTCTATGCTTCATTAAAGCTTATTGTGGGGGGTTGGAGTTTGCCTGTGGCAAGGCACTAAACAGATCACAGCATTAAAACCTACAGAGGTCTCGTTTTTCCTCTTTTATGCAAACATTGTTTAACACAGCCGGGGCCATTATTTCAAAGAGAGCACAAACTGAGAAGCAGAAGACTGTTCCATAAACTAAAAACATGAAGGCAGTTCCCGTTACATCTGCAGGGACATAAAAGAATTGCTAACGTACCTATTTAAAAAACAGACACAGCTAAACATACTTTAACCACAAAATGACAGGCTTTTAAAGTCAAGGCTTTAACCATTCTAGTCCATTGACTTGATTTAATTCCTTTTATTCTTTAACCAGCCTACCTATGTATCTTATCTTTGGAAGGCATAATTATTTTTTCCTTATTTGCTTTATCCTCCATACATGTAAATGTGTTAGCAGGGTAATTAAAGTAAGTAAGTAAACAAATTTATCATAAACAAATTCATCATTCATCATACTGAGAGAATGGTGAGATTTGGGAGTCCTGAATTGGCTTCTTCTTCTTACTCCTATACTGGCATATATGTGAGTTTTCTTTCACTAGCTTCAAAAACTATTGCATGTGTTAGGCAGGTCAAGATTTTTACGACACAAGGTGGTTGTGCAAGCGAAAACACTATCGCTATTGTCTGCAGGGGGTGCCAAACACTACACAGGTGATGTAACTTTAACAAACGTAAAATAAATATTAGTTGTAGAAGTGCACTTCTTTCTCTTCTGAATCCCCTCTAGCCTTTGAATTCTTGTGTGTTATAACCAAAAAAAAAAAATTTTTAGTCACCACAAAAAAGGTAATCTGGAAATGATTCAGTGAATCTTGAATATAATACACATATTTATATCTTGTCATTCCCAGTCTGCTACTCTGAACTGTAAAATTGTGTAATTATTAATTCGTGTTTATATTCTAGAGAACTTTGCTGGAATCATGACCACATAAAAACTTTGGCAGCATTTATCCTGTTCAGAACAAAAACAGTTTGAAATGAGTCATAAGGTGATTGGTCCGATTTAAAAGAGCAGCAACGATCACATAAATTTTTAAAGAATAACAAAAGAAGAATTTGAACCTGTTTAGCATTCAGTCTAACACTTCATAAAGCTTGGTATTCTGTTCCTGTCTTTGATTCAAACTTATTTTCATCAACACTGCTGTCTTTTAAACCATCAAAGGAAGCCGTCTGAAATTACTTGTGCTGCCTTTATCTTTGTTCCAAGTTCCTGTGATCAGCATACAGCGAGAGGAACAAGTCCTGTTCAATGAGCAGAACAAAATGGAGGGTGAGATAATAAAGGGGGCTTCGCTGACAGTTCCCCCCCCCAACAGCAGGAACTGTGTGACATTCAATGAAGTGGTCGAAGGACAGCGGTGAAATTCTGAATAGTGTAGCAGGCCATTTCAAGTCTGGCAGATGGTTCTATGTATTTTTCATGCTGTTGAAAACCTGTGACTGAGGTTTGGTTGGTTGTCATCCAGTGCCTGGGGACTGTGGGCTGAATGCATTCTACACACCACTGCAGAATCACATGATGTCTGACCTCTCTGTCATGGCAAACTGCCCAGCAAGGAAAAGGGAGGAAAGGGAGGAATGTGAGTGCGTGTGACTGAGTGTTGTGCAGAAAGCGATAGCAAGAGAGAGAGAGAACGATGCCTAGTTGCACTGAAGTGAGTGCGCCTGTTCACTAAGCATGATCTGACTTCACCACGAACACATACAATTTCACAGCCCTGCCTTGTAAAACATACTGTTAGAGAAAGTGAGGGAAAAAAAATATGAACGCGGAGGGGGAGGGGAGCAGGAAGAGAGTGGAGCAGCCACTGCTATGGATTCACGCAATGTTACAGAAAAAAAGAGGGAAGAAAAAATAGCATTGCCTGACTTACCTTCCTTTGGAATGCATCCAATATATCCTATGAGTGTGTGTGTGTGTGTGTGTGTGTGTGTGTGTGTGTGTGTGTGTGTGTGTGTGTGTGCGTGTGTGGGGCATGCTGGCAGGAAGGCTTTCAGCATATAAATATCACATTACCACACAAGGAAGCGCAGGCATCAGTCCGAGCTTCCAGTCGGCCTAACAAGCACGGGAGCTCCACTCTGGAGGTCAGAGGGAGAGCTCGCACAAATGGAATTCCACAGAAACCAGCACTTCTTTTAACAGATAAGTGGCTAAGCTTGCAGCTGTGTGATGTGCTGTGCGCCTATGGTTTCAGTTATGCGGCAAGTGCTGGTGTGCCTACATCTACTGAGCTGCAGCCTATATACAGTCAATTCTGCTAGAAGAAGCTAAAAGATCCAATAAAGAAACAAATAAAGGAGTTAAAAAAGTATTTGAGCACTGATGCAAAGACATAAAAACTGAGATTATAGAAACAGCCGACAGAGCTGGACCAACATATCGTTCAAATGAAAATGACTCTACAATCAGTGCAGTTACATTTAACTAACTCAGAAACCTTTTCTTTTAAACCACATATTTAATCCAGACTAGACAATGATTGCATTATGACTGACATTTTAATACAGGCACTAAAATGTATGCAGATGATAGATTAATATAGATATAATGTATTTAGATTTTAGTCTATGTAGATGATACAGCTACATATATTACCTATATTCAGATGACACTCTATGCAGATGACACTGTTACATAGCCTCAAGGCATCAACAGGCTAATTCATGAATGTATATTTGTTTTGAGCGCAGACTTAAATGTTCCTCGATAAACCGACAACCAATCAGATCCAAGAAATGGGACGTCCAACCAATCAGAGCAACAAAGGGCTTTATGTACCACTGAGTAAATGCAAGTTGGGGCAGTGCTTGCGCCATTATGAAGAAAGAAAAACATGGCAGTAAGCAAATAACATTGCTTCATCCATACACAGCATGCAGATAATACTGTATGCAGATGATACTGCTCCATACATCTAGACAAAGTGAACACAATGTAACGATGCAAAATAGAGCACATATAAGTATTTTTCTTTTTACCAAAGCAGTTGTTACATTATACTGCTATTACAAGTCCTATCAACTAGACTGTATTATTAATATATAAAAGAAAAGAAAAGAAAAGAAAACAACTGGAGTAGTATTAGCGCTATTGATCTTTCAAGAATGTTATTAATATCTTTGGTTTTCTAGCCATGAAAAGACTATTCTATGACGGACAGTCTGTCTTCACATACTAGCAAAAGCTAATAACCGCTGTGAGCCAGCATGCACATAACCACGACCCTAAATATGATGCAACTGAACCTAACTCAGGCAACATTAACTAACTATTTACACCTGTGCTCCCCTTATGGTTACATGTTAAAAAGTCCTCACTGTAAAAAGCCTTTTGTCCATTACTTATGTTTTATATAGCGTTTTTTGGTGTAAATTGGTGTTAATACAGCTGAGTGGATCATGACTTATTGATCAAGGGAATGCGAAACCCGAGTCTAGACCAGTTGGGGATGACTGCTATTAACCCTCCAGTACAAGCATGTCTCAAATATGTGTCTATGTGATTTACATACGTGCCAGGGGAGCTGCTATATGTCAGCCCTCAGCAGACCTCAGGCTAAGAAAACATGCTTATCTGTGAAACATTAGGCTGCATTACTGTTCACAAACCTGTGTGAATGTTGAAACTTCTAGTTTGTATTACTATGTCAATATTTCATCATCAGGAAGTTCATAGGGTGCACTGATTAGATAATATTAGTTCACATACACACACACAGCCTTTGCTTTCCTGTCCTCGTAGTCATTTCGTTTGAATCAATAAAGCACTGAGCAGTCAGTGGCTTTGCTCTCGCATGCCTGTCCAATAGACTAGACCTCTTCTGACTTGTATTCACTAAGACATGCAGCTCTGCAGCCGCTGATATGGTCTTTGCAACAGAGAAATAAATCCAACCCTTATTAAGAGTGTGGATTGATCCAATCAATTTTTTCACCACAGGAGTAAGTTGATGGTGCGATTCGAGCTCTGTATGGGGTGTGATGTGCCTTTGCCTGTGCTGTAAACCACTCGGAGCAAGAATTGTCCTGTGCTTGTGTAGTCAATTGTTGTACTCAAAATAGAGCTTCAATTTATGCTCGGTTTTAAAATATTGGACAGCTGAATGTCATTTGTATGTGTGAAGTAAACCATCTGCAGCATATCCTCCACCCATAAACCTGCTTAGCTTGGCTGTTGCTCTCTACTCATCCTTTTTAATTATCTCACTCTGCCTCTTCCAGCAAAAACATCCCAATTTTCAATCCGTGACATACCTATCTTTCTCCCAACCCCCCCCCTCCAATGTCTACTGCAGTTGGCAGGTCAGGCGCACATCTCCACCCCATTGCTGAGTGAGCACTGGGGGTAGGAGTGGAGAGACAGAGCACAGATCATAATGGCCAGCCAATTATCAGTAGTACGGGGGGCTGGGGAGTTGGGAGGAGTGAGAGATTATAGGGAGAATGGATCAATACACCAGTCAGTTTCTAATGAGGGAAAGAATTGGTCCAAGTCAAGCAGATGGAAATCCTGCTCAGCCTGGGGTGGTCTTTCTTCACTGTCTGTCAGCAGGGTATCAGGTTTTCTGGGTCCTGCTTTGTACAACAGCGCCCCAGCAGGTCAAAGGCTGCCATCACACCGGATCAGTGATATTCAAATATTTACAACATTTACTGCGTTCGTAGTGTTTCTCTCATGCTCTCCTGATCCACCCACATTCCACTTTCTCTAAATATTTCATACATCACTAGGGGCAGATTTAGAAGAGCCTGAAGAATAATGGCTGTCTGTCCTTCACCACCCCCCTTTTAACCACCCACAACTGCCAGCCAGGACAGTAAATCCTACACCTCACCCACTCGCCCAGCCCAGCAGCTCAGCTGTGTGCTACTATGCACTCACACAACATGCTCCCCTCTGCTCACATGAAAGGAAACAAGCTAAAATGATAAATAGCTAATAGTCGCTGCCTTAAAATGGTGACTGGATTGAGCGCTAACATACTGTTCAGCACCATCATTAGGCTCTTGGTGCTGCTATTCTTCCCTGGTTGCTTCACTATTTTCTACATCTGCCTTTCTTCCTTTTTTTCTGAGGGGCCTTGTGTTGGGTGGGGGTGTTATTTATGGCTGCTCTGTGCAAGTGGACACACACACATGCACACACATACACACACACACCCTTTCACAGGATGAAAGGGCAGTCACACTGCCTGCAAACATGATTTTACAGCCCTGGGTGGAATGAGTGGTGGAGGAGAGAATGAGGACAGAGTACAAAAGGGGAAAGCCCTTAGATTTACAGGTCCCAGCAGTCAGAATGCAAACCATGTAGCAGCACACATTTTAAAGCGCTTTTTTTTTTTTTTTTAATCCAAACACAGACAAATGAGACAACTGTCTTTATGCTGTGATTTTATGTGTAAAAATGCGTGTGCAGAGAGAACACAAATACATCCTGAAAGGGGATCATTGCTTTTTCCATGGCTCTGTATTGAAAAAGGAGCCTGTGCAATCTACAAATGTGATGCGTTTCAGTGTCTCATCATGTCATGATTGCATTGGAGCGTGTGTGTACATGTGTATGAGGTTTGCAGGGTTAGGGCATGTTTGTGCAATGTGCAGTATTTTCCACATTTAACTGCAGACTATCCTGTATATATGCATGTGTGCAGTTTTTTGTGGATAAGACTATATAGACTATGGCATGAAGAAGTTTACACATTAAATCAGAAGTACCTGAATCCTTTTAAGAAACACATGAATTTTGTTTGGAGATTTTGATTTGAATAGGTAACTGATTATCATAATTGCGGGCTATTGTGTTTCTGGAGATCAACTAATTGATTAATCACCAAGATTGTGATAGTAATGTAATGTACTATAGTATAAAAAGATGAGACTAACAGACCTCTGACAGACAAGTCTCTCTCAAAAAGCCAGAGGCTAAACAGGCAAGAAGAGGGTGGTAATCTAATTAAGTTTAAATGTGTTCCTTTGACAGCAAATTGTAGAAAGACTCCATACACACATGATGACTTAATGGGGATTCGGGTGTATTTCTTCCAGTTTATACTTGGCAAAACTGCAATTAATTAGAATAATTTAGGGGTTTAAAAGCTCCAGTACACTGTTTATGGGTCCAAATAGGCACTACTGACCATTATGCTCCTCCAAGTCTTGCCACATCACATATTCACAGTTGCACCAGAGTCCTTGTAATGCTCTGGTTAAGGCTGGATTTCACTTTAAGTGTTCATGGAAGACGTAAAATGAAAGCAGCAGTGCACTCTGTTGTTTTATTAGCAATCAGAGGGTGCTCTTTGCTATTCATGTCTTCTGTGGCTATAAGACAAAACGCGCCCTTTTGCTGCAAATTTATACTGCATAAACACAATCGGCTGGTTCTAATGTAGTGTGCATGTATATATAAACCATTTTGGTGGGAGGTAGCTGCAGTAATGAGGGCTTGGATTTGTGTTTCGTGGTTATTCCTGCGGTGCACACTCCCTCTCACTGCCCTTTTTGCTACAAATATAT
>JAOWBC010000001.1:5593039-5605237 GCA_028566105.1 Hypoplectrus providencianus
CCCGAAGAATTCTGCTTTGGGCATCTAAAGTGATTTAAATTACCTTGTGATATTAATGATAACGCAATATAATGCCATTGTCTCTCATTGTCACAGGTCTTATAAAAATAAAAGTCTTACGCAAAAATACAAACACTTCTAGAAAATATTTAGCTTGAACTTTTAGACTGCAGACTCTCCGACAACTCTGGTCTAAAAGTAATGGATCCGTTGTTTTTGGCTCGGCATCAGTTTTGTAACTTCTGACTTGGACAAAGAAAGACACTTCTAAAAAACAGAATAACTTTCAGTAAAACAACACTTCTAAAAAAGTTTGGAGGCTGTGTTAAATAAAAGCTAAATGCATCAGATTCAGAATGACTGTTGGATAGCTTGTCTTTGGACTGCACTCAGTTGAATGTAGATTACAAAGGATTTGTAAATCATTGAGTTTGTTTTTAATTAGGTTGATTAGTCTTTGCCAAAATAAAATCACTCTGAAAAGTCATTTAGATTTGCTGTCTGATGATAGCCCTTCTGTTAGCCCTCTGCTTTGTGTGAGCTCCATCACTGTTAATAAATTAATAGGAATAAGGTGGTGTTACTGGTGGCAGCAGGCTTCTTAACAGAGAGTTAATCAGGTAAATTTAGGGACCCAAGGTGACTATCAGTAACAGTTATTTCACTAATGATTGTAATATAACAGCTACAGGATACAAAACTCTGTTTTTTAAATGACTTTAAAACATGTTACCTCCTGTCATTCTGTCTTTGTGACTGCCTCAGACGGCTTTCCCTCGAGCATCTGCTCTCCTCACAGGCCATATGAGGAATGCAAAGTTGTTAGCTCAGATGTAGAAAATATACTCTCCACTCTCAGCTGCATAATGATGTGTTGCAAGCTGCATATATGTTGAGTAGTAAAAAGCTGTTTATGCATATGTGAGCTGAAACTGGAGAGTTTCAAAACAAAGAGTAGCTCTTGGTGTTTGGTCCAACTCAGAGAATACAGATCCTTTCATATACGGCTGCTTTCAACTGAGCTGCATACAACAGATGGTTGAATCATTACTGGTAGCGTTCTCCACAACAGGAGGCCCAGTCTCACTGGACACATCACATTCTTTCATGACAAGACTGTAAATCAGAAAGAGTATTATTTGAGTTCCATGTTCCATTTTGTTTTCTTAAAGAACGCATTTTTAATAAAGCTGAGCTTATGTTTTGCTCATAAAGTAAACAAATAAAAATGTTGGTCAATAATTACTAGGAAAGTTGCATCCCATAGGACATACCTATACATATATAAAGTTTATTGGTATATGTATATCCCATTTATATATACTGGGAGATTTAGGAACCAATTTGACAATCAGGAATTGTTACTTTACAAGTGATAGTGCTTTATCAGTGGCTGCTACAGATACAAAACGCCCTGTTACATGATTGTTAAAACATATTTCACTGTAATAAAAGCATATTATAACTTCCTGTCATTATATCCTCATAACTGTCTTGGACTGCCTTCCACTGAAACTAAAGGAGCTGGTGTACTCCTCAGAGTTGTTACCCCAGAAGTGCAAAATGTTGAATGATAATTATTCTCCATTATCTGCAGAACAAATCAACTGCATGATGATCAAAACCTGTACGTGATCTAGCCTTCCAAAGCTCAACAACAATGACTGGGTCCTGGCCCCCCAGCCATCGCTCCAGGGAGTTGGAGATAAAACATTTAATTTCTTTTTAAAATAAATTTTCCTTATCAATTCCCTCCACAGGAGGGGAACACAAATCCAAGGGGAACAAGACTTGAGAAACATTCAGGAAGATGAACTGTGTGTTCAACTAACTAACGCCACAACTACGAGGATGTCGTAATGCATCTGTCACATTTTGCACGATGCAATCCAAAAAGATAGTCCAGATAATATGTCTTACTTGAATGCATTCTGCATGCAATAGTCCTGTGAAGAGTTTCAGGATATTTAGTACAATATAGAGGTCCTGCATTTCTTTGGAATCAGCAAAACCATGGCTAGAAGTGGGAACAACTCAAAAAAGTTATCATGCCATACATTATTTATCTAATAATTATGTTGAATTTATATTCTAGAATAATTTAATATTCTGATGAAAATTAAGTGAAAAAATGTGTTGTGTCATGAAATTGGTTTCCCAATGCTTTGTATGGGGTTGGAGAATTAAAAAGCCTATATGTTTAGTAATAACAAAAAACATAGGAGTATACCTATTACTACAAACAGAAGCATTACCATTAACATAACCATGCAGTGAAAAGTATCTTTTCACTTTTCAAGCATCATTCTTCATAAATTGTCAATATTTTTTAATTCATTTGATATTTCTTTTGACCAAAGTTGGTGAAATTGCCTGCAAACAATTCTCAGGGTTTTCTGTCCCATTTTCCGTGACCCTCCTCTGTTGCAGTGTGATTGGTGGATAAGGCCGGTGGGCGGGAACAAGGCGGCAACTAGGAAGTGATAGTAGGGATAGTATGTGACAGATATATGTTTAACAGAGTATAGTACCGTTAACTTTCCGTCATTTGGACCTCGGGACGGTCAGGGAGCACAGTTAGCCAGACCCAGAATAGCTACAAGGGACAGAAAATGCCAACTGCACGAAAACGTCGAGGCAACGACTTACAGAGGGAGACACAAACTGACTTTAGGTGTGTAGTGTGTGTACTTGACGTAACCTAAACGTTACATTTTTATCCGTGCGTTGTAACTGAAGGGAAGCAGAGTCAGTTAAGAAACAGTGGGGTGTTAAGTTATTACACTAAAATATCCTCTCTGTTCGCCTCCATGTAATTAGAAACGACGAGTGGAAGCGGCGCGACTGCATACAAAATCAATAGTTAGGCGCGCAAATGAAAGCGAACAGCCCAGATTAGTTAGGAAATGTCTTAACCTCGAATGTAACCTGGACGTTTCTGTTGTCAATTTAACAGAGACAGGACGTATTAACATTAATGCTTGCTGTTGGTTGCAAGTGACCGATAAATACACACGACGGTGCTGGAGGTTAGTTTAATGTGGATAGACGTACACCAGAAATAACTATTCCACTGGTTAACTGCCACTCGTGAACAGCAATGGTGACTCTCTGCTCTCATCTGAACTCATCCCACCCTGACTAATTCTTTGCCTATTCTGGGTCTTGTTCAAGGCAGAGCAGCAGAAGGAAAAACAAAAACATTTTAACTGCTTGAAACGACCTGTTGTGTTCAAAGATTATACATTTGAATGTGAACAAGTCATTACAGCTCAAATAGTAACACGATTCATACTAGTGTTTAAATATTGTATACAAATGGTGGCCCTACTTTGAAAGTCTGCTTGTGTCTACTAGCAAAAAAATGTTCAACTGAAACCAACTGCTGGTGACAGTCTGGTTTTTAAAAGTTATTGCACTTGGGCTTGCAAAGAAAGTGTGGCTTCTGATAAGGTTGGCAATTTCATGGCCCATCTACCTGAATGAACGTTTCCAGTAGACATGAAGGTTGACAGCTTTATTAATAAAAGGCTGCATATCTATTTTCCTGGTGTCAACGAAGAGCAAGGTTCTTTTGCATAGCATGACAGGCAGGGAGGAAGGGCGCACTGTGAATTCAGTCCCAATCTTCCTTTTTTTTTTTTATCCCAATACATATGCTAAACTGTGGTGACTCTGTTCTTATAGAAACAGGAAATTTCACAGCTGCACAGAACGCACCATAAGTTGCAGAGGTCAGCAACACTAGGGGCAACATCATCTGACTCTCACTTCAGAGTGCAGGAAGAAAAACATACAGCTGGTTTCATGGCAAACATGTATTTACTTTACTGCGAAGGTAAAATTATCAAGTGGGCTCCATATAACATGCCTGTGTCCTCTCTCCCTATTTACCATTGGCTAAAATATATGAGTGCAAATGCTTACTGAAAGGTTTCTTTTTTTTCCATTATTACATATGATCTTTGTACACGGTATTGCTAAGCAAAGTGCTTATGTAGTTATCTTATATATGAATGTTGTGGACTAACACTTAAAATACCATAGTGATAAAGTAGGAAATTTAAATGCAGCAAGGTCAACCGTGTGTTTTAACCTGAATTTACTGCAGTAGTAAAAACTATAGTAAACATTACTTTACTGCAGTGTTTTCAGCATGTATATAGAACGCTCAACCTCTGTGCTGCCCTTTGCTTTTGTGATGTTGGTTTACTACGATGACTTACAGTTACTGTAAATATATGTTGACAGCTCTCCTGGTGATTTAAAGGAAAATGTAACACAGCAGAAAAGGCAGCACTTCCACTTTGACCTATGGTTCTGCCTTACCCTGCAAAATTGGATTCTGGACTTCGGGAGGCCAATTGTCATGGTAAGAAAGATCAACGTTTACCTCACGAAAAAAAAAAGTGCAAAAAAAAAAAATGCTAAAACGGTTGGTTAAACCACAATTCATGGAGCTACGAGCAAAAAATATCCTTTTGGTATCTTATTTATTAGATTATCCTTCCTCTGGAGTGGTTTCCACTAAACAAGCCCAGTGCAGGAGACTATTTCCACATGGCCTACAATGTCATAACACCATTCCTAATGCTTAAGGTAAGTTCTAACACAATAAAGTTTTTTGATGATTTGTGAAAAAGACTGATACGAATAAACTTTCTTTCAGTTTAACCAAAAATTTTGTGATGCAATCATTCAATTTGTTTTACCTTTTGATACCTGACTGATTAAACCCAAACACGATTGACAAAGGTAAAAGGCTTACAATTGTAACCACATAACCAAAACATGCAATGTAGCCCACCTACTAACCAACGGTGTGGGCTCGTATCGCATGCCTAGGACTAGAGTCAGACTTAGGTCAAAATATATGACATCTTGAGGAGAATAAACAAGGCTTGGACTTAAATTAGACTGAACAACAGATAACAAAAAACCCAATAATTAGATTTGACTTCTTAATTAGATCATCTTAAATCTTTGAATAGATTTTATGTTTTAAAAATAAAGTCTCTCATACATACAGAATATGTGTGTTTCTGCTCCACTCAGCTGATTGAGCGAAGTCCCAGAGCGCTGCCTCGCTCAGCCGTCTACCTCTGTATCATCACGTTCGTCATGGGAGCCAGCATCCACCTGGTGGGAGACTCCATCAACCATCGGCTCATCCTGAGTGGATACCAGCTTCACCTGTCAGTGAGAGAGAACCCGATCATCAGAGACCTCAAACCTGCCTCACTCGTGAGTATCTGTTTGTTTTATTAGAGTTTGATGCAGTTTAACTATTTTTTACTTAATTTTGCATGAATGTGCCAAAGCATTTACATTTTTCTCAGATATATGACAACTGTTATGATGATGGTGGAGGTTAAACAAGTACTATGTAGAATTTTAGTTCTAATCTGAACTGTGGCAGAGCTATAATAGTGTGTAAAGGGTACCAGAACAATAGATGGCACTGTTGCATCAGACAGAGTGGCAAAAGACAGGCGCGCTGAATACCACGCTGTCTGTGCACTGAGTTGTGCCTTTAGAATAAACCTATAATTGTAATTGTTGTAATGAGTTACCTGTGATTTTTTTTCTGCTTCCTCCACAGATTGACTCCTTTGAGCTGCTGTATTATTATGATGAACATTTGGGACACTTGATGTGGTACGTCTCTTTGATAATATTCGTGTTGTTCATATATAGGGCAGGAATACAGGATCCACTGCTCTGCTAGGTTTACCTATTTTTATTTCCAATTTGAACGATAGATCTGATTGTAATTAGCACTGTGTGTTTTGGAAACATGTGGATGTAAGAAGCGTAGATTCAAGTAATTTAATCACATCAGGATTTGCAGCAAGTTTTCATTGTGCTGGAATCTGTGGCTGTTTTCCATCTGCAAATACAGAACACATTTTAGAATGAGTACACTGAGCAGGTCTGCAGTGAAAGCTAACGCCAACTGTGTGAAGCTGAGAGGAAAATTAATCTAAAACATGCAAGAGAAGAGGGGCAGAGTCAGAGAAAGTTTGTTTGAAAACTGGGTTCATTTAGGACAAAAAATATTTTAAAAAGTTTGGAATGAAGGACTAGAGTTTCAATATGAGGAGAAGTGATACATCACTCTCTACATAGACTTATAGATTTATGGTTCAGTCAGCTGGTTTCACTATAACACTGACAAAATTCCGGTTTGCTCTGACTGATGCTGTGGTGTTAAGTATGTGATAAGCTTCATGTGAGTCAGGTTTCAATACTGCACCTCTGGACAAAAAAACTAACGCCCCAGTAGCCAGAGTTTCCTGGTGTTACACGGGGCTCAGGTGATAGAGCCATCGTCCGCTGATAGGATAGTGGGTGTTGCGACCCCTGGCTAAAGTCTATAAGTAGCCTTGAGCAGGATACTCAAGTTGTGTGGGTGTGAGTGTTAAAGTTTACTTTTTATGATGATGGCACCTTGCAAGGAAGCCTCTGCCACAAAGTCAGATGAAGGTGAATCCTTACCTAAGAATGCATTGAATTATTAAAAATATATATACATATGTAGTCCTTTTTTGTCCCCCCAAAAAATGAATCAAACCCATTTAGTTTATTTTGGTGTATCAGATATATACAAGGACTATTACTTCAGCTCTAGTTGATTTATTTGGGTTTTCAATCCAACTGTTCAGTAAGACTTTAAGCTCTGTACTGACTTTAAACAGCGGATTCATTAAATTGTCTTTGAGAGGTTTCCTGATTTCCTGATAAAAGGTTTGAACTTAAAACCTACCTGAGTTTTTTAAAACCATGTTGCATGACAAGGAAATGTCCTGACAGGCTGGAATATTCAGTTTACAAATCCTTAGTTGAGTCTGTGGTTGTTCAGTTTCTGCCTCTCCATTTGTTTCAGGTATATTCCCTTCTTCGTCATCCTGTTCATTTATTTCACCGGCTGCTTCACCCAGGCCAAAAAGCAGAGGAAGATTCCTGTCTCTGGTTGGCTGTTGCTGGGACCCAGTGCCCTCTACTACTGGTCAGTTGCCTTCTCATGTGCTGTAATCCTTCTGTGTGTTAAAACATGGTATTGTAGAAGAAAAAGTAATGTTTTTAGTCAATGCAGCATCCATTGCAATAGCCAGGATGATATGAAAAGTCTGATTAGATTAGATTGGGTAGCTCTATTGTCATTGTGCAAAAGCAGACATGCTGTGAGACATGAAATCGTCTTTAGTAAATCCATGTTTTTGAGATGCCCTCCCTGAAAAGCTTTATTCTGTGATGATTTCAGTTTAGTTTGATAATCAAAGATAGTGAATGATTGTCTTTGTGCAAAGCAACATCAGCGACATGAAAGAAACAGTGGATAAAGAATAAGGATATCTTTTGTCACACATATATATGGCTGTAATACAAAGGGCATTTTCTTATGTATCAGATGACTGACAGTAAACACTGTGGAATATATTGTTTGCTAAAATGTTTACAAAAGCTTATTTACATAATGACAGGAGAACATTTGAAAAGAACCATTTAAGTAAACATGTTTTCCAGCTGGGAAAAAAAAATCAGTGATTTTCTGAGCTCTATCTTAAATTCAAAAAAATAAATAGCACCATATGACATTTTGTACAGAACAGAACAGGCTTTGTTATTTTTATCCTAACAAAAATTCAAATCAATGCTCCTCTCCTTGGAAAGGCATTGCTTTTTATAACGCAAGCTTTTCAATTTGAGGCACAGTTGTAATAAGAGTGTAGAGTAATAAGAAAGTGAAAACTTTCATTGTACAACAGATGTCTAAAGTTTCAGCAGTATTTAGTTGTTATTGTAAAAGTTTTTACAGTTAACTGTTCATGTTCATTTTCATGTTCTGCCATTGTTTTGGTGACAGTGATTGGAATGAGTCAGCACCTCGAAGTCTGAGGCCCTGTTTCTTTGCGTTTTTCTTTTAAAGGAGTTGAAGTATCTCAGGGTCTTGTTCATGAGTGAGCGGTAGAACGGAGTTAAAGATGACGATTTGATGCAACGTCAGCAGTTATGTTGGCATTGCACCAGGCTGTTGTGGTTGCCTGTGGTCATGAGCTTTGGATTAAAGTCTGTTGGATATCTCGAGTAAACGTGTCATACATAGAAATAGATATAAATTAATAGCACTAATGATAAGAGGAAAAGTATGTATTTTGGATTTCAGGTTAAACCAACTGTTTGAAAGTCAGCTTTTCTGTAACGAGAAAGAAAACCCTGTGCCTCATTTCTTCCAGGTACCTCGTCACTGAAGGACAAATCACTGAACTCTTCCTGCTCACCTTCTTAGCCATGGTTGTAATGGTGATACATCAACAGCGAAAAGGTTTCTGCCCAGACAGCAACGGCATGTTCCTGTTCTGTAGTTTCACTCTTACTCTTTTCCTGGTGGCGCTTTGGGTGGTCTATCTGTGGAACGACCCTGTGCTACGCAAAAAGTACCCTGGACTTATATATGTGCCAGAACCCTGGTCCTACTACACCTTACATGTTAAGGAGAACCACTGAAAGTATCTCCAGGTCTGTGTACCGTGTTGAAAGAAAAAATATTAGCTTTCTATAACATGACAAAGGCACATAATTGTTTTTCTTCAGCAGGTCCTGGCTGGTCTTAGACAATGATAACAATCGACGAAGGCTGTTGAACAAAGGTTCTCCTCCCCTCAGCCATGTATTCAGAAGGGGAGGCTTTGTCTTCTTTGTCTTTTCTCTATTGGTACGCAGCCTTGGTTGAATTTGTGATGTTGATCTGAATGTGCACATGCAGTCCTCTGTGAAAACATCTGGCACTGTGACAGATATTGCATGTTAGTCTAGCACTGCAGGAATGGCTGAGCCCTTAAAATCAAACACTTTTGCTTTAATTAGTCTTTGTGGTGGGAAGGGATGTATTAAACTAAGTGGTCAATATTCTTACTTTTTAAAAATTCTTTTTGAGTTATGAAAACCCTCTTGTTAACTTTGTAGTAATCATCAGCCTTAATTAGTCTTAATGGAAAGGTGCCTGTTTTGTTTTATTTTATATTATTATGAGGCGTAAAAATTGCCAACTCACCCTGCCATTTACTTGGCTGATTAGGAGACAGGTAGTTTACTATCTTTTTTTGTCGTATGGTGAGAACAGTGCATGCTTGTCAGTGTTTTCACATGGCTGGATAGCCAAATTAACTTATTAACAAAATGAGAAAACAAGTCCCCGGGGTCCCAAGCCGGCTGTGTGGACCCCTTTCTTAGCCTGCTACTCAAATGAGTCCAGCCCTTGTTACCCAGACAACAACTAGTGATACCAGCCTGCCCCTGGTTTACTGTATGTCACGACCCAGAGCAGCACCTGTTGTCCCCATAACAATAAATGCAGAACATTTGGACATATGTCTCTTCACAAGCCAAGGGAAGGACGAAGTTATAAAGTACAAACTCAAGGTGAATATCTCTACATTACATAAACTGAAAAAGTATGGAAAAAATGTACTGTTGATGTACTTCTTCCGGGTATTGAATGACAAAACAGCTGATAGAAAAACACACATTTGCACTTTTCAGCACCACCCACTTGCGTGTTCTCCTCCATCCCTTTTCAGAAACAGCTCAGGAATGTCAATTTGCTCAATAAATGTTATGGCAATTACAGCTGCTCCTCTCTGGCATCCAACAAAGAGGTTTACTTTTTCTTTTCTTTGTTGGAAGAAAAACAAATATTATCAATCAATTTTAAGTGTTATAACGCCTGTCAAGCCAGAAGCACAAACTCCAGTAACAATATGATGAAGGGTACCGTTTGAACGACAACAGCCAAGTATTAAAAAAACATTTGGATTAGTGAAATGATCGTTTCAATTTCTGTAATGAAAAGAACAAAAACAACATAACAAGGGCTTGTTAATCAGAAAGAATAATATAAAAATGTGATTTAGAAATGAAATACTTAATAGAAAACCTTGAAAGCAATAACTTAAAAGAAACATCTCTCAGGCTGTAATGGTTTCACACTTTTTAGATTTAGATATGAAAATATATTATTATTATTATTTGTTCATACAATAGCAGCCCTTTGGCCAACATGTATTCATTGGCAACATATTATTCTTTACTGGATTGTTTTTTAAATCATTTCTGTAAGTAATGTACAAAATAACAGTCTTCACGGTGAAGAGAAGTCTATTTTACAGATGCTTTGATATTATTCAAAGGTCAAGGAAACAGATTACTTTTAGAATCAAATGAAAACTTTCTTTATGTAAAAACAATTTTACTGATTTTTTTCATGTTCTCATTTTAAATTCGTTGTTACTGTAAGTTATTGTTCTTAATTCTTAACAGTCATTGTGACTGTTTTGTAAACTATTGTTCCTTTGCTTAAGATCACTGTTGCTGGTAAATACTGTTTAGTTACTGATTCATCAATTCCTCAAGATTTTACTTATGCTCAATCATAATTAAAATATTGAAACCAACTGAGTTTTATTTGCTATATATATATATATAGTTCCTCCTTGTGTTGGAGCGGCGGGGCGGAAAGGGAAAGGACAATGCTGCTCAGTGGATCTGGTATCAGTGTTTCCACAGCAACACCTATTAAATAACCTTGAGGCTTACAGGTGGTGGACTTTAAACAGAGGTGGAGGGACGGGTGACGCAGACCACAGGAAATAATCTTCTTCCTGGAAAGAAACAAAGCAGCTGCAATAATGGTAAGACCACGATATTGATTATACATTTTCTCATGTTTTTTCAAATGTTACAGTTATGGTTATGTACTTACCCGCCCACACTACTCTCATCCTACAGGCTAAATTCTTCACCCCAGCTCAAATCAATGGTAAGAGATAACTACGGAACTGCATTTAATTTTCCTTCTTTTATTAATATTTATGAATGTCTGTAGTGTACTTTTCACCAGTCTGTCCTTTCTACAAGGAATATTTGATCAATGTTGTTAAAGAAATAAGGAAGCTCACATGGAACAACTGTTGTTTTATTCTTCTTACTTCCTGTGGAATAATAGTGTTTTTTGTAATGACATGCTGCACGCTGCATTACACGATGGATAAACTACGCTGAAAAGGTTCCTTACTAAAAATACTGATGCTGGTGTAATCTAAATATTTACTCGTTTCCCTCTCAGAGTTCAAAGAGTGCTTCTCTTTGTATGACAAGAAGCAAAAGGGCAAGATTGTTGCCAAAGACCTGATCACAGTAATGCGCTGCCTGGGAACAAGCCCCACGTTTGGGGAAATCGAAAGACATCTGCAAGTTCACAAAATCGGTAAAGTCCAACTTTAAGTAAATCTTATTTGTCTTTGGTAAAGTTAAAGTTGCATAAGCTGGTTCAGGGTCAAAACAAGTTTTAGTCATGCTGAAGTAAAGTTTGTCTTTAACTATTAAGTTGTCCATGAATGCAGCAGTTCTGGGTGGTGTATTAAGAGAACTCAAATTGTTTCTGTTAAATATACATTTATTTCTTCTCATTGTGGTGGTGATAACTGTAATTGCTGATATCCATGATACTTCAAAAAAGCAAATATTGATATCCTGTGAAAATGATTTTATCATGTACTTAATCCAGCCCCTTTTTTAGATAACTTCAATTTGTTTTTATTCTCACTTTGCTATGTAGTTATTGTTTTAGACTCTCTGTCCATCTCTCTGTACTCGTACTGTGAGTGCTATCCAAAAAAGGGGCCTAAGACACAATAAACCGAGTTAAAGATGAATTAGACTGATGGTTTGATAATAACATCTTCATATTTTCTGTCAATACCTTGAAAATATCATTGACATGTATTTGGCAATGATAATTGTGCAGACAGCTGCTCTTGATAAGTACATTGAAATTGTTTCAAAATGTTACATTAATTAATTAACTTCATATTTGTGCCACATTCAGAAAAAACAGGTGAGCTGGACTTCTCTACGTTTCTGACGATGATGCACAGACAGATGCAACAGGAAGACCCCAAGACAGAAATCTTGGAGGCTTTGAGGATGACGGACAAACAGAAGAAAGGATACATCCAGGCATCTGAGCTCCGAGCCAAGCTCACCAAGTTGGGAGAGAAACTCACAGACAAAGAAGGTAAAGTCAACGCTGATATTCTGCCCAGTGTGCTGGAGGAGAGCCAGTACGATGAATAGCATCTCACTGTCCTGATACTCTCTGACTGCAGACAATCTCAGACTTTTTTTTTTTTTTTTTTT
>JAOWBC010000001.1:5640263-5654252 GCA_028566105.1 Hypoplectrus providencianus
AAAAAAACGGTAAAATACTGGCGTCTGTAGCTGCCAGTATTTTACTGTTTTTTTACGGGAAAATTTGTTACAGTGTAAGAAAATGTACGATTAATTCAGTCGAAATACTAAATATAGAGATACACTATATAAGAGACAAAATTCATAAGTTTGATGGCAGCTCCTCAGTTAAATGTGTGGCTCCATCATTCTCGCAAGAATATGAGAGACTTTGGAACCTGAGAGCATTGAAAAGCTGATTTCAAGAACTAGCAATTTACCAAAGATTTGTCTTCAAAATGTTGGTAAAATAAGATACCCAGCTGGATGGCAAATTTTATTTCACCAGTTAATAAGAAACTCATTTTGCCTCAAAAATAAGGACCTTCAAAACTGGAAAACCAAATTGTAATATCAATTGAAGACTAAAAGACCAACATTTGAGGGCAGCAACAAAGAGAAGCAATTTAAAAAAAGAAAAACCTTGCAGCTGAGTTAACAAAGATCTGTAGAACAAGAGGAGCATCAGAATCACCCGGCAACAAAACACTTTCCTTTTACTATAAGCTGTTTTGCATAGAAATGCAATAATACATGTAATAACAAAGAGATCCAGCCCTTAAAGCTCTTCAATGCAAACACATAAACCTATTCTGTGAAATGCATTTGAGATTTCCTTGATAATACCATTGACCTTATTTTTGGACTCTGGTCTTCAGATAATGTAATAGCTTCTCCTGTCTCTCACTTGCAATCTTGAGAACAATGAAATGTGTGAATTAAGTTACTGCCCAATGCTCCTTTCATCATCCAAATGCCAATCACTATCAGTGTGTGCTGCCAAAAAACGGTTTCATCTCTTTATATTCGTACAAAGAGACCAAATTGCAGGTCCCAGGCTGAAAGTTTATCTTCTAACTATAGTCAGATAGCTTTTATCCATGGCTCCACAACTGAGACACTAAGATATCAAGTATTCCAGTAATAATTTAATTGTCTGTTGTCTAAAAAGAGACATAAAGTATTGTTGGCTTTAAAGTAAAACTCACACTGGGTTGTCACATTCTCTCTGGGCGCTCTGGACTCCAGCCCCGCACGTCCTGGAACAGGCCGACCACTCGCTCCAAGATGCCCAGCCTCCATCAACACTCTCCGGCTGAAATCCAGCTGACACACATTCTCCACTGACACACCACTGGTAAAAAAAAAAAATACATAAATGAACACACACATAAAAATATACATCATATGGAGGAACAATGGGTGGTCTTGGAAACAACCAAGACAAGATGAGATGCATGAGATGGGACAGTTCCTTCCTTTGGGTTCTTTGGTAGCCAGAAGATATCTGGATCACTGTTTACAGTCTGATTGGGAACTTCATCAGGGCTTTTTGTCCTCTCCTCCTTTTAACTGAAGGCTGCTCAGACATTATCCAAAAGACTGGGAATTACTATTGGAAATACAAATATTAAGCTGAAGGTTTCTTGTTGTTTTCTGATGCTTTATTCATATCCATTTATATAGATGAGATACGGTGACTTAGTGTAGAAAAGGAAAACCATTAACGCCTTGAAGCAACATTATTCAGCTTAGATGTGCGTAATCGTACTTTGTGGTGTTACAACAGTTTGTCATTTCACTCTGCCAACGTTTTTATATGCAAGCATTTGGTTCAAGTTCAACTAATTTACTTTCATATGCACAACAAGAGCCAAGACACAATGGCTGGCAATGGAATGCTTAGTTCTCAGGCTCTCAAGCAAATGTGTATAAAGAGAAAACCACTTATATTAGATTTTACCTACACCACCTAGATATAACCAATAACCACTCTTTTTTTTTTTTTTTCTCAGTATTACTCACTGTGACGCAAAGAACACTGAGTAAAACTGAATCTTTGCTGAGGTGATGTGGCTGAGCATGCTGCTGCCTTGCTAGGCACCCACTACCACCATCCCCACCATGGATCAGGGTTAGACCAGGACTGCTGCAGTGGTTATGCTGGGCTCTATCCTACTAATGCCACTACTATGTTCCCCCCATGGGATGTGGTCGCAACTGGGCCTGCTACAGACACATGACTATAAACCATAAGCCCTATTCCTTCTATTGTTACTATTACTAATGTTACTGCAGCTGGTTTTAGGTTTTGTCTTCCAGCACCACATCTACACAGACTTTATTGTAAGGTTAGTTCCAGTATTGTCCTTAATGTTCATCTTTTTCTCCTGTCTCTCTCTCTGCACCTCCACCCTCCCCGTCTATCCTCTGACCCTCTCCCTTCTCAGACTCCATCAACTCTATTCTCTTCTACTTTATTGATTTGATTGAGGTTTCTTCTTTTTTTTCTCTGTTAAAGGGGTTTTTGAGTTTTTTTCCCCTTGTTTGTAGGAAAATAAAATGTATTGATTTGAATAAAACGGTCCAAAACAACAATGTTTATTGGGTGAACAAAGTCAGAAGTTTTGTCCCCGTTTCCTCAAGTCTGCACCAATAATATCAGTCATACGCACCTTGTAAAAGACCTCCATAAACTAACTGACACCAACAAAATCACCATATTTTATTAATTTCAAGCTCCTGAAATGAAAGACTCACCTTGTCCTCCCCACAACTGGTCCCATCCACAGCCCCGTCCAGCTTTGAGTGGCAGGTCGTTCCCACAGTGCACCACAGAGTGCTGCATACGTTCTAGGAAGGGAGAGAAAGATTCTCACTTACTACCATAGGATGTTAAACATGCTGTGTTTACTATTCATTTTAGTTTCTGCACTGAAGCATAAATTGAGTATAAAAGCAATCAGTGCCTTTCTGTACCCCAATATGCAGTAAATAAGCTTGAGAACTGCACTGACAGATAAATGATAAATGTAGGTTATAGATCTGCACCGAACAGATGTGTGTTCAATTTCTTGTCAGGCGATACAAGCTTTTCCCCAAAGGCCACACACTATGTGTTAAACGAAATTGCCTGAATTTAGCATTTCCTCTGGGATTCAAGTACAAACGGAACTCATTTGACTGAAGCAGCATCCCCTCATTCACAAAGCCGACTATTTGCTTAAGGTCATAGCATGCGCAAGACGCACTGTTAGCTTCCCCACACTGTGTAGCAGGTGATCGATTGCTGGACTAATCTGCAAGTGCATACTGTGTATTTCTGGAACCTCCTCTCATTTTTGATTACCAAAGGCTGACGACAAGGGCAGTCAACAGGCTGCACCACATCAGTGTGAAACATCATCACAACATAATTCTAGAGAGGGTTAGAAATTCCCAACAAAGCCTCCTACACTGGATGTAAACAACTGACTAGGTGTCCCTTATGATTTCTGTTCAGAGCTGTCAAGGCAGACAATGTCTTTAGTTTACATTGTCAGTTTTTCAACAGCTTCGTTGTCAATCGTGAGAAATGATAAACACTCAATATAATGGATACACATTTTTGCAGCAGAGGAAAAGTGGAATCTGAGTGAATGCCTTAGTAAAAACTATTGTCTGGTGAGAAGTGGGCAAAGAAAGCATTATTTCTGATGCAAAGGTCGTCCCAGAAAGTTTTTAGTATTTTCTTTATATAAAGTCACATTGACCTCTTAACTCTGACTTTTTACACAAACAACATCAAATAATTCACATCATTTTCCTCAGGCTGCAGCATAAACAGCTCAGATCAGACCGTATGCTTTTATCATTCACAACTTTTAAAAATACTATTTTACTGACTTTATTGTAGACGGGTACTGAAATGCATCTAAGCAAATGCTTTCTGCAACTCCACATGAACCATTTTGCCGCACACAGCAAAAGCACACTGAAACATGAACCAGAACACAAACTCTTGAAACTCTTGTCCAGTTACCCTCCCATTTTGCATTATGCAGATATCTGTTATAGAGGTTAGGCCAACAGGAAACACAGCATTCACTTTATAGAGACACACTGAATATAAACAAAACTGTTTGTATAAGAGGGAGCACCACAGATTTCCCTTTAACTTCAACCACCCTGCTTTAAAAAAAAATAGCTTAGGAGCTTGTTAGACTGGATAGGATTTGCTTGAACGGTGTTGTAAATCTGTTTGCACTTCACGATTGTTTTTCTATCCTGAGGGGTCACTCGTTAAAGCTCCACATCTTGAAACATATTATAGTTTAAAAGATGTTTGAGGAATAACATTGCTGGGGGAAAATGCATGTGTGTGGTCTCCTTCTCTCTAGTCTTGCCACTCCTATTGCTCTGATCTGATGAACTTATTTAAATCTCCTCACAGCGGCCTCACAAACAGTTAAGGCAGACAGCTCTGAAAGCAAAAAGGATTAAATCATTCTGCAGGAATCAATCTTGTGTGTAGGAATGTTGTATTTTCTAGGTTTAAACCAGGTCTTCGAGATTCTTCGGCGGTGAGCTGGGACTTGTTTACACCTTGTTAATCATCAGCTTATTAATTCCTCTCAACATCTCAAACCAGCAGCTATAATTGCCTTGTGCCATGTGTGAGACATGGCAGGACCAGCGACATTTTAAGATGGGAGTTTTGCTTATGCAGCGAGTTTAAATCCGGCTCATGTCATAATTCCAGGATTGATGAATTCAGAGAGGGGAGGTTTCCTGTGCTATAAATGGGATGGCAGTTCTGTCTGGCCATGCTGGGGTGCTTACAGTTACAGTGGAGAAAATGAAACCAGTGGGCTGAAATACATGGGGGCCCTGAGGGCTCCAGTACGCTCCATCAGACATCCTAGTGAGACGGTTTAACAGCTTCTGAAATCCCCTCCCTCAACTGCTTTTCCACACTGGACTGTGGGTTGTCTACCATTTCCTAAACCTCTCATTTAAGCTCTCATTTTTCATTCCTGACACAATAATTTCAGTGAATTTTTATGTGACACCAAGACAATATGAATGTGTCCCACTACTAACTGAGAAGGTTTACTGGACAATGAGTCTCCTCTTTCTCTCTGATAATTGGTTTCCCCATCAGCCTTAACATGCAGAAAGAAAAATTCTCCCTTCAAAAAGGTTGGACAAAATGTCATTTTAACTTTTTTTGTAGCATAACCTGTATTAAAGAAGGGGTTATTAATTTAATAAAGACTCAATATTTCTTTCTCAAGAAATCTGAACTCTTAATTTAATGTTATCCAATAAAAAAGTGTCCAGTACAAACACAGCATGCTCTGTGAGAATTCCCTAAGACAGGGGCTCAGCCGTATAAAGTAAAATAAGTTTGAGTGCATTAAAAAAAAAAACAGATTTTCCAGAGCTCTTCCACATCAATAGAGGGAAATTTATTGTAGCCTGGAAATAAAATCTCTATGGGATCTATAAAAATCTTTTTTGCTTTGGATTTTGGATCAATCCGAGAATAAGAGCATATTTAGATTTTTCCTGTCTGTGTTGGTAAAATATTCCCAACAGTCATTTTAGTCTCATTTAGCTATTTGAAAGCATCTGCCTTTTAAGCACACATTGGAACTTCAAATTTCACAAGTGGGGGTTTTCACTTCTTATGTCATCTTAATCTTATGTAATTAAGTACAACACAAGCATCTCAGACCTTATTTCTGGCTTCTAACCACCATCCCATTGGATATCCTCATCAAGTTAGAGAGGACAGAGCCCAGGGTAATAACCAAAATGTTATGGGGGGCTAAAAATAAGAAAATCTACTGATTTATAGACATTTCTTTACCAGTGTAAATTTAGGGGAAAAATTACTTCTGGACACAATAGCGTCATGAAAGATCTGGGAGTTGTAATTTCACCATTTCACAACTGCTCTCTTCCTTATGGCTTAGTTGAGCATCTGGAATAAACCAAACCTCAACCCAAGTCTGACATCATTCATATGTTAGTCTAACTGGAAGTTTGTGCAAAATTATAAGAAATTAATCTCAGGTTTTTCAATAAAATCAGAAATAAGAACTTAATGTCTCTGGCCCTGGCTGTCACCAGAGAGGCATGAAATCAAGGCCCCTCAATCCCACACATATTTAATAATCCATACAGCACAGGTTGTTGACACTGCAGATGGAAGAAGTGGTGTGTAAATACTCAGACTGAAGTGACCTTACTGCAGAGGACCGGGCAGGAAATCAAAACTTGTGTCTAAGATCCCTTCAGGATATTGAAAATATTGAAAACTCAATAAAAGAATAACTCCTTCTACAAGTGTGATTGCTTCTTCAGGCTCTCCACTTTTTCAACAATTGACCGTCTCATGGTTTATGAAAATGATGGGAATGTGATGATTTCATTCAGTAGATTGAATGAAATGACCTACAAACTTTCTGTTTGTTGAGCGATGTAATTTCCTCCTGGTAATGGGTTTTCATGGCCAAGACTATGCATCTCACTTTTATTGTTTCAAGTTAATTTTCTCACACAAGTCTCATCATAATCCATGAGGGAGAAGTATAATAGAACTGATAAAAATAAACTGAAGAAATAATGACACCGTCGTTGGAATAGCGAGAAACATGTTGTGAAAGCTTTAAGAAGAGAAGGTAAAATGAAAGCAGAACGTGAAAGGCGAAGGCAACAAAACATGACAGGAGACAAAGAATGTGATGATAAAGTACACAAGATAATAGCGAGAGAGGAGGAAATGACAGAGGACCCACATGCTTTCAACACAACTGTACATGGCTTTTTATGTAATTGTTATTATAGAGTCTTACGTCCATGTCATCGCAGAGCAGGGACCCAGAGCCGTACTGCAGCCGACACTGATGGGCAGCGCTGTACAGGACCCCAGGCAGCACCGAGTTCAGAGACAGCCTGTCCTTCACCGGCACATTATCAAGGCACCAGCCCCAGCCGCGACTGTGACGGGAGGGAGGAGGGGGAAGATGTTTTCAGCACACACATTAACACATTCTGCAACATCTTCATCAAAATAAACCGGTTTCTGCAGTTTACTTTTTATCATGAAAGCTTTGACAAGGACTCTGTTTGGGACACTGGTCTTGTAAGCGGTTGGTCTGGGTTCGAGTCTGACTTGGGACCCTTTCCTGCAGGTCTTCCCCTCTGTTTTGTGTTTCATTCTGTCATCTACCTCTGTAAAACAGTCAGTAATAAAATTACCAAAAATATTTTTAAAAAAAGGCTGGAATACCCTGTACCCTGGCTGTAAAGGATCTGAAGTTTCAGGCTGGCTTGGAATACAGAATGCAGAAATGAATAATCTGAGAAATACGGAACATGTTACCTGAGAGTTTGACACACTTCACTCTTAAATAATGTTTTTGAACTGTACTGAAACAACACATAGCAATTACCTCTAAACTACTATTTTTAACATTAGATTATTGCAGCAATCCATGTAATAGCCATACTGAAATTCAACCCTAGTCCTAACAACAAATGATTAAAAAATAACTGATAAATAATGTTATATCCCATACCAAGAAAGTGTTTGACCACTTGGTTAGAAACTGCCTGGCTTCATGGGAATGCTCTAATTTAAGTTCAAACTTGCAAACTTTAGGAAGCCATACATTGAAACAGTGACGGAGCAATTAGTGCTGCAGTATAGTTGAACTGGTAATAATTTTACTGAAAGTGAAAATTTGGATGGTTGGACTGACAGTGTCTGATGCCATTCTGTTGAATGGAATACAGCAAAGGCTATCTCTGGCTCCTTGGTTGAGTGTCTCATTACAGGTCCCTAATTACCATAGCCAATTAAATTCTGTCAATCAAGATGACTAAGTATTCACACCACACTGTCCTACTTCAAGGAGACGAGAAGAACTATTAAAGGTCTCTCAATATTCAGAATATTTCCATAAGCACAGTGGAGCCTGACTGATATGGGATTTTTTAGATGGTTAACAATATTAGATGGAAATACATTCAGATATGGTGGCTGATATTACAGTTTCCAGCTAGAATGCAAATAGACCGTATTAAATGGAATATGCAAAGATTTTGCACCAATATGGCAATGCAAAGATACTTACAGATAAAATAACTAAAAACTAAATTAAACAAACAGATAAATTAAAAAAATACTTAACCTTAGTATACATACAATGGAGAACATCAAACTAAGAATAAGATAATTAAAAATAATACATCAGAACTGTTGTCAGTGTCAGTCGTCAGACTGCAGGCAATTTAAATAAAGAAGAGTAGCAGTTGTAGTATTAGAAACCATAATAGTATTCTTAGCATTAAAAAGTTATACTACACTTGACCAGTCAGGCTGTATGGCACACAAACAAAAAATATAACCATTTAGTTGCTGTATGACAGTTTCCTTCCAACAGTTGTCTTGATAATTGATAAAGACAGCAGATAAAAGAGTATGTTTTATCATTCATACTTGTTTAAACTAATATAGAAATAACGCATGAAGCAGGATACAAAATTATACCAGCAGCACTAATTGCACTAAAAGCACCATTGATTAAATGGAATTATCGCCTCACAATGTGAAATTATTGTTTTGTCGTCTTGAACAAAGAATTAACTCCCCTGATTAATCATCTGACTACTTGAGGTTGTAATTATAGAATAAGCTGCCACCCAAATGTCTATAATGAGAGCACTGATGGAACTATAATGACCCTGTGGTGATTACATAAATGTGAGCTTTGTGATATGAATTTCAGATGCATTCATGATCTGGCATGGCCAAGCAGATATAAAGCTGCATTGTTAAATGTGCCAGCAGAATATGCGTACCGTATGACCTGTGAGTCCTTTACTGACCTGTAATGTCTCAATGAAAAGGGGATAGAATATAAAAAAAAACTGTTAGTGGTCATGAGGACAGTCCTCAATGATAGTTGGGTCACAAACTACTATATTACAGTTTTAAGAGGAAAAAAGTGTCTCTGGATAAAGTTTGCATTTCACACCTGAGAGGGAAAGGGAGGCAAGCTTCTGTGTGCAGATGTGTTTTAGCCTTAAAAAAAAAAAAAAAAACGAGGGCAAAATACTAATTATGTGTTCTTGCCATTTTCTTCAATTTTTAGTGACTTGCATGAAAGAAATTACCAGATTCATTCATGAAATACCAGAGAGGCTGATCCTTCAAATTCCACCTTACCTTGGATATGGCAGCTATTGAAAAGAAAGTGTCATCACATTTAAATGGTGATGTTTAATGACTTCTGGACAAAAGTGTTGTAACACGTTTTTCATACCAAGTAATTCGTACGTCGTCACTGTCAATTTAAACATGTACCAATTACCCGTGAAAGGAAGCTGAGGAGTAGTAATCTAATCTAGTGATATTGCTACTCTTGAAAAACTCTGCAACATTACTTTTAACAGTAATGAGCGATCACAGACTGAGAAGCTGCCATTAATCAGCGTGCTGTGTCGCTGATCATCAGGATGGAAATTAAATGCACAGGATTTGTTCTCTCATTATCTTGCACATACAGTGATGTGTCGTGTCGTGATTCCCACAAGTAAGTAGTATTTAACAAAAACACACACACACACAGTTTTGTGATTCTGTGCATATTAATTTGGCCACCAAGGAAAAAATCAAAAACAAGAAGTACTTAAAGATGAGACGATTTTCTGAAAAAAAAAAAAAAAAAAAGAAGAATAAAAGAAAAGAAAGAAAGAAAAAATGCACACACAGCCAGATCAAGACTGAACGATGACGCAGCGACGTTCAACGAACCACGATTGCTTTTGTCCACAGGGAGCGCCAAAATCAATACAAAATAAAAGAAGGTTGTACTTGCTTTAACAACAAAATCATTAATTGAAATGACCTCATATTGACTATTGAACAGCGGCAATTAAAATGTTCTCCATGAGTGCCTCCGGACTGGAACGCAGCTCAGAGGGCAAATTAGGTTCTACTGTGGCCTTTGTCAAAGCCAGCCTTCCTGGAAATGTTTATGACAATTAACTATTTCCTGAATCCATGAAAATCTAATTAATTTACAATCAATATGCGCTGTGACAAAATATGCAATCTTATGTGTGCCATGTCCTCTGGCGCTTCATATCTGTGGCTCATCTATGCAGGAATCAAATGAACTTTGAAATTAGTTCCAGCCTCTTTGTCCTTTCAGGAATTCTCCTCTGGACACTAAAGGGTGTCTCTGTTTATAAGTAGCCCATCTATGTGATAATATCTGAACCACTGTGCTCAGTGTGACCCTCCACATTCCACATAAAATAACACCTACGGAGCAAAGCTCTAAACAGCGTGAGCAGTGGAGGCCTGCGGGACAACTGAAGCCACATACAATAAAAGCCTTGTCCTTCAGTCCGTCAGAGATTAAACAGAGAAAACGCTGGCATTTAAAGGACTGAGATGAGAGAAAAATATCAGAAGAAAATGATCCATGCAATTTTATCAGTTTTGTGGCTCACTGGGTGTGGAGGTCAAAAGACAGGGTCACACATCAGCTGTGACGGGGGGCGGCTGAAATAAAGGTTTGATCTCTTTTATAATTTTTTAATGATCATCTTGCTTCAGTCACTGGCTTTTTATTTTAATTTCGAGATTTTTATCATTATGATTTTTAAGATATTGTGGAATATAATCAAATTAATTGTATCTGTCCTCTGTGTTGTCTGAGTCTAACGTTTCTGTAACTGAAAGCATTTGGCTGCCACGTGACAAAAGCCACCATCACCTTGTTGCAGGCTGCATCACACTGACTTTCTTGTTGTAAGATGCCCCAATTGCACAGATCACAGTTTGTTGCATCTTTTACCCTAATTCCAAAAAAGTCAGGATGTGTAAAACATAAAAAAAAATGCATTAAGATCATAATGAGTTAATGCATTTACAAAAATAACTTAATATTGAGAACTAGATACCTTGTTTCTTAGTGTTTTCAATTGTGTTCAGGTCAGAATTGATATGCAAATCATTGCAATCTGATTTTATTTGGTTTTCCTAGCTCTTTTGGAATCAGGGTTGTAAACACAGCAAGACAACACAGATCTGTAATAGTCACTTTTTGCATGAACAAGAGACAAACAAAGGACTCTTGATCTGGCTCTGAAGGTAACATTCGGTTCTAAAACACAAGGAAGGAAGTAAGCATCAATCTCTGATTGACCTGAGTACCTCAGAAGGAGGGAAAAAAAATCAATGGAGAACCACCAGCTTATCCAGGATCTTCACCTGGACGATGGTTGACCAGGACTTTAGGTCGATTCAGGAACAGTTTAGCTTCTCAAGCCATCCAGTAAGACAACGGGGAAAAAGCAAATGACAGCAAATGCTTTTCTACTCTGATTTTAATCATTTTTTAATCATGGCTCCTTACAGCATTCTTTGGAAAGGGTTAGAAAAAAATCCACCTCCGACTGGTGAAACACAGTCTGTGTGACCGTCCACCAAGAGTCTACTGCCACAGTCACATGCTGACAATGACAATGCTACCACGCATGTTGATGCAGGCATTATGTAAACCCTGCTTATCATCTTATCTTAGCATATTAGCATGCTAACCAATGCTTTTTAGAGTTAAGCAAACAGTTCAGGGTGATGAGTGAGTGAGTGAGTGTTTTTTAGTCATTTGATGAGTTGGGAAGAGTGAACCTTTATATAGGAAAGTCAAGAGAAACATACAATTCACATTCCTACATAATACACTAGAGCCTATTCTTTTAGATAGAAACTTTTATAAACGAACGTTGGGAAATGGTGCATTTAAGTGCTGACACAGCTGTCTCTTGTCTCCTTTTTAATTACCATCACACAGACGGACACACACGCTCACAAACACACAAACCAGTGGCCTTTGTGTAACGACCTCCCACAAGTGTAAATATCGCCCCGCGGGCCTTTTTATTTTCCACAGCGGCGTCGAGAAGCTACAATGCTGTCAAGTAGCTGAACACCCACTAAATGAATTCCAGATGCTCGGAGCTGAGAAACTGGGGCAACTCTGGTGAAATATCTCAGACATTCAACACGCTGAAGCCGGCTGAAGCCAGAGTGTAAGTCTGAGACAGTAGCGACTTGGCACATACACACAAAAACACATGTAGTTTTATCTTTTGTGCCAGTGGGTGAGAAAAATGTGACTTTCCCAGCTTCTGTTAAATAAACAAACCCCCTAACTACCAAAATAAGGATTTTCCTTAATAATTAGCTCTTTGTTACCGTGCTAATATAACAACACAAAGTGAAAGCTACAACGTTTGAAGTTGCTGCTCTACAAAGGCACCAAAAGTAACCTCTGTTGTTTGAAGCATTGCATGGACAAAAAAAAAAGCTTTTATAATGTGTTTAACAAAGCACAACAAACACAAAGTGGTTCAAATGGCTCTCAATCTTTGAACTCCTTCACACATAATAGACATGGATGATGAGCAATAAAAATAAATGAAAGTCTCTTTACATCTCTGCACTATTTGCTGGAACCTGGCAGATATGTCAGTTGACAGATATTGGCCGATATATGTATTGGTGTTTATGCTGTCTGATATGTGCCGGTATGAAAACATTTTTATATAATATATAATTCAGAAAATGTTGCTTGGTGTGATGTAGAAATTATGTTCACTCGTAATGACTGACAATGTGATACATGGTATAATGTGTAAGGTAAAAATGTCAAATATTATTATTAATATTATAAAGTTTAATCTGAAAGAAAGTCTGTGCACAGTCCACATAAATAAGATCACTTTCACACTAACTCAAAAAAATACGATATCGTCAACCATATCAGTTTTTGATTGGGCTCAACTATTTACTGTGCTTTAGTAGACTGACTGAGGTGAGGGCACCTTTTGGTCCTCATGTTCAGATCTAGCAGATTTTCAATTGTATGAGCTCTCAGCTGTTTGTTTTTTGGATAAAAGTGTCTGCTAAATGAAAGTGTAACATTAAAACTATTGTAGAATTAAGACAGAATCTACAACTTATTACTGTCGGTAGCAACTATGGAGATATGATATAGTTCAGCAAACCAAGATAAATATGAAAACTAATAAAAAATATCAATCTAAAATAATTCTGGTGCACATTCAACCTTCATACACTGATTGAATCCAATAATGTCCACAAAGTGAGGTTCTGAGATAAGGGGGAGGGCTGGTATTGTATTATTGCTCAGAGAAAAAGGAGCATGGAGCATGCATTATGTCAGCTATCAACCATGACCCATCTCCTTTGTCCTTTCATGTGTGTGTTGCACTCACTCGAGGAAGCGGGTGATATACTGGCGGCTGCAGCGTGACCACCTGGGCATGGAGGTGCCGTACAGGAGCTGTGGAGACATGACGAAAGGTCGTTTCCCAATGGGTTCACAGTCATTACCGTTGCCATCATGCTGAATCCCAAAGCTGCGACATAGAAGCACATCCCACAGAGAGGGCAGTTAAGATGAGCGGGTTCAACATGTTACACGGACTTCAAAGTACAACCAACAAAAACATTTAACTCTTATCTGTGTGGCTTTAAGTGCAAGGGGAGGGTGCATTGCAGACTTAAAAGGAAAATAAATGCAAACAAAGTGTTCAAAGAAGAAGGATGAATGACAGCTGCTACAATAAAACCTTCAATAGAAAGCAACATAATTTAGCTTTTTTTCAATTTGAGGTGTCCTGAAAACATTTGGTTTATTGATCCGACTACAATTGACCCTGCTAACACTTGTATTAAGAGCTGACCACTTGTGATCTGATTGCTAAAGATGCATTTTAAAACCAAGTGTAAACAGAGTCAGTGAGATTTGGTCCCTTTCTCCAGCTCAAAAAAGCAAACATGGTAGCAGACCATCTGCTGCAGACTCAACCTTTAGCTGTATTGCATGCTTAAGCAGTGCGAGAGGCTGGGATGAAAAAATTGCAGTGGTGCACCCCTGTGCAGACATCTTTCTTGCATGTGTGGCACTTCAACATGGCTGATCAATTTTAAGGCTGCCAGTGAGGGCACTTTATTGCATTTTCTCTTCTGGAAGGGAAACTGAGAAGGAACTTTATCATGTTTTTTTTCCTACAGGGGTTTGCAGGGGTGGGGTCATCAAACACGGGGTCACCACATAAGACAGTTGGAGCTTTAAG
>JAOWBC010000001.1:5708188-5720763 GCA_028566105.1 Hypoplectrus providencianus
GTTCGGAAAATGAATGAATGAATGAATATCTAGAAGTTTTATTATTTGCTTGCAGTTAACCTTTCTTAGCAGTATCATTACTCATGTTCTTAAATCCAGTTTTTGCTTCTACTGAGGAAACTTTTTCTGTTCAATTGCATAATAAAGACACAAACATAACTAAGTACTAGATAGAAGATGCCAGTGATGAGATAAAATTTTTCATTGGATGTCAGTTTTGAAGCAAAGCTCATGATATGGCCTATCTGATGGCTAGAAACGTCTTTGCTATGTTACTGTAGCAGCTGTTGATCCAACTACTCTTACAGAGTATTGAATCGGCAGGTCATGATGGTAAAAAAAAAAAAGAGGTCAATATCAAAGGTTTTTCAAATATCATGAATAACTGCAACCATGTGAGGTCCTTGTGCAAACAGTCATAAATTTGTATAATAAATATTAGATTAGCATGTGAGATTAGCCCTGAGCAGATAGAAATATACACACATGTATGTATGAATGCAACTAGACGCATGATCCCCTCCAGGTCCATGGCTGACAGAGATAATAAAACTTGCACTGGACAAAAGCTTTATTGGAAACAGAAGTGCCAAAGGACATTTATCTAAACACCATAAATACAGTAAAGAAATTCCTACTGTATGTCTTATCTGGAGGGCAAATCCATGCCTTCTGGCACGGTTCAGTTTCCCAGTCAGTGGGTTGATCTGTGCTTTCAAAGAGCCGTCAGATGTCTCAATAACAAGACCGAGGGAGTGATTGTTGTTCCCTCTGTGCTCCCTCCAGCTGAGTTTGTTGTTACAATCATCTTCAAGACATCTTTAGTCAGCTAATCATGTTGGAATTTACACAGGAAAAAGTAACAAACATTATTTTATCTTTACTCGAATCACACCAAAGATAAAGTTCGGATCAGCTTCTGTGTTTTCCGGATTATCCTTTAATTCTGCCTTTTTGAACTAAAATATCTTAAACAGCTGGCTCCAAAAAAGTGAGGAATTTTACTTTTGGATCGTAAAAGAACCAAGAACGCTGTATAGCTTTGGTGAATTTATTTGAAGTTCTATTCTTAGTAAGTATAAAGTCAGATGGAAAATTTCCAAGACTTTGAAAGTAGCTACCCAACTGGAAATTTCTTAAAGACAAAACAGAGCCTGTCCATCAGTAGTGATGCATATCATTGCTCCACTTGGCATCCCAGCTCATAATATAATTTAGGGTCGGCAGACGAAACATGAGATCACTTGTTATTTCAGTTGAATAAATGGGAGGGGAGTTGATTTAGGAAGGTAGCTTTTGCTTCTCGGCTACCTGATGTGTGCCTGTGTGACACAGAGGGAGATTGATGGAGAAATGGGGAAAAATATATTCAGCGCTGCTAAATTTGAAACATATGGTTTGTGAGGAGGCCATGAAGGGTCAAGACTAGACTGCAGTAGCTCAGGAGGAAGTTAAAAGTGCAGGGTTTTTTTTGTTTTTTTTTTATCAGACTGTGGATGGAATTTTATTTCTGAGCAGCTGCCAGATTTTGAGCAACTTTATTTAGCTTTAGAGTTGTATTTATTATCCCTTTAGTTTGATCAGAGCCTTTCGTGCACAGTGAGGCAGCTCACTTTCAACTTGTCAACAATTATCTACACTTATCCTGTACATTTGTCATTTAAAGCAGCTACAAGGAACTTTTATCTGGTTAATAAACAAAGTCAATTTAGTATTGATTTCTCCATATGACCTATGTAAGCAAACGAAACAAACGTTTGGTGAGAATATTAGCTGTTTCTATATAATTAATCTAAATTCCTTCCACGCTGAAAATGGGGGTCAGATTCATCATATCAGATGGAATTAAACGGGTTCTCCAGAACTCTCCTTTAGCTCAGGACAGTTCAGGCTTTGCTGAGACTTTTCCTTTCCTGGGTGCTAATGCAGGCACCCTGCTGCTGGAGGAACAGGGTTTCCTGGGCCTGCGTGAGGGATGGAGGCATGGAAGTACCAGAACCTGGACTCAGGACTGTCGGATCCTGAGGGGTTTTCTAATGGCACTCTGGAGGTTATGGAAACAATCCATTTTTTCTACCTCTACTGACAAAATCAACACAAAATAAAAATTCTGTATAACTGCTTTAACAATATTTAACTCCATTGCTCTGCATGGCTGTAAGTTTAAAAGATGATCCATTCTAGACATCAAAATCTTCATAATAAATGCTTTAACATTTATGGCAAGCCATCAAATGAGTTCTCTATGATAGATTTCCAAAACAGTATAATTGTGTAACATCTACAGCAACACCTGAATCAACCACCTCATGATTATTAATTACCCTGAACCTGTTGCGATGCTGTCAGGATGAAGACGGATTTCTTTCTGTTTTTGTTTAGTTTCTGACTGCAGAGCTTGGCCTGCCACCTGTGATGTGGTTTGGGCCACACCAGATATTTAAATGCCTCCTCCATGCCTGTTCAATGGATTCAAAACAGCTGGAGACATTTGTTATTCCAATGAGCGAGACAGACCTGGAGCACCAGGAAATTTCCTTCTATTAAAGAAACTTCTCGCCTCCAAATGGTTTTCTGGGAATGGCTTTAGAAGGAGCAGAATACTTTCCTGTTGAGTTCATTCTAAACATCTAATAAAGTCTGCACCCTGGCATGGCAGCATTTGATCTGCACATTTGATCTGGACAAGGTCATGTGTCAAATGTCTGCCTGCAGCTTGTCCATGTGTGTTAACTGTGGAGCTGGAATGCAGCACAGTCTGCTTTGGCGCATGTTACCGGACACTTCTGGTGAGAGAGAAATTACTGAGAATGTTGGGAGTTTTAACAGGTGTTGACCTATTCCTGGGTCAGAAATGTATTAATCGCTTTATGTGTCCTTCCTCTGAATTTGTTTGTGTTTTTATAGGTTATACCCACCAGCTCTGTCACTCTGTAGATGTAGACCTTCCCCTTCTCCAAGCCTCCACTGAAGAACATGGGTGCTGCTACCAGAAGGTTGTCGGTGATACCGTCGCCGTCAATATCCACAGGCGCAATCTCACTGCCGTAATAGGAGCCAATCTAAAGAAACGGTAGGAAGATTTCATTTCATGAATTTATTCCAATAACCATCAAAATATGCTTAAATCTGGAATCCAAACATACATCAAAGGTAATGATAATAAATAATAATTTTCAAGATATGAGGCTAGGGGAGATAGACTTTTATTTATAATTTTCAATTCCCTGAGCAATCAATAATATCAAAATTAAATTGGCAAGAGACTCCTGCCAATAACAGTTGCTCTAAGCCAATCATAGGGACCACACTACACAGTGTTATGGTTACACTAAGTGCTGTCCAAATCATCTGATTATTATTTCAATTTTTATTGAGTTGAAATATGTAACGTAAAAAAAAAACAAAAAACAAAGTTAACATAGGCTGATATCTAGAAAAAAAAACCCTGAAGTAATCCTTGTCTTATCTTGCCAGATAGGTCCTAAATAGTGCCCCAAAGTTAGGCTAACTTTTGGAGAGAAGAAAAAATGGCATGTCCATTTTCAAAGGGGTCCTTTAACCTCTGACCTCAAGATTTCTGAATTAAAACTGGTTCTACAGAGTGCTTTTTTATAATAAGCTATAAAATTGCATAGCTTCCATCCTAAAGAGTTATATATGTCAATTCATTCTCAAATGTTTACGACACTGGTTCATTTAAAGCAATTCATTTGACTAGCTGATTTTATGCCCTGACTTTTTTGGCTTCTCCTCCACTGTTTGTTGAACCACATGTTGTTTACTGATTAGCTGATGATCTGGAGTTGCTTATAAACTTGAACATCATTAGCGAATGTGTTGTGTCAGAGCAAGTGGTCAGAGCCGTAATGGTTTTGTAGATGTGCAGACTGTGACAGATTCAGTGAAAGAGTCTGGATCAGTCACTGGAGTGGATGGAACATCAGCTATTGGTTTTCAGATTAGAAACATCTGCCCATAAAAGGGCTCTTTTTCTCAAGAAAATTGTGAGATCAAGAAAGTTTTTTGCAGAAAAACATCTGCTGTTCTGGATGAGCTGTTGCTGACAAGGTACAATGTAAGCTGCTGCAGGATCACTTCAGGCCTGCAGTCTGTGAAGAGCTGCCAGTTATGAGTGTAGCGGTCATTAACACAGAGTCCCATCCATTTGAAATTATGTTTATTTTTAAACTTAATGCGACTCAGATCATGAGATTAAATACCAACAGATGATTTGCTGTGCACTCAAAGTCCTAAAAATAAAATTATATAACACCAACAATAATAATTTATAAAACCAAGTGGAACTCAAACAGTAATAGAGATTCCACATGCAGAGACGTTGTCCTGATGTCAACTTGCAGCAGCAGCGTGGTATGTTATGTTTATGTCATTTGGACTGGGGTAGTGAAGCACAGTCATTTTATTGAGCTTAAATTTCAAAATGAAAAATTATTTTGGCTATCCACTGAAAAATACTGTCAGTCATGATACATTTTCCAGCTACTTTGTCTTATTTTGGAGCAATTCTAATGCTTTCCAGTGTTCACCATTCACTGGGAACAAAAGATTTTAAGATGGAGAGAAAGAGATCAATACCCCAAATCTTGCTGACTTAGATTTCTAAAAAAAAAATCTCCTTGTGATCCTGTTTTCTTTTTGCACATTATGTAGGATCATGGAGAGGTTCCCCATGGGGACGTTTTCAGTTTAACCTAAAAACTCACTGAAACTGTCTACAATAAAACTATTACACATTTTCAGGTACACAAATGTTCATATTTGCCTTTTTGCTTTTGCAAAATATGTGCTTCCAAAAGCTTGCCTGCTGGGCTAACCACTAACACACTAGCCAGCTGGGAACACGGTAATAGATTAGTGAGCATTTTTGTTATATTTAGGAAATGTGCTGTTTAACCCCAGTTTGGCAAATGTTCTCAAGACAGTAAATCACTTTACCTAATAAAATGGAAATTAAACAGGGAATTGTTTCATAACTGTGTTCAAACCATGCAGGGCAGTTTTAATTCTCATAGTCTCATGTAGCCAGACCCATCTTCAAAGTGCTGTGTCAGCAGAGAAAGGTCTGGCTGCAAGCATTATCATTCTGTAGTGAAAGAAAGAACAATCACACACACACCAATCATCACCCAGGGGCAAGAAATGCTGATGTTTTCTAACAATATTTTATGACATTCCTTTTTGCCCTGCAGCATCCTTCCAAAAGAGAAATGAGGACAACATGTGGACAGCAGCTGATAAACTTTTTATCAAGTGTGTGAAGAGCTGATGCTCCAGTACCTGCTGGCCCTTGAGGGAGTGCAGGATGGTGAGGTTGCCTGAGTTCTTCAGAGTGAAGATGATGACTTTGCCGGTGTGATTAAATCTTGGAGCTCCTGCTACAAGCAGACGACCATTTCTGGCTGACACCACAGACGTCACAGTATAACCTGGTTATATGAAAAACATACACATTAATTCTGCCTCTGTTCACAGACAACAACCCTCTGAAGTTAAATGATTTAGAGGCTAAAGAGAGCCATGTTGGATGTTAGTAACCCTTTTCTCCTATAAAATATTAATCTGTAAATTAGATGGTATAATCGTAATAATGATCCCAGGCAGCATGCTTTGTTTCACTGTTTGAGTGTGACTGGGCCTGACCTTGAGGTTTAAATTCAAAGCAGTGATCTCATGACTCAAGGAAAAATAGTAAAACATTGCAATCTGAGTTTAAGCTCAGTATGTTGCAGTTAGTTACACAGAACTGGATGTTCTATTTTCTCAGGTTTCTCAGATTTCTTCTTCTATTTCATCTTTTCCTACTAAAAATTCCACTTACTCCCCGAATACTTTTCCACCTTCGTCTCTCATCTTCATACCCCCTTTTTCCCAGCTTTAGCTTTCTCCCTGGCCATCCAAATTATGCTTCCACCTCATATTACTATTGAGTCTAGAATGGCGTCCATTGGCAGCCTGGTGGATAAGCTTGGAGACAAACCACTGATGGTAAAAGCAGAGGGCTGTGGTGGTGGAGTGAGATGGGGTTGGATATGATGGGAAGCAGTGGGAGCAATGGGTACACTTTATGAGGATGGGTAGCAGCTAATGTAGTTAGTGTTAAACCACAGGACAAGAGGATGTAAACAGAAACGAAAGGCCGATGGCCGTGGGAGCAAATGTTATAAATGGCGTTCAAGCATAGCCTTCACTTTTACAATTACAACATTGTACTTTCTTCATTTTTTTCTGTCATTATAGACATATCCATAACAATCCAGTCATGATTTTCCACTTCATTAAAAGAATTTCCAGGGTGTTACTCACCCAAGTAGGCACCGTGGTTTTTCAGCTCTTCAGGGAACTCCTGAGTGTAAGAAGACTTGGGAGGGACCACCTTCCCTTGTCGTGTTTCCTTCAGCACCGCTCCGTTCCAATCATAAGCCCCGACTGCACCCACCAGAATCCCATCCTGCATGGAGGTATGTAGTTCATTTTAATACTTCAAACAGCAGAGCAGCAGAGAATGATCTGCCCTTGCTGCACATGCACGCAACATGGTAATAACTGCATACAATGATACTTTCATGGACCACCACTTTGGAGTGCAGCCTGTGTGTTTGGCTCACCTCAGCTTCAGTCAGATTAATGATGGTGGAAGTTCAGAAGTTGTGGTGAAACGTAATCTTGGCAACAGTGATTAACACAAGGGAGTTTCTGGCTACATTTTTGGTTTAGTTTGAAAAAAAAAAAATGAAGAAAGTCTAATTAAATGTATTCTTCTTGATCTCTCCTGCAGAACATCAAATCACTCTTATGAAGATGTTGCTATAACAGGAATATGTTGTGGTAAATAGGAAGCAGTGGTCTTAATAATGCATCCATACTTACAATGCAACAGAGAACAACTTCCAGCTGTACTATTCACAAGTCAGACTGATCTAATCTAATGTGATCATTTTACACAAGATTTTCTTTCCTGACCTCCATGCATTCACTACATGGGTTGTCAATTTGAAAGTCTCATTTTCAGGCAATAATTTTGGATAAATTGACTCATTAATCTCTGTCATCTGTCCTCCTTATGTTAACAAAATAAAATAATATCCAAACTACAGAGGGAAATAATATCACTTAAATATATAAAAGTTGTTTTCCCCCAGATTCCACAATGGACAAATCTGACTTTCTGTTTCTTCAGCAACTATTTCAATTTCAATATGAGGACAAAGTGTATTCAACTTTTTTTCTTAGATAGATCATGCAGAACATGGAAAATAAATAATAAATTTTACCAAAAGAAGTCAGAAAGCAGTCATTACAGGAAAGTACCTGGATACAATGGTCAATTATTCCCTAAGTAACACATTCAGACTTCCCTGTTCTTAAATACACTGGAAGAGTAACTGTGCGTTTATGTGTGCACACGTAAAGTCCTGTTAGCATTGTTTCAACATTGACTGCTCATAAACAAAATATAGTCTCCCTCATGATGCTTCAGTGCACAATCTAATGTTACAAGCCAGAAAGAAGTTTGAAAATTCTTCAAACTGGGCAGCATTTTACAGAAGCTCAGTTTTCAGAGCCCTGAAATGCAGTTTAATTGTGGACAAAAGGCTGAAATGCACAGGAAAATACTATGTTTTTAAAAATACTCATGAGTGTGTGTATTTGGCCTTCGCCTTGTTTCTCTCCAGGATGTAAAAAAAAAAAAACCTACTGGTGGAAGTGAATTTATGACAGCTACTTCATCAACAACCACAGAAGCTACAGTGTAACGATTTCACACAATCGCAAACCACAGTGTGCATAGAAAGCCAAAGGCCATTATCAGCATCACTGCTTAATCTTGATCAGTATGTGTTTTTAAGTGTCATTTAACAAAGGAACAAGCAGCAAGTGTAATTAGCTGCAGACACAAGGAGTGCTTGGGGGGGATTTCTATCTTCCATGGCTCACCATACTTTGTATCCCTGACACTGTAATTATAGGGTTCTTTTGCTTAATGAGCGCAGTTTTCTTCTCTGCCGTACACAATATGCCGACAACACATTTTCCAGTGTTTGAGCATATGCTGGAGGGCTTGCAATTCCTTCCTAAAAGATGGAATTATGTGCTCACCACGCTCACACTACGTCACTCTCTGACAGCAGCTTTACGCCAATGTGGTTGCCTGTTTTGGTCAAAATGGTCTCCATGGCAAATGGATGAAATCCCAAAACAGTTCAACCTTATAAACCAGTGACCTATTTCTACTACAGTTTGCATGTATGACCATGAGCCGTTCTTTGGTTAGGATGTCAAGTCTTAGTTTATAGTTTTGGAAGGGTTTGTGGTTTTACAAAAACATACAAAAGTGTATGGGGGATATACACTTTTTCCGGCTCAACAAACAAGTGATGTATATTCTGTATTGTGGCACAAACAAAGTTTTGTATGTATGCATGGAGCCTTGCCATTAAAACAAACAACAGACAAAGAAACTGCTACGTGTGCAGAAGCATTATGCATACTTCTATAGGGATAGCGTATGACATAAGCTGCCTTCAGAGCCGGCAGATATCGCATTCAGCAAAACCATCTGGGCTTTCAGGACTGTTTTTCTCCTTTAAAGCCCTGACATTCTTTCCAATAAGTTATCCTACTCTCAACACTCAGGTTGGTGTCGTCGAGCATCTCTGGAATCTGGCCTGGTGGACAGAATTTCCAGGCATTGCTGCCACCCAGCTGCAAATTCTACTAGGCATTTAGTTTTTTTCATAAATTGGATATATTTATTCCTCCCCTGACAAATCACCCTGTGAAGGGAAACTGGAAAATCAAAGCAGTTGTATCAGCAAATGTCTTAACAGGGCCAGAAGGAGGAATAGAAATTGGTATGACCAGCAGGTACAGTAGAGGAAATGTTTCTTATCTGCCTCTTCCAGCTGTGTCACCCTCAAAGCCAGCACACCTGCAACTATCTGCTCTCGGATACAATCAAAAACCTCTCAGGAAAGTATGCGGAAAAACGACCAATTCAACAGCCCAACTGTCTCAATTTTGTCTCAGCTTCCCAGCAGTATGTTTCTCTGGGGAACAAGCGGTGTCTTATTACCCATCACAGCACGGCTGAAGTGGAAAAAGGCCTGTCTCTTCTGTCAGGGGCTCCTAAATCAGGATGACCTAAACCTCTGGGGCCACACAGCAGGCACCTCAGGGGGGACTGGAAAGTGATAAATGGCAGGTTTTGGGGAGGAGTTATGATGCGCCAGAAATTGAGACAATGTGTGTTGTTCCACATGCTGACAGATGATGTGAGGCGACGTGGTCACAGAAGTCAGACTCACCTCAACGTTGTGTGCGGAAAATCCAGCCTGAGACATCTGGAGGCCAAACGCTGTCCCATTCTTACTGGTTCCTGTGTAAACAAGTCAGTCTTTTACAGTTTGGAACTACCGCAGCAGCTAAGAAATTTAAGCTGCCAACACAATCAAAACCTAAGATGTGCCTCAGTGTGGACTTTTCAAATGTAAGAGACAGGCTGATTTAGAGCATCACAACTTTCCTTGATTAATCAGTCTAGTCTATAAAATAACAAAAGATGATTTTTTTTTTTAAAAGAACCATCACAATTTTTCATAGCCCATGAGGACTTCTTCTTTTTATTTCTTTTATCCCACTGTTACAAATGCAAATAATTAAACATCTGCAATGATTAATGTACAGTGCCTTGAGATGACTTTTGTTGTGAACTGGCACTATACAAATAAAATTGAATTTAATTGAATTGAATCATCTGAGATCTGAAACATTTGGTATGGAAATTACCAAATGTTGTAGTTTTAATAGATGTCTTAGTATATTACCAACTGGTTTTGATGCATATTAGTTCACAAGCACTTAAGACATTGTTTCAAGGGAGACTTATTTGTTGTTTTGGATAAACATGTGCCTGTTTAATATATTTAATGTAATATAGTTCTGACAAATTCATGCAAAACCTTCCAAACTGAAGATGCGTTCCCCAAGTGCGTCCACAATATCCTTCAGTGCAGACTCGTCTGTCACATTGAAGAAGTGTTTATCATCTGGGTCACTGGCGATGTACTTGATTTCATTGAGGAAGGCTTCAGGGTTGATTCCACGGCGATTGTAGTAGCCGAGGACCTGGGAAGATTAAATTAAACAGAATCTTGAGTGTCAACCAATTGCTCTAATCTGTCAGATTTTAACAGCCCTATAAGAGGTTAACACTGGCACTCTTTGAGAAGGCTTCAGAGACTTTAGGTTTTTCTTCAGCAATGCCAGTGCTGTCAAAAATTCCAGTTGGTTTTCAACCAAATGACTTCAGAGTTTTTGCTCAGATGCCCAGTTAAGCCACTGGATGGAATCAAGTGTGCCATTAGCTGCACCAGCATGGCACAAACCAAAAATGCATGTGGTTTGGAGGAGATCATTTACACCTTTTACTGCACTTCCACTGAGCTTATTCAGTATTTGGCTCTCTCTGGGAGTTTTGATTGTTTTTGGCTGCAATCTCCATTGAACTCTATGAGGTCACCCCATTAATGTTTATGATGTTTATGCACTGGAAATGTATTAGCATTAGAAAACTAGGTTAAATCTCATAAAATAAAAAATCTAACCCAGGTAAATAATAGGAGTAGCAAACTTACAGCAATGGCATAACGAGTGATGCCGTCCTTCTCACTGTCATCAATGGCTTGCTGGAGATCAGCACTGTCATGTGACTCTCCATCAGTGATTACTATCATCACCTTCTTGGCACCGCGCCGACCTCCTTGTTTGAAGGCTTGTGAGCTGTGAGAATATGTTCAATCAGTTCAGTACAACAGCATACAGAATGGAGGAGTAGTAAAGTTGTGCTGCTCATGTATAGAAGCTCATATACTCTACCGTGCTACGTTGATGCCAAGAGCTGTGTTGGTCTCCTCTCCACCTCGCTGGTTGATGCTGCGTGCTCTTTTCACCACTTCCTCAACAGATTTGTAATCACTCAGTTTGAATTCGTGGACCACCTTCTCACCATACTGAACAACTCCAACCTGTGTGATGAAGCACGATGAGAATGATCTCTCACAATAATAACAGCTCTGTCTTCTTGCAGTTAACAATAATAAAAATTAAATAGAATTTTCTCCCAGCCTTTTTGCAACCTACAAAGAACAAACATTCATGATCACATCATGGGCAATAATCTGAGGTTTAAAAAAGGTATTTTTATATCAATGTGATTCAGTGTTTGAATGATTTTTTTTTTTTTACAAAGAACATTTCAAATAAATCTTCTTTAAAGTCCCCCTCTAGGGTTAGAGTTAGGGGCTGGCCCTTTCTGTGAAATTCTGGTTCTGGCCTCCACCAAACCTATTGGGGCTGCCTGCATGCTACATTGATGGGTGAAAGATTAGTGCAAGCTGACTGTAGAGCTGCTGTACATTTGGTAATTTTTTTTCTCAGATGAGGAGTCTGTTGTGCACCAAAATCATGGCCTAGCAGATGTATTAGAATTGTAAGTGCAATTAGCATCTTTAAGCTTGCTTGTTGAAAGTGGCTGACACAGCGCTAGTGATTTTGAGACTTACAATCTGTTAAGTTCTTTAAGTGTGCTTTTGCTCTATTAACTCACAAGTCTGCTCCAGGCTAGAGGTTTCAGGTCTATTTTTGGCTATTCATCAGCTATTCTAAGTAGTGACATACCAGATTTAGCTTGCCCTGTGTATGACTGAATCTCAGACTTTTTCTAGTGACAAACTTTGCACAGATACAAGTCAGAGTCAGGGTCAAACATCTTAGGGGACATAGAATAAAGAAACACATTTTTGAGTGGAAGGGGACTTAAAGTATTCCTTCCTTCCTTACACACCTGTATTTGACCTGGTCCAATATAGAACTTCTGAAGAATGTTGATGAGAAAAGCCTGCACTTCATACCAGGGGTAGATGGAGTTAGAGCCATCCAGGACGATCACTATGTCCATATAGGTCTCACATCCTGAAAAACATTTAAAGATGAGACTTAATCATGAGAGCACACATGGAGAAAACAGATGTTCACAAATGGGGAAATAATCCCCTGCTGTGACTAAAACTGTCCATGAATGTTTGTCAAACAGGAAAGATACTTACTCTGAAAGGCAGGCGCAATTGTTCTGGAGAACTTGAAGCTTGCATTGACTCTGGAGCATATGCCCGTGCTGTAGTAAGAGCTGCCACACTCATAGGACCACAGCGGCCCACAGGCCTGAAACATAAAAGAAAGGATTTATAAAACACTATCCACCTCAGCACATTACAGAAAGTTAGGGTCATGCTCTCAGATGACTTCCACTGGGAAAGCTGCAGTTTGACAACCATGTAATCAAAAGACAATCTTGTGGGATTTTTTTTCCATTTTGACCATTTCTATTTTATTAATGTGCTCTTACCTCTGTAAAGGTTCTGCTGTTAAAGACCACAACTGTATGTTATATCTCAAGAAGATTAACCCACTGGGCCTCATTCAGTAACTGTTCTTAAAAAGGAAATTTACCCAATTAAGCAGTTCTTACGATCAGTGCTCCATCAATGTTTTTT
>JAOWBC010000001.1:5720863-5734215 GCA_028566105.1 Hypoplectrus providencianus
TGGGGGTGGAGGGGGTGTACAGAATGACGCTCATAGAGTCTTAAACTCACCACAAAGCTGTTGTCTTTGGGGTTGGATGTGAGCGTCATTCCCAGCCTCATCTTGTCCTTTCGCTCTGATACATTGGTCAGAGATATCCTTCCTTGAGGGAAAAAGAATTTCACTGAGAGGATCTTGGATGCACAGACTTATATATACATAAATACACGCACTATCCTTCAGAGACCAAACAGAAGTTCCACCATCTGGGACTCTGGTTTGTTATTACTGTCTGGGCAGCCAAAGTAGCGTCTACATCCTCAGACCTAAAAGTTTACTTGACAAACTTCATGTGCCTTCCTAACCAGCGCCACACATGTGCAATTGGTATGAAGAGGCATGCGGTGAAATGTGTGGTAAAACACACATGTGGAAATGTACATAAACCATTTAAGAAAATAGTAAAATGTGGAATGATTGGTATGATAATCACACTTCTGTCTCACACATGCTGCCATGATGTTTACTGAGACAAATGCAGAAAAACACAGACAAATAAACACCGAAACATTACATGCAAACACGCTTTGGTAAAAAAAAAAAAAAAAAAAAAAAAAAAAGTGCTGTTTGTGATATTGTACCTAAGTTGAGCTTGGAGCAACTGTTGCCATTGGTTCTTCGGCTCAGCGAACATTTATAAACATCCCCTGTCTGGTAAGGGCCATTCATTTCATATGGAGCGCCCACTAGTAACCTGAAAAGACAAGAAATATTAAAGTCACTTTCCATCAATATTAAAGTGTACTTCACACATTGTCTCAATCAGTACTTGTTATCTGTAAATGTAAATTTTTAGAAGAAGGGCTAGATGAAAGACAACTTTTACCTATTTATATATATATAAAAGTAAAAAATTTTCTCATGTCTTATCCTCTGAAAGAATAAGACTTCCCGTCAACTTTACTGACTCACACAAAACACGAGGCATGACTGAAGAAGATTTCTAACCCTATATTTATCCAAGGACATTTAGTAAGCATGTTTAATCAGATCCAGCAGCACTGGTCTTCACTTTTACAAAAATTTCCCTCTGATGACCTTAATCAGGTGTATCGGCTTATATACCTGATGAAGTTCAAAGTCAAACATCCAATAGTTGCAGAGAACCACAAATGTTGGTCTAATGGTGGCAAAGTCAGGAGATTAATTTATCCAATTGTCAATTAACTACTTCACTAACAATATGTTAGAGGAAAAGTATAGTGCCGTCCTCAAAGACACCTTAATATCAGTTTTTGAAGGAGTGGAGTCAGGTATTCACTTTTGCCATGAAAACTTAAGAGAGACTTTGCTTCTCCTATTCTGTAAATGAGTGATTCTCACTTACTAATAAATATTAGTGAAGTTTCTTTATGGTCCCGTGTCATTTAGCAAACAGGACCTCAGGCAGAACCGACTGAGTATACCTATGTGCCATCAATCATTGCTGCAATGATGCCTTCTGAGGGAAATAAAGAGCTTTAGGATGAATAAAGATGAGTTAAAGGAATTCTGTCAGCATTGACCGTCACAGGATTTAGGTTAACAGTTAGCAGTGATGAGTGCAGGAAATTCTTTACACATGACATAATGTTTGTGAGGAATCAGTCCTGCACTTGACTTCAGAGTGGGTTTCCTGTGCAGGTCAGCATAGTCTAATAAATGTCACTTAAAGGTTTTTAGATGACTTAATGTGATGGAGAAAATAAAGTTGTATGGTACATTAACTTCAAGACTGATGGAGGGCATAAAGGCCTTAAAGGCGGCCATAATTCATAGTGACCATAAGAACCCTCTGTGTTCCAAAGGAAAAAGGCGGTTAGAGCTGTTTATTCATTTTTCAAAGATCTTCATAAAAGTCCTTTAGGGATTCAAGCTATGTCTTGTGATATGTGTCTGTTTATCACGTGATATGTTTAGATTAAATAGGTCACTTTTTCAGGCACATCTCAGGCACATCACAGTCACAAGCCTCATTGTCTAGATGCCTGAGGTTTTAACGTAAAATATTAACAGATAAAATGAGACTCAAAGACTGCCCTCAGCTCTATCTCTGTATGGGGAATTTTCCATATTTTCCTGCAATACATACAATAAAACCCATTACTTGTTGTCTCAAGTCTTAGACTCTGAATACATAGATCATTGCCTGCATTTAAAAACACTGCAATAATAAAAGTCTCTGGTGGAATTGTTTCATCCTTAGAAAAAAATAGAAAAAGACCTAATGTAGTGACAATGGAGTAAACTGTCCTTACAATGCTTTTTAAAGGCAGAGAAAAATGCAGCATGAAGCCCTTTAATTTAGTGTTTCATTTATTCTCAATGACAATGGGTGAATAAAAGGCAAATTATAAATTAGACAAAAGTGCTACATAAATGTAGCCACAAGTTTTTTATGACAGTGACTGAAGAAATACATCAAACAAAGTGCTAAAATTCAGGACAAAAAAACAGTGTAAAAGTGTTTGGATGGCAAGAGGCTGTGAGCATGGCATCCCTACTGCACATTGCCTTGACTATGTTTTTATATGGTTGTTTTTCTTAATAAGATTGCATCTTTTCATTCTTCTCTCCATAAGCATTCAATGACAGGGCTGTAAACTAATCACATTCCTGGAAAAGCTTCAATAAATACATTAGGTCAAGTAGGAATTCAAACAACTGTGCAGTCCAAGTGAAAATCACAGGGAGAGCAGCGGTCAAAGGAGCAATTCCCAGTACAGTGGTGCCCCAAAGGAAAGACACTTGACACCAGTTTATAGCAAAAGCAGACCGTGGCCAACCTCCTGCATGATGGACTTCTAGGTCAAAGTCTAACAATTACAGAAAGACGGATCCTCATTTTAAGGATTTCTAGGTCAGGCTCATGATTCCTGGAGTTTTAAAGCTCCTCCAAATTCCAAAGAAAACACTTGGTTTTGTTTAGTTCGTAGGAAAGGCGTGTACTCAGAAACTTCCTTATAACCCATTGTTAGTATGACATAACATGACATGCAGGATTTTGGTGGAAATCAAAGGTGTCCTGGGGATTATAATGGACAGGCATTTAGCCTTTGTGCTCAGCAAGAACTTTTAAATGACTCAGCTTAAATGTCAAATGGTTTGTGCTATAAAAGCAAAAATCCTGCATTGTACTGCAAAGTATACTTGTTCATTTGAATTAGGTCACAGGTTAAGTTTATCATTGCTATGGTCTTGTCCATTTTATAACATGCTGTTTTAACCTCAGTAAAATCCAAAGTATTACAGGAAGTTCATATTGTAAATCTTCATACTTTCACATAAAGTGACTCATCCCCAGACTGTGTGCCCTTGTAGGGTTTTTACTAAGTTGTATTTATTGAAACTGTAACATAGAATTCCATGACAACTGGGCAAACTCCTGTTGAGAGAGATGGTGTGATAAATAAGCTCCAGAGCAGAAATAGACCATGCGGTGAGACTGTTTACTTAACTACTGTTTCAGTCTTGAGTTTGCATGTGGCATTCATATTCGCTTGTGAGTTTCTTTTGGAGCAGCTGTACCGTGATGCGAGGTATATAAAAGGGCATTTACACATTTGACATTTTAAAGCAGCAATGAGGACAGGAGGAAATGTTGTTCAAACAGTCCATCACTGCGGATCAAAGAGCAACCCATGTGGACCTAAGTTTCAATGTTTTTGCACCTGAAGCCAACTTTTAAAAGTCTCATAGACTCTGGAAGTCATTTACACCACAGTGGCTCTAACAGTGCTCATATTTTCATAGCTATTAATATCATGATTATTACTTCAGCTATGGCTGTCAGTTGGCAAGAGGAGACACTGCAGCACAAGTTCAGGTCAGGATACAGCTACCTTAATGAAAAGGGACCATTGTTGCATTTGACTTGGACACATGCCGCAGGTCCTCCTGAATTTCACCAGAAGCTGTTCAAACAATCATGTTCCAGAGCTCATTAGGGGCAAATGCTTGCCTCAGTGCATCATCGCTGCAGGAATGGTAACGACACTGAGAGAAACAACCTCGACCCAAAATGAATGGATGGACATTCACCACGACGGTTACCGGGGATACAGGATTTGGGGGGTTTTGAGGAAGCGCCATCCCCAAGCCCAGGCTGTCATTAATGTGGTAATGTTTTTCATATTTGGAAGGATGAGATGTACACGCTGTGAAACCACATCCCTGCCCTAAACAGGAGCGCGCTACTCCAATGTCACGCTTGTTCATCACATTCCATTTGTCTCCATTAACAGGAAATGTGTTCTTCCCTCAGTGCTTCCTCATAAATAGGATTGGGAATTGTAATGATCACATAATCATTTTCCAAAGACATAAATTTAGGGTATCTGTTTCACTTCAGTGCATTGAGCAGACAGTGTTAAGGTGTCTTATGAGGAGGCACTTTCTTTAACTTATTGACCCACAAAGCTTGTCTTTAACTTTAACAATGGCATGTTTTCTTCACCGATATACATTTTAGTCATGTTAGGGGGGAGGCTTAAAAGAAGGCAGTGTTGGTTGGTCAGTTTTTTAGCTTTCGACCAGTTTAAAATAAATCGCACATTTATGGTCCCCACAGAATGAATCCCTGACTATGGTGGTTCCACTGAATATTGTCTAGCATCACCAGCAGTTAAAAGGTTTTTACTTTTCCATTAATCTAAACATCTAAAGGAAGTGTTTTGGCTTAGGGATTTGGAGTGTTTGCATGCCTCTAACTGAAATGGAGTTAAACAGATGAAAACTGATGACATAGCCATTACAATCACATGACTGTGTGTGTTGAGTCTGAACTGAAATTCAATAGATCAAATTCTGTTTTCCAGCTGAGCTCAGGAGGTGTAAAAACACTTTTCTTTGCCGCTTTGCAAATGAGCTAAATAAAGGGAACACTATTTAAGGTCAGTGCTGAAAGGCTTCACAGACTCCCTGCAGTTCTTTGTGGTCTGCAACTCGTAACTGAGCTTAAGAGTAAAGGTCAGGTCTCCATTGAGGAGACCTGGTACAACTGTAGAAAAATAAACAGTGGGAACAGAAAGTGGGAGGCTTCTGGGCGTATGGCTCCAGTATGCAAGTCGTGTATCCCATCAGGTTGGAGGTGAAGTGAAGGCCTCTTGTCAGCTCCCCAAAGAGTGTCTGCTCTGGCAGAGTGTTTAGAGCGCCATAAGGTTCAGTACACACGTGAGGAAATGACACATTCTTGACATTATGACCTTTCCTCAACTCGGTAGCTCTGTCAGCAGTCATTGACAGAAACTGTCATCAGACCTAACAAAGATGTCTCATTTTCTTGACGTCTTGACGTCAAAAAGAAAAAAATGTGAAAATAGTATTATTTTTCATGCTCACTCAAGCTTGGGTATAGTCTTTTTCTTCACATACTGTTTTTAGGCCCTCGATCCACAAAAGCTGTAAATAACTTGTCCAAGCACACTGGAATCAGAACACACTACTTTCTTAATTTAGTGCTCAAAAAAGCCTTTTGAATTCAGCTGCATGCCTTTTTAACTTCAGGTTCAGGTCATAAAAAGCTTTTTTTTTTTTTTTCAAACAGAGTCACTTTCCAGCTGTGATCCTGTTCCTATCCAAACACAGAGTTGAGGGTTTTGAGAAATCAGACAGTTCTGGAAAAGTTGACAGTGCTGCAGTCTAGCACAGATGCTCACAGGCAACATCAGTGATTGTAACAATTTAAATTCTCAGAAATTTAGCTGAGGTGAAACCACTTGAGGAAAAAGTGGAGGTTAAAAAGTTAGAGGCACAAATTGCCAGGGACGGAGTAGACTCTCCACACATCTCAAACTGACTAATTTCAGCATGAAATCACATCTGTAAATACAGTGAATGCATGCATCGGAAAACACACAAACCCAGACAATCAGCAGAAATGCCCCCCTGAAGTGCTGACACTTGGTGAGCACATGTTCTGCTGCAGAGTTGCTGTCTGGCACTTCAAAGATTCATTTTAATTCTCTTGAAACAAAAAAGAGCAGATTCTGTCCTAATCAGCAGAGATCATTGCCTCATTGACACATTAATCTTGAGGAAAACAAATACAAATCCCTCTCAGATGACAGACATGAAAATGGGAGACACGTGGAGTCAAATGAATCATTTCTCCACAAGAAAGCATCACGGATCTGGTACCAGTGATGAAAACAAGTCAACAAAGGTGATTAAGTATTGTATTTAAGCAATGGTGCATTTCTATGCATTGCTGTCATATGCTACTTTCTTCTTCTTTCCTCCACCACTAGTTTCTACATTAGTGTCCCATTACTGAGCCTAGCTCCCACTGGTCAGAGATAAAACTATCCTGAACAGCGATATCTTTGGTTTGTGTGTGCAGATGTGGATGAAACAAATCACGTCTTGTTATTATTGGAAACATTATTATTTTTTAATCATTTTAATGCTCAGTAAAATGGTGTTTGCACCTCTCCTTCAGACCACGCATCATTCCTGTCTCCAGCTGAGAACTGTCAGATTATGCTCTGCACACACACTCCCACAGACACACAAATATACGGTACAGCTTGAGTTTGTGAATGCAGCTGTGTGTTCACATACCCACACCTACGCACAATGCTGCACTGACTAAACAGTCTCCTTAAAACTAAACTCTACTGGGTGACTAAGATGTCTGCTGAGGAGACAAACGAGTTATAACCAAGTTGTAAAACGTGAGAAAATCAGGTTTGTGGGTCACAGGAGGGTGAGTTATACACTAAACTGAAAAGCCACAATAACAATGCTTATAACATTTTTAATTATACACATTTTCTGTTTTAATTTACATTAAGTTCATACATTTAGTTGACATCTACACTTTATAATGTCTTAACACTAAACTGAAAAGCCACGATAACAACGCTTTATAACATTTTAACATGTACATAAATAGGAGACATTTCCAGAAATGTCCTTTTTTTCTTGCATCAATTAAAAGACTGTGCAACACATTCCTTGCTTCAACTATTTTATTACTTTTGAAAAAGAAACACGTACACCAGATGTATGAACACCTAATAAAGATGCAGGAAAACAAACAAAAATATCCCTACTCCTCCTGCCTTGAACCTGCCTTGTAGACACGATTGGCGTATAGGTACTCTGAATGGTAAAGATGAGATGACTTTAATTTGGATCAGCTGGCAGCTCTTGCTAGTGTCTCACTCCAGTCTGCAAGTGTGTAACTGTCCCTTTCTGGACACCAAAACACACAAGTTTGCACTAACTAGCTCCTAGTGGAATTAAGCTATGGACGGTCTACATTGCACATACTTTAAACAATGTTTTTAGTTGTAGATTAGGAAGCTTTCATGACAGCAAGACTGTTTGTTGGACTGCCTCACTCATAACGAGCCCACAGTGCTCATGTTCATCACAGTTAGGTTACATTTCACCCACTAAAACAGTGTGACTCACTCATGTGGTTTTAATGGTGTATTTTTTTTCTTCTTCTTTTATAATATGTTTTAGAAAACTTTGAAGGCAATTGACTACGAAGAATAAGCCACATTATGTGTTGACTTCACAAGGATTGTTTGTAAGTTTAATTCATAGTTGATCTTTTCTGGGGATTTGTTGACCGTTAAAAAACAACTGATTCAAACCATCCCCCTAAAACCAATTATTATCCTAAAACAACCCACTGAAGAAGTGGGAAAAGGTTTAATAGCAATTACTTTCCAATGTAATGTCTCAAATCACAATGAAATCTGTGATTGTATGAGGCAGCATAGTGATTTTTGCCAAATGTTATATTCTAAAGGTTCTTTATATGAATACAATATTTGAGGCATACACACTAAACCATAGGCCTCATATCACAGGCTGCCTGGGGAGGATGGATAACTAGCCAAGAGCATTATAAACATTTAGCATGCAACAATGTGGTATTTATGGCATAAAAAAACACTCTACCTAGTAAGTTTTTAGTAAAATTAAGCTGGCGTAAGATAGAGAATATCTTAATGTTACAAAGTCAGCAATGTTTGTACTATATGTCTTTAATTGGCCAATGCAGTGTTTTTACGGATGAAGCCACATTGTTTTGCTGCAAATGTTGAGCCTGGTTTGACTTTTTTTGCAAGACAGACCCACATTTATTGGCTGTGGCCCTGTCCCTGCAGTGATCTTACTTAAATGAACATGAGGGCTGCATTTCTTTATCCAGTGCCTTTGTCTGTCTGAACACGGCCTAAGGCAAATGAGACCGTGCATAGGGTTTGGGAAAGATCTGGTTGTTTTCAATTTAGCTTTTATTGTTACAACAGAGTTGATTGTTGTAAACCATGGTTATGGTTACATGCATTGTATCTACCCTAACAAATGAAGATACGTTAAGTGGTCATTATTCGTGTATCAACTGTAAGAGACTGTTCCTCAGGAAATTGTAAACAACGGTCGTCCTAAGCATTTATTCAAACAACCACCTCTATCAACTTTCTGATGAAGTCTATCTGGAGGCCACTGATGTCAGAGAGGAAAAAACAGACATATAATTAAATATATATATAAACAGAACTAATGATTTACACACACACACACACACACACACACACACACAAAGGCACACAGACGCAGACAGAAGCACAGCTGGAACTGGGCATGGTACTCACACACTGTTTGTTAGCAGACATTTTGGGGATGCCAGAAACTAATTTTGGCCACCACACGGTGCCAGTTGGCCTAATAATAGCGTGCATCAGGAGTCAGTTTGTGCTATGAGTAACATGACGAATGTGAGGTATCCAGCTCAGGACTACAGTTTTTTTGTTATTTTTTTGCAAGCACAAATTAATGGTAGGAAAGTTAAAACACTGCAGGAGAGGTACAGTAGATCACTATCATTCTGGGGAAAAAACATCTTACTGCCAAGTCAGACAGCCTGTCAGCACTACAGCTTGCTGCATGTATTATACACTCATAAATTATTCGGCCTCTTAATCTTAACAATAGATCTCTGCACTTAAATTTGTCTGTTGAATTGGTAAGAAGTTAAAAATAAACACCACAATGAGAGATATGGAAGTTAAACACTATGATGCAAGTGGCCATTGTGACGTCAGAAGGAGACTGTTCTCAGATGCTTAGGTTGTTTATACAAGAAGCTTATTACGAGCCATGTTAACGTTTTGTTAGTGACCTGACGTGGCAACAGTAACTGTGACAGAAGTGAAGAAGGAAGTCAGTGGTGTTTTATAAAAAAATGTTAAATTCCACATAGTGAACAGTTGAATAAATAAAACAAGACTTTGACACAGGAGACCACTAGTCATGTCCCATGTTGAACCAAAAGTCAAAGTCAGTTATATTAGCCTAAGTATGCAAGTTAACTTAAATGACGTACATGAAATTATACTGTACACTCAGTATATGTCATGAATGTAGCACATTAACTTCTATATGTAAAATAAGTTACTCAACAAACTTATTTTAACCAAAACCATCAAACCCATTTTTTTTGTACGTATACCTCATTTACCTGTGACAGTTTCACAACATTAACACTGTGTTTAAATCCTGAGACCTTTACATTCAGGTATGATGATATATCCTGTCACTGACAGAAACCCACTCATATGAGCTGGAGAACTTCTTGGCCAGAAGATGAGATAATGTCAACACAGCAGTTCTTCAGCTGCTGAAATTAATTGATTCTAGATTCCAGATCATGTTCGCCCAGCTGACTGACAGGGTGCGCAGCAGTCAACAGAATTTGACATCAAATTGGCACTCTCATAATCATCTTTAATTATCAGTCTTTTGTAAATGACATAAGCTCCTTACCACTTTTCTCCTCCAGCACCCACGTGTTGCTGAACAGTGTATCCAAACTGGGCTTGTTTGGGGCCCTTGATGATCCTGGGGTTCTTTGTATCAATATTGAAGCAGTCATGGAAACCTTGAAAAAGGAAAGACAATTTTCATCAGCATTCTCTTAAAAAGATATCAAGACCTGACACAAAGTTAGTAGTTCCACAGTAGTAGTGTATTCTACACAGAACATTTAGCTTTCAGTGCCACCTTGTAGTGACCGTAGCAGCTGGAGTGAAAGTAATATTTATATTAACATTGATTAGACTTCAACATCTGGCCCAAGAGCAACAGCTGCAAACTCATCCTTATCCATCATTAAAATAATCCTTGCCCTGCCCTGTGTCTGTTTGTCTCCCTGCACCAGTCTAAACACAGACTTCCCCCACCAAGAAAACACATAGTCATTGTATATGTTGCAGAGTAGCTGAGCTGTCTGTCACATATGAGTGACAGTCACCCAGCAAAATCACAGAGGGGTTCTGGAAAAGAAGAGTAGCATCAACATGACCAACCTCACTTCACTGGAACTTTTTGACAGACACCAAGGTGGCATATAGCAAATAAAATAAACTCAGAGATATCGATCGCTTCACATGGTCTTTCTTTTGTAAAACGGTAGTAGACATAACTACCACACTATGATGCACAATCATGTTATATACATCTGGCTTTATTCAGGGCAAGATATCAGAATATCTAATAAATGTGACATGAATTTATTAGTTATATGGCCATAAATCTGATGTAAGAAAGATGGAAAATTTGTGATTTACATTTCAGTGGTAAAGGAGCAGAAAAGGCAATTGAAAAGTCCCTCCATATGAAGAAATTACAAAACGGCACCAAAACCTTTTATATACCAACTGGAGTTTTGTCTTAGCTTGGCAAAGGGACTCAGCGAGGAGGAGGTTTTGATATTGCAGTTAATAGATGGTGAAGTGAACCCTGACATTGAGTAAGAGGGTAAAAAGTAAAAGCTGCTGTGGGATACCATCAAAGCAATTCTGTTTCCCCGATTGTGTACTTAAATTTCTCTCACATCTTTTGACAGCTTTCCAGGTGGTGGAAAAGAGCAGTGAATGTCTGTTTTCAATTAAAATACCAATTGGAGTTTTTTTTCACGTTTTGCTTGTCACCGAGTTACCCATTACAGCTCAGTGATGATGATAGCATTATTTGGCTTTTACATTTCCATCGAAAGGGGAGGATTCTGTGTGAAGTGATGAGATTTTCCTTTTGGCAGAAGAGAAGGGAAAAAACTTAGTCGTCAACCACTCTGACTTCCTCTCGATCCATCTCTCTCCGTTCATCTGTCTTCTACTTAATCTCCTGTTGATCTCTGTCTCAAAAGTTGCCAGACTTATTGTAAGTGTTTGTTTTATTCAGTGTGGCTCCGTTGATGTTTCTGCTACTGTAAGGTGAAGGACCACAATGACCTTTACACCAGAGCTCAATGATACTCTAAATCAATAAAAATACCAAGTTACATTAGAACTATTACACTTAAGGGCCAAAAATGCATGAAGAAAACAAAATAGGCGGAAAGGTTGTGCAGACTTTAGGCTCTAAGAGACACAAAGGTTTGTTTTGTATTGCTTCAAAATAAAGCTTTTTCTCATAGTTCAAGCTGAACAGCTGAGCTGAAAGCACAAAGGCCTCGGCTTTAAACCGCCACAAACTGCACCACTTCTTACATCTCTGTGGCTCTTGTCTACACAGTGCTGGGCTTATACAATCCCTCGCCCTCACGCTAAATGACCCCACTCTCAGCCAGCTAACTCCCCATCTGTGAGGCTCTGGGGTCATGTCAAGTTAAGTGAGCCTTTTTTTTCCCTCAAGGGGAAATTCAGTTAAATGTAAACAACAAGGTGAAGGAATGCTCAACAAAGTTGGAAAACATGTTAAATTCAAATTAACCCACAACAACTGACAGCTGGGGTCCAACTCAAGACAGCTGTACCCAGAATTCTCTTGTTATGATGTCAATCAGAAGGGAACTTTATATTTTTGTTTTATTGGTTTTCCTTGGCAGTTATTACGCAGACTAATTAACAAAACTGTTGTGCAGGTTGTAATATGACATAAAATATCTATTAATAAACTGAATCATGCAATTGCTCACTGTAACAAACATTTGAGTCTCTTAATATGATTACTGTTGACTCAATATTGTTGCTATGTTTTTTCTGACCCGATTAATTGGGTATAGCATCTGTTTTCACTTGTATCTGAAAGATACTCATCTGCATTGCCAAGATAAATCTAGAGCCCAAGTTGCCCACATTACATAACTGTCTAGTTGATGTCAAGGACTTTATGTCCCAAATCCTTCAGACATACCAATGTGAGGAAAACTACAGATTTAGTTTTCAAACAGACCTCACAGAAGCTGCTTGTTTTTCTTGGCTATATGAAAAAAACAACAGGTATCAAAGCTAGATGGGGACAAGACTTTGGTTTTCAAAAAATATATATAGATGAAGTTTTACACACACAAAAACAATAGTTAATCCATAAGATATACTTATTTTTGTTGACTGTCAATTCCAGGTGGATGTGTGGTTTGTGGATTGACTCTGACAATTTCAGAGATGAGAAACTAAGCTGGGTCTGATTATCACTCTTTCTTTCTTTTTGCTTCACTGTTATTTCTGCCACGTTGTATGGGAACAACAACAACAAGAAAAATAATGACATGCCTTAAATTTTATTCCCCTATTTAAATGATTATTCCATCTTCCTCCTCCCTGTCATCTCATCATCATCATCATCATTACAACTCGCCTTCTACTGCATTAAATACTTTTGGCTGCAATACATTGTTTAGACTCATTATTTTGTAGCTTTAGAAGTAATAGTCCATGTCTGTGTGTATTCCTTCATTTAGACCTCTGACTGTTCATAACTTACCAGGAACTCAGGTTCTTTTTGTTATTTTCCTTCTTTCTCTTCCTTTTCCCTCCTGTTGTTGTACAATTGTGGTTTCATAAATGTCTGTCATCGATTTGAGCTGGCCTTAGCAAAGTCATCTGTAACCCAGTCTTACATTGACATGCAGCCTCTAAAATCCACTTTTGTTTTGATGGAAAACACATTTAGCAGTTTATAATAGAACACCAATTACTAAAGGTAGAGCTTTTCTATTATCTGAATGAGTGCACATTTTTTGGGCAAACTATGGGATCATTTCCATCTTAATTCCACGTTAGATTGCAATAAAGATGAACCTCAACTGCACTTCAAGCTTCTGGTTCTTGTTCTCCACTTAAAGGAAAACTTTTTTATGACTTTAGAAAAAGAAATCCAATCTGCCCCTATAAAGGGTGAAAGGACTCCTCTGTCTCTCTCATTGTAAATACTGGGGTTGTATTATGGCATTGCAACTGCAGTTGAATCCAGTTTTACTGCATCTGTAGCTTACATTACATCAAAATAACTCCTGTCAGTATTTTTTATGTTATAATAAGTTACATTTTATTCAAAAGCACAAGTGTCCAACTTCTTAAATGTAGTACTGT
>JAOWBC010000001.1:5789598-5803928 GCA_028566105.1 Hypoplectrus providencianus
CATGCCTCAGCTCATGGTTCAGCCTGTGTGTGTGTGTGTGTGTGTGTGTGTGTGTGTGTGTGTGTGTGTGTGTGTGTATGTGTGTGTGTGTGTGTGTGTGTTCTTCTGCTGCAAATCCTCGTGAGATAAGTAAGACAGAAACACACACTGATATCCTCTCTCTGCCATACCCCGGTGACCAATGAATGAGCATCCTTGTAAAGAAAGCTCAAAGCTGGCGAGTCTCTTCTCTTTCCCTGTCCTCCGGCCGTCCCTCAGGCCACTTTCTGCCGCTCCTCTGTCTGACATTAATTCTTTAACAAGCTGTTATTATGCTGTTCATTTAGACATGGCGTCAGAGCAGTGGGATGAGGCTCAGATGTTTACTCTGGATATGACGAGCTCGTAGTAGAATTGTACTGTATATGAGAGGTATTACAAACTGTAATTTTCATTATCAATATTTTCATTCCGAAAACCAAAAGAACAGAGAACATTTTCATATAGGAGCATTAGTGGAAGAAGTGCTCAGATCGTTCTCTTAAAAGAAGAATACTTAAATGTAAAAGTACTTAATTACAAGTAAAAGTGTATGAACAGAACAGTAACCAGTTAAATATAACTAGTAATATCAAAATACTGAATTTATTTTTTATACTGAATGGCTATAAAGGCTGTCAACCATGAAAGAAAGTCAAGTAACCCCCCTTTTTAAGACTAAAGATTTTGCATACTTTCTGAGTGGTTGGATTTTCTGTTAAACTGAAATTCAGTCAAAGCAGCAGACAAATCTTTGCGTAAAGATTTGTCTAAATCTTTGTAGACTAACACTAAATCCGCTAACTATACAAATAATTGACCAATATTTGCATTTTTGCCTTTGCTGCTTTCTCATTTTGCAAGATTTTAGCAGCACTACAGGCCCCTCAGGACAATACAGACTGGCAGGTATTGGACCAACATGCACCTGGAAGGGTCTTTGGTTTTTACCAGAGCGAGGGAGGCAGGAGGAGCCATGATTTCTTTGTTTGCTTGCAAAGGATAAACAAACCACAAGAAAACAGAAACATCTGTAGCACCAATGAACATGTTTTTCCAGCATACATTTTATTCATATGGTGCATCATTCGTCTGTTAGTTTCAAAGCTTGTTTGATTCTGATTGTGGAGAAAAAAAACTATAGATAGTTAAGTCTATTAGATTGCATTATATTTTATAAATTGTGAAGTCTTAATCTGAAGGAGTGGCTATTAATTAGCTGTTAGGGAAATGCAGTTTAAAGAAAAATTTAATATATTTATGTATAAAGTTGCAGAAAATTGTTAATTCATCATCTTTTCAACTTGAACAATTAAATCCTACTTATGAGCATTTGTACAATCATGAAACACAAAAGGCTGCTGTAACACACTGTAATAGCAGTGTAATGCAGCTGCAGGCTCACTAAAGTTGCCACATGTGAGAGCTGAAGTGAGGACACAGTGATCACCCACACCATTGTAGCCTACTGGATGCCATTTCTCCAGTCTGCTTTAAGACAGAAAGAGACAGGGAGAGACAATGGCAGCCGCACGGTCTGAGCATGTTTCTATTTGCATGTGTACACCACTCCCACCAGTTCCCCTCCACATCCCAAGAACAATGCTGAATAGAGGATCGCCTGATGTCATCCAGCATTTCTGCTACTGATCTGACAACAGTCGTAATTCCTCTCACGCCAGTTCCTGTTCTGAACTCAAGCAGCTCGTCAGTAGTGTTGCACGAAAATATATTGTCATGATCTGAGAAGATTTCTCAAATTCATTAGCAAGAAATGACACCATTTTTTCTGTTTAGGACAAAGGGCATTTGACTTCCACTTCCTGTGACTGTGCTAACCTTTGAGTCCTGATGCAGAGCCAGCTAACGCCACAAAATCAAGAGCTCCATCAGCATGTACTTGTTGTGGAGTAACTAACAAAAGAAGCGTCTTGAGTCAAACATAACCACTTGTCTTTTGTTGTGCGTAGTAGCTGCAAACAAAGGCTGCTTTTCTGCTATTCAACATCTATGCAATTCGAATTGGAGTGATGAACAGGGCGGACTTATAAGCCAAATAAGTCAAACAGCTGGGTTTATTTCTATGATTATGGAAGATATTTTGAAGAAAACGTCGTTACCATTGCCTCTACGTCTTGACACATTTGTCAACGGCTCAGAGGCAACATGGAATGGTGTCAAAAGAGTTTTCACCCAGTTTTCACCCTTCAGAGTCTCACAGCCATGACCAATCTGGACAATTTCCCACAACTGTATGTGTGACAGTTATCACGCCTGCACAGATGGCACCAAACACCTTGCAACTGTGAGTTAGTTGACAGAGATTTGACATTAGGTGTAAATGATTCTGGTGCTTTATCATCTTAATGGTATAGTTGAATTATTTAACCACCATAAATTCCAGGTGAAAACAATGGCATTGCTGTCAACAATGGGAAAAAAAATGACTTTAAGTCCTATTTAGAACATGGATAGTGCTGCACTTGAGTATCTTCTGGTTGAAATAAGTGTGACAATCAAATTCAGATCTAAAAAGATCACATTGTAAAGCATTTTCCACTTGTTATTAAGTCTTAAAGGAAGAGAAAACAATCAAATCAGATGAGATAATGAATCACTTGATTCACTCTCTCACCTCTCAGAGGTCCTGTATGACGTTCTGTAAAATAACAATGTTCACCCTTCTGTATATTTATTCTCCTCAGATGTCATGGCGTCCGACCTACCGAAGCTCCAAGTTTCGAAATGTCTACGGGAAAGTCGGCAACCGGGAGCACTGCTTCGACGGTATCCCCATCACCAAGAACGTCCATGACAACCACTTCTGCGCCGTCAACTCCAAGTACCTGGCGGTCGTCACTGAGAGTGCTGGTGGGGGATCATTCATTGTTATACCTGTATCCCAGGTAACTTTTCACGTCTCACTATGCACTGGCCGTTTGTTGTTGTGTGGCTCTGAATCAAAGATTAATGCATCCTTCCCCTATGTGGAGTCCCTGGGGTTATTTTTCGTCAACTCAATGGAACACAAATGTAAATGGCCAACTACACAATAAAAGGATTCAGTACAACTTCTACAAAGTTTTTCAACCAATTCAGCAGCAGCAAAAGTACATTAAATTAAAGTAATATTAGTTACTTAATATTAAATGAAAATGTGAAGGAATAGAAGAATTGATTATATATTCACAAGTGACATCCAACAGTGAACGATGTTGAGATGTATCAAACTCTTTATGTGTTTAGACTCTTCAGATATATGATATAACTTTGGTTTCAGTTACTTCTCAACAGAACAGTCTCAAGTTTTTCAAAAATTCTCACACTAATTCAGCACAGTAACTCCCTTCTTGCTGTTGCAGAGCATGCCAGCCTTTAATTCTCAGGCCAGAACTGAAAGCCAAAGTTGTAACAGCGTGGAGTTGCTGATTGGATCACATAAGGGCATTCTGGTATTTCCCATAAACAAGACAAAACAGCACTGTTACATTGGACAGTGAACATTTTTTTTTATAATTATTAAAGGAAAAGGGAATGAGTTTCTTTTTTTTGACTGAGAATTCTCTTCACATCCAGCAAGTACAGTCTGCTTTTCTGCTTTTGCTGGATTATTTATTACACAACAGTATTGCAGATTATGGTATGAAAGATAATCTTTACAGCACATTTTAAAGGTATTATGCTGACAGTAAAGCGATAAATCCTGGAAAGTCTTGAGTGTTTGCTATTCAGTCGTTTTTCCAAGAACTGCAGATGATTTTATGTGTGGTTGTGATATTTGGTTATATATATTTATAAATAGAACAGTCTGTTTGTATGATGAGGCGCTCATGTAATCGGTAAGTGTTTCCAATGGGACGCTGATTTTTCGTGTTTTATCTGTGTATCACTGCGCAGTACAGATATGAGTGTTATTTTTCTACAAGGCTATGATGTAGCCACCCACAGTGGAGGTCTGAGAGAGCTCACAGTGCTTTGTCTCTTTAAGAGCGACTCTGCCAAGGTACTTGAAAAACTCTCTGCTACCAAGCAGGGTCGAGTCGAGCTGTTATCAGGCAGGAGAAGTATTCAGTAAGCTGAGCTGTTCTGCTGTGTGAAGGAGGGAGACCTGAGCATTTCCCTTTACATCATCATGAGTTATATGGTGAAACAGACTGAAGACTGACTCTGCCTTTTAGGAGATTTGATGGTTGGTTTGAGGTGCTGCAGCGACGGTGGCTTTTTCATTGTTTCCTTTAGATCTAAAGTCATGAACTGACAGTGTCGCATCAGCAAACACTGTCCACTGTGGACACGCTGTGTCACTTTATGAGTCCATAGTAATGGTCAGAGAAAGGAAGAAGAAAAGGTGTTCTTTTCATTTTGTCCACCTACACTGCTAGCCTCAGCTGTGTCTGGCAGTTATGAGCAGCATTTTGGAGTGAAACACTATTTAATATTTTACTCTGATATTTTTCATGCTGTGCAACAACTCCATCCATGACCTGTCCAAAGACCATAGCCTGATCGATTTCCTCATCAGAGTATTGCACTTAAGCGTTTCCTCTGGTTTCTGCTGAGTTGACCAGTTCAGAAACCGGGTTTCTCATATTCAGCAGCAGCAGCTCAGATGACAGCCTCTGTGGGATGATGGCTGCTGTTTCATGCAGCAAAAACAATAAATCAGCACAACTGTATAAGGCAGTAAACATAAGGCTGAAAAGTATAAACATTTATTTTAGTCAGGTGATCTTATCAGCACATATGCAGACACTAGGTCTGAATCAGACTAGACTTTTATATTTACAAATTATTTGCATGTCATTGCAAACTTACAGTGCTTATATTCATATCTAAACCAGAATAAGCCATGAAATGTGATTGGACTTCTTACCATTTTTGATGTTTGGGTTTGGAGTGGCCGCTCCCACGCTCCTTCTTACTGGCCGCCATTTTTAATTTTACCTGTAGTGTGATGGACTCTTCTTACACTAGATGGCAGTGTTAGAGTCCACATGCATGGCCATAAAACCTCAGTTAAGCAGAATTAACGATTGTGGTATAACCCAAAATGTGATGTCCGTGCTTGTGGTTGCCAGGTCTTCAGAGGTTAAAGGAAAGTGGCCATCACCTCCAAATGCACGAACATGTAATGGCATATATTTATAGTTTACTTGTCAAGGTACTGTAAATTCTGCTATGTGATGTTAAGTCTGCAGACTGGGAGTGAAAAGTCATTTTTCAAAAGTAAATCAAGTGTGAATCAATGAGCGGGTCATTTAGAAGGAGGTATGGCATTTATTTATCAGTCACACCTTAATCAGAATCAATAGCTGTCCATCCTAGTTCAGTTGATGTCATTATTAGGAGCAGTCTGTTTAGTCCAGAAAGCTGTTCACTCAGATCAGGTGGAAATATGATCTAAAAAGGACGGATACACTAGAGACTCTTTATAAAAGGAGCAGCTACAGCTTCACGTCCTGCTCCTCCATTAGAAACACACACTCCTCTGTGGTGGGTTTGGCTAATGACGAGGTGTAAGCACGGCAGACACATTACGATGACAGCCGGCGAGACAGCCATATGGTCGCACCCAGACGATACCACGAGCGTGTGGAAGGACTACCGCTGGCACCACCTGGCACACACACACACACACACACACACAGCCCAAAAATTGACACGTAAGGTCACAAACACCTTCATCACTTCAGACAAAGAAACAGAGTGCAGTGGGTGTGGCACTGCTACTACACCGCCTCATAATCACCCCTACAATACGACTACTATCTGCACTACAGTTATTGTGGATGATACAGTATATGAAATGTACAGTTATTAAATACATATACAAGATAGATTGCAGAGATGTATTTGGTTCCAGTATGGATTTCCTGCTTCTTTTGTGTTATTTATCTTTACATTTTGAACTCCTAAGAAACAAAATAAATCAAAATAATTAATAATAAATCAATAAAAATAATCAATCTTAATTCTGATTTCCAAAAAAGCATAACACTATTAAGGATGTTGTTGCTACAGTTTTTATGACCATTAAATCAAATTATCACTATGATGTCCTTATAAACAACTCTGCTATAGAGAAGTCATTATAAGTAACTATCATGAGTCAAACTCATGATGCTGTGTTGAAGGAAGAACTTGATACTGATACCAACTAAATCTTTTGAACTTGAAAATTTGACTTAAGTTAAAGTATGTAAGACTAATCATAGAAGCAGAACTAAAGTCTTCATGTATAAGGATAATTTTACTGTTCATTTGGAATGGAGCTCAATTCAAGCTTTTTTGACCAATCATTGTATTTTCCATTAATTTATTGATTGTTTAGTTCAGAAAATCCATAAAATGGGGTCACAATTACCCAGAGCCTAAATTGACAGCTTTCCAATGTTTGTAATCCAACCTTTAATCCAAACATCAAAATTATCAATAAATAAATTTAAATAATTAAAGATTAATAACAAAATAACAATATATATGCTTAACAATTTCTGTATGGAAGAAAATCAATTGAAAATGGGCCTGGCTTATTTGGTTAACTTGCTTCATATAACAAGCCCATGGACCCCTAAAATGTAAAGCATTTTGCATGAATAAACAATAGTAATTAAAGATAAACATGGAGTAAAACTTATAGTCTTTCCCTCTTAAATGTAGAGGAGTAGAAGTGTAAAGTGAAAGTACCTCAAACGTTGGCCTAAGTGTAGTACTTGAGTGAATGTACTTCCCAACACTGGCCACCAGTAATCCAGGGTCCACACCGCAGACTGCTGGAGCTACAGTGTGAAAGCACCACAAGGCTGCTCTGGACCATAAACATGTGATAAACCACAGCAGCAGAATGTTAATTTAATATCATGAGCATGACTCAGCTGGTTCATGTTCCTCTGCTCAGATTTAAAGCCTGACACTGATGCGTAGCTGCTGCAACAATGAATTCTTTAGAGAATTAAAGCCAGATAGAAGTAAAAGATGTAACTAATTATTGTAGCCTTGTATTGTTGGCTCCACATTAGTTATTCATTCCTGCTGCTCTGTAACTCGTTCATTCAGGTTATTGGGTATTATAGCCGGAGGAGTCATAACCTGCTGCTGTTAGAACAGGATGCACTGCAGTCACACCGTAAGCACAGAACAGCAGCGGCACGCCTCATTAATGAGGATTTATTGGGAATTACAGATCAATAAGAGTTGTTAGCGATCACAATGTGGAGCCTCTGGTGTGCTGGAGCTGTTGGTACCTGGTCTGCACATTTGTGCGTCACCAGCAGGGGAAATGAGCTGCAGAAACACAATGAGGACTAATGTAGATCTGTTTTTCCTGTCTGATAAACATCAGCAGCACTTTCTTCATTCATATTTTAATTTTTATCCTTCATTGTGATAGCGAGATAGAGACAGCTCTCTTTAATTTTTATCTTGTTCCATTATTATTTCTGATCTCCTCATAATACCTCAAGGACCTCCTGAACCCTTTGGTTCCCAACAGACATTATTTCTTTGCAGTTAATTAGTTCCACCTTAATAAGGAGTCCCTTAGATCCCAACTTTATTAATTATTTTGAGGCCATGTTAAAACCCTCCAGTCACTGTAACATTTATAGAAATGCATCATGAAAACTTGGTATTTCTTGTGTTTGTTTTTTTGTTTTTTTCATTTTCTTATGTTCCTGAAATGTACATCTTCACATGAACACGTAGGAGAAGCGGAGAGATTAAATGGGAGAGTCTTTTGTCCTTGGATGCTGACTTGAGTTCCAATGTTTATGAATCATTCTGTATGCTTAGTCACACTGTCTCCACTGTCTCTTCCTGTCCTCTCTAATTCACTGAATTGATGTCCCACTTCACTCTTGTCAGATTTTGGCAGCCGTTGGTCTCCATTGGTTTTGGCATGTGTTCCTTATCGTGTTAGCAGAGAATTGGCAAATCTGAAGCGTTTTTCTGTGGGCAGACTTCCTGCCTGCTGCATCTTTATTGGCTAGTATTTCATTCGTACTTCTATACCCGCCTCTGGTATCTGTGTTTTTATGTACTGTACATTATGTATGTTGCTTATATAATTATGCTGTCTAACATGTCAACTAGATGTCAGTAGCAAGCTGATATTGATCAATGTGAACAAACAATTGATAACTCAATGATATTATGAAACAGATTAGTTGCTCCTAAAATGCTTAAACCAAAACCAGTTTCAGTCACACACATTTAAGTACACAACTAAAAAACATGACTTATGATGTTTTTAATATGTATCATATTAAAACAACACCAGTTTGACTGATTTTCCTTGGCTACCAAAGTAATAAGAAAAAAAAAAAAGATATTTACAAAAAGATATTTGCATAAATAAATAAAAAGGCAGACATCTGTTTTTGCGTATGAACCCCTACATTTTCTACATTTTACATTATTATAAATTGATAATGATTAATTACATTTACTTATTTGAATTATTATATTTCACCATTTTACCCACTGCTGTAATAAATTAAAAATTAAAAAGTATTGTTTGACTGTAATGCAAAAGGGCAATTTTAATATGTATAATACATTTATTACTTTTTAATATAATTATTTAAAAAATTGGTCAAAGTGCAGAGATGCAGCTAATAAACTTTTTTTAATCATGGTTCTATTAGAATTCTGTTTTATATTTCGTTACATTTTGGTAATGTTTGTTTGAGGTTTGATGATGCATCTGTAATGAATCTCTAAGGTTCAGTGAGGACAGTGAATGCACACAGACACACACACACACACACACACACACAAACACACACACACACACACACGGACAGGATTTCACTGCAGCATGACCTGACGCTCTTAAACAAATCTCTGAGGAAATAAAAAAAGAGGTCAGTGGATTGAAGTGACATCAAACATTCATGACAACATGACCGACATTAGGAGTCGCTGTGTGCTGGATGTTATGAGCCACTGCCCCTCTGTGGACTCTGCGCGTTATTGCAATAACAATGAAAAGTGCCTCGGACGTCCCCGTACAATAAGCAGGTGTGTTTTGTTGTTGTTCAGGCTTTATCAGATCATCTCACTGATGTGATTTCCCCTTTGTTACATTATATGAGTCTTTTATTCACATCAATAACTTCGTTCTGTTCAGTTATGTTATTAATAGATCAATGCCGATTCATTACTTATGTTCAGAGGCAAATTTAATTTATTTGTTTCTCTTGTCATTTGTACCACTGTTAATTAGGTTGTGAGAAAAAATATATGCTGTTTTTTTCTATTGTTGTTTGGTTTGATTAATGCTCCTGACATGCATTGTTTTACTACTGATTCTGTGCAAGAGGAAAAAAACAACCAGACCATCTCTCTGTGTGTGCGTCATCAGGCATTTCACTCAATTTAATTCCCACTAACATTATTTTATTTTATCTTGGTTTTTAATCTTCGATTGTGGCATGGCTCACAATGCAATAGATCAGTGATTCAGTGCAGAGAATGGCCCTCAGTCAGAGCTTACAAATAGTTTCATCCTTAACTTACCACGATGTTTAACCCTTTTTAACAAAGTGCAGTACAACAAATAATGTTTTTTTTTAATAGTTCAAAGATTATATTGAAATAATTGAAATAATTTTTTTAACTATTTTGTTTATTCATCATAATGACTATGAATAAATCATGATCAGATTTATAGAGAGCTTTTCTATATCCTCAAAGATGCTTAACAAACTATAACTTCATAATAATAATATAATAAAATAAATACATGAAGTCAACTAAGTAATAATTTTTCTTGCAGCTAACTGAACTGGTGTCAGTTGCATTGTCTTATGAATGTACTTTGTTGAATTGGAGCAAATGTTTTATTTTTTATCTTTCTAATATACTTCTATGTTTTTCAGACAACTTAAACTATAGAAGTCTAAAAAAAAATGGCTACCTCAAATTATGGCAAAGGGCATCCACAGTATATTTTCTGTCTTGTAAAGCTGAAAAACATTTAAGAACTTCTGCATTGCAAGCTTATGGTTTCAGATCACCGACATACTGAAACAATAAATGGAGAATAACGTACCTCTGATGCTTTGTTTCAGTCTGGCCGCCTGGACTCTCATCAGCCAAAAGTGTGTGGCCACCAGGGCAATGTGCTGGACATCAAGTGGAATCCCTTCTTTGAAAACATCATAGCATCGTGCTCGGAGGACACCTCAGTGAGTGACGCACAGTGTTTAATATTTAATGCATGCTTTTAAACAAAGAGGGTGGCCCAGGAGAATTATTAGTTATGTGCTTTTTGTTTTTTATGTTTCTTTTGGGTGTTTTCTTGCGCTTGTTTTTGCTTCTATTTCTGACCCTAAGTGTATTTTATTGTCTGTGTTTCTTCATTTGTTTGTTTTTAGTAAATTCTCATATTATTTTTTAATATTTTGATGAACTTGCTATTATTGTAATAGAGAGTAAATGTACTGTATGACTGTGGACTCTAAAGATGTGAAAACATACAAATGAATCTGTGAAATCACACGTTGGTTAAATGCTGAGATTGACGGCCTCTGGCCCTGAAGCCAAAGAGGTCAGTGAGTCATTATGGCCACAGGGTGTCTGATTCAGAGAGTTTCTACTGGAAGCAAGCCTGTGATTGGATGGTGGCCAGCAGCTGGTCTGGTTGTTGTTGTGAGCCAGTAGCCTTCAGTAGCTGACGACATGAATAGACACAATATCAAATCTAAATATTAGTCTTAATCTCTCATGGTAAATCTGTTGCTGAGAGAAAAAAAGGCCAGCAGATTCTTAGGGTAAGTGCACCTGTTACAGTACAGCACGGTGAAGCCATGGCAGCAGTGTGCCCTGTGTAGTACTCTCACTTGTTGAAGGATAATCTCCTCTCGTCAAACACAGAGCCTCGGGCCATCGCTGTAATCCCATCTAATCCTAATGCAATGGACTGCATTGATACTGTGTGCTATTTTTGATCAGAGGGATCTCTGGCTGTGTCATGCACTCTTTGTTGATTAGACCTCAAATGAAAAAAATGAAAGGATAAATAAACTGTATTTAAAAAGTAGACATAACCTCCAGATATTACAAATGAATCATTTGAATGCTTTAAACCTGCAGTCTGCAGTCAAAAATGCTTTAATTGTATACAAATCAATGAGAAAAGGACCCTATTTCACTCTCCATTTATTACCCCAGTAACTTTTTCATAAAGAGTTTATGGTCTCAACCTCTGGTTTCAAGTGTTCTTTACTAAAGTACAAGGTTTATTTTGTAAACTATGGTTTCATTGTGTGTAAAATAGGTGATAAAGCGGAGTATACTTTATGGCGTGGCTGCCTTGTGGTTGACAAGTCGCTACCACACCTACTTGGTTATCAGGATAGAGGTGTGGTAGAATATATTCATAGCACTGTGTACATTTAAGTAGCAGTGAACTTACTTGTGGTTTATCTTGGATAATGAAAGCTAACTTTGCTGGAAGCAACTTTGCATTCAGGCTGCAGGTATAGTTGGTTGTCCTCTGGACTCCAAAAATGGCCAAAATGTCTCTCAAGGCTTCAGAACTATAGTCCACAAACCAATGGGTGACCAATCACAGTGTCTACTTAATTTCTTTTCATGAAAATATGAGGAAACGTAACATAATCCTTACGATACTCAGTAAGCAGGCCTTTAGGTTCTTGTTTGGATTTTTAAATACTTCCCTTCATATATGCTGTGTGTATGTGAACGTGGCAGGTGCGAGTATGGGAGATCCCAGAGGGAGGTCTGAGGCGCAACATGACAGAGGCGGTGCTGGAGCTGTACGGCCACAGCAGACGGGTGGGTGTGATCGAGTGGCACCCCACCAGCAGCGCCATCCTCTTCAGCGCTGGCTACGACTACAAGGTACCACGTTCCACACATTAGCATAACACAGAACAAAAGAAATATTCCCCCTTTATCACTCTGTAGGATTAAAGGGGCACAAATGGAAAAATAATATCTGTAATTATATTTTCATTAGTGTGTTATTACCTTTAATCATTGTTGTTATTTGGTTAGCTGAGAATTGGTTGTTATCTGCAACCTCACAAACTCCTACACACTGCTCCTTCATATACTGTTCAGTATATTGGTAACTGAATATCTGTTTTATCTGGGTTATTTAGCTCATTTTAGGAATAGATGGAAGTATTTTAATTGAGATCTCATTGTCTTTGATTTGTTAAATGTTATTATAACTATTTGTTAGCTGATAAATTGCTGAACATATAAGAAGCAGAAATGCAGAATTTTACTTTTAATATCAGCAGAATCTTGTGTCTGATGTGTAAGTGATGGGTCATAATCACATCACTGGTTTAAGAACCAGAGCTCCATTCAGACAGTTCCTCGACTCTGTGTCAGATCCTGATCTGGAACCTGGAGATCGGAGAGCCGGTGAAAATGATCGACTGCCACACCGACGTCATCCTCAGCATGTCCTTCAACACAGATGGCAGCCTGCTGGCCACCAGCTGCAAAGACAAGAAGATGCGTGTCATTGAGCCGCGCTCGGGGGCGGTGCTTCAGGTCAGCGGCAGGGAGCTGGGATTTTAATTGAGGGAGTAACTGATGTTAAATGTCATTTGCTACATCATTACTCTTACTGTGTCCTGTCTTTGAAACATCCGTTAATGTCTATAAATGCACAACAGTCAGAGTTGATCATTCCTCCACAGCTCAGTGAGCCACGGAGAAATAAAGAGCACCAGTGGTTGAGCAAGCTAGACAGTGAATGAAGAGAGGGAGCAGCTTCAGTTGCAGTGAATTGGATTAAACATTATTTTCTTAATGTTTCACAGCTGTTGCACATTATAAAAATGTGTACAATATGATTTTTACCTTTATTTATGTTTTTGATCTCTAATTTACTTTAAAAAATATTACTTTTTTATAATAATATTGTTTACTATTGCCAAAAACATGTAGGAGCTTGTCCACACCACGTCATGTTTGACCTTGGTGATCTTGCAGCGTGAAAACAATGGAATGGATTCTTATTAGAAAATACTGAACTTGGAAGAGGTGAACAAGGCCAGGAAGCAGCAGGAGTAGAACAGGCAGCAAAAAGGGGCAAATCATGAAGATTTTCTTTGTCTAAAATGCAGATATATTTGTGCTGGTGTGCACAACTCGTAGAATATCAGCATTTAAACTGCACAGAATGATTCAGGTCATTTTTCATGACATTAAAATATTTAATTACTAAAGAGTCTGAGGGCTCTCCTGCTCTAAATAATGACATGCAATATATTTGTATCCTTTCACTGCATTGTAATATAATGGTCTCAGGAATAAATACTGGTCATGTATGTAAGAGAAGGAGCTTTCATAGCAGGTGTTTGTGTCATTAAATCACCATGTTTGTGTTCTGTTTCACCAGCAAGCCAGTTGTAAGAATCACCGCGTAAACCGAGTGGTGTTCCTGGGCAACATGAAGCGGCTGCTCACCACAGGGGTTTCACGCTGGAACACCCGGCAGATCGCTCTCTGGGATCAGGTCAGACAACGCCTCCATATGGCTCATGCATGTGATGCCAGAGTGGGTGGAGCGAATGTTTGTGTGTTAATTCCCTGCATGTTTACGTGCGTGTTTTTTTCTCCCAGGAGGACTTGTCCATGCCAATCGTAGAGGAGGACATAGACGGCCTCTCAGGACTGCTGTTTCCCTTCTACGACCCTGACACACACATGTTGTACCTGGCAGGCAAGGTCAGCCATCATCGTCTCTATGTCACAAAAAAAAAAAAAAATTCATGACTATTTATGCTGTCATATTTACCTAATTCAGATCAACATTTACTTGTAACATTTTAGCAAATTTATAAGTTCTATAGTCTTTGGATTAAACAAAACCGTGCAGCACATTGAAGCTTTAATTTTATGAATAATTCATATTATTGTACACTGATTATAAATACGTAGGAAAGGAAAAAGAGGTGCATAAAATGTTGCAGTCCAAGAGGGACCCTTGCCTGGTCTCCTGACTTGATAACAGTGTCATTAGAGTAAACTTTATATCGAAAATAAAAAAAATGAAACTACAAATGATTGTGATGCCCCTTTTAAGTTACAAGAACATATATACACTATTTTCAGTAATAAATGGCCATAATGGTGCAATAAATGTAAAAAAAATTGACACAAAAGAAAAAACACACACATATACAGTGATCCCTCGCTATATCGCGGTTCACCTTTCGCGGATTTTTTTAGTGCAATTTTTCATGCTTTTTTACAGTGTATGAACGCGCATTGTGTTCGGCTTTAGTAGAAAAAGACGCTACAGCGGAGCAGATTCAGGAGGA
>JAOWBC010000001.1:5814051-5833906 GCA_028566105.1 Hypoplectrus providencianus
AAGATCCTTTAAGTAAATAAATAAATCATTATTAAATCAAAAATAAACTATATACATACATATGTGTGTGTGTGTGTAATCCACATCATGCAGGCCTATCATATTATATACAATGTTTTTGACAGACCTTGATGAATAGACCTACATTATATACAAGAGTACAGCATGAGTGTTGACTCTGCGCATTGATATTTAGATAGACTGATATGCGGTCACAGGTGTGCTGTTATCGGATATTTTACCGCGGCATTGAACGTGACTCAGCCAATCAGCACTTAGGGACGGTACTTTATACATTTATAAATTAGAAAAAAAAAATCAGTCTATCAATAATCCGTAGACACATTTCACCGCTTTAGTTATCGCGATGCATTGGCTCTCCGTGCATTACGTAAATATCACATTTTAGACACTTTTCCATCAGAAAAAGACCCTGCGAAGCGTTTATTATATTTAAAAAAAAAACCGAGAGAAAACGCAATAGGAGCTGAATGGTTCAGAGCGAAAACAAGTCGGAGGCAGAAACAGACCTACGAGTCGTGCACAGGGTCATTTGTGAGTAGGAGGGGCAGCTGAGGCAGATTAGATAGCTGCCAGGCAAAACGTTTCATTGTTGCTTGTGCTAAACAGTTTGCCGATTGGATTGAAGGCGTGTTATGTACTTCTGTTAATAAGAAGGTATGATGAACCGTCCGTCGTTTGTGTCGAGTAAACGGGATATTCGGTGTATTTCGGATTGCCTTTGTTTCTCGGTAAAATGGCGGCTTGTCCTAGTTCTGGAAAACTAGAGCAACAACGCGGCTCGACGATTTGTTTTCATTGTGGCTGCTCGAAAAAAAAAAAAAAAAAAACTCCCTCCGGCTGATGAGCACCTTGTACTTAATAACGGAGCGGGCGTGTTTTTAATGTGCGTAGCTCTCCCGTGTTTTCACCCTGCCCGCTGACATATAATGGTCCGGGCTAACAGCGCTTTCTCTCGGCCATCTGTGCGCACTGAGGCTCCGGTTGTCGGCTGCATGCACGGTGGGCTGCAGGCTCTCTCCACTTCTTTCCTGCAAGAATTAACGAGTTCAAGTGGACTGTTTGAGGTGCAGGATGCAGTTGTAAGGCGATAATACGAGGCTGTGATCTTTATGCATCATTGATAATGTCATGACTTTGAGTATCCGCATCCTTAACGCGCCAAGTGCACGGCTTAAAATGTTTATGTGAATGCAAAGCATGCAGATGGCACATCAAAGGACCAGCAAACGCAACAACACGGGGGAGGTATAGAAAAGAGGGAAAGAAAGAAAGGGGCGCGTTCGTAGATCAAAAGTTACAAATATGGCTCCTCATACTGCTTGCCTTGTTTATACCGCTGGCATAAAAAAAAGCTGTGCTGCATTCTCAAACTGCACATCAAAGACGTGCACAAAAGTTCAACCAGCGTCCCTGCAGCACCTGCCGACTGTAAACATGTTCTGCAAAAGCAACAATGTGACCCGACGCCTCCATCATCTTTTTTAACTTGCAGGAAACTTTGTATCCCCACGCCAAGACATCACACGAAAAGATTCTCCATTAAGCTGAGAGTGAAACATTTTAAACCAGCGAGATGTTGAGGCCGACTTACATCTGACGGAGTGCGGTTCCGCAACTCTAGATGAATTCTTTTCTTCATGTCCATCCTCGGATCAGCGCGCCCGCGTTATGATAACACACTTTTTTTTTTAATAATTACTGCAAATGCAACTACCACCTCCAGAACAGACTGCTGTTGTTCATTCAAACTTGATCCGCTCGGTGGGCGGGTGCACGTCTCACGATTGTCGTCACCGCCGACCAATGGCGCGAGCCAAATAGAGAGGGAACGGATTTACAGACGCGCGGGCCAATGAGGACGCCCTTATAAAACTGGGTGGGGTTTTTGTTGTCGAAGTTTGGTTGTTTGTTAACTTAAGTTTACATGGATAATGTGATGTTTTAATGTTTCACACTGAATACACGCCACCGGAGAGGGATGCTACATGTTTGTCTGTGCATTCCTATCACCAGAAATCATCAGCCAGCAGGGAAGCCTCGTTTGGAGCTGGCCTCATTCTGCAGAGATCATATGTTATGTTTTGTTTTTGTTTTTTTAAACGGCTTCCGAATAAATATATATATTTAATTTTTCCTTCATCATAATGCTTGTATATATTGCATACTTATTTTATGGTTTTAATATTTAAATTTTTTTATTATTGATTTATTTTATTTTTAGATTATTATTTCATTGTTTTTGTTCCCTTTTTAATGCCTGTGTTGTTTTTTTGTAAAGTCCCTCAAGCTACATGTTAGGGTTATGAAACATGCTATGTAATGGTTGTAATAACAGTAAAATCACAATATGTTTGTTGGAAGCAACACAAAACAAAAGCAACAAAAAAGTCAATCAGAAAAAAAAAATTTAATACTTCATGGGACATAAATGCATATAAAATAAATAATTCAAATCAATAGGGAATGAAATAAAACAGTATGCAGAAAAAAAACAATCTGTCAGTACTACAGAAAGTAGTATTAAAGAAATAATATTATAAAAGCAATAAACATTTACCATTTAGTCTTCCCTCTCTTGGACAAAGGCTGTTAACTGCTGGGATCAAAATCAGATATATATAGTTTTCGATTTTATAGATAGATTTTATTCAGTAACTGAAGAGATATTAAATTCTGTCTTAAAAGATATAAGTAACTTATATCCACAATCATTCTAGCTTGCAAAAAATCTTGCAAGCACAAATACATATATATATATATATATATATACACACACACACACATATATATATATACATAACCCAGCTTGTAAATTACATTTCATAGATTATCACATATTTTATTTACATATTATCTGGCAGGATTATATGTTTATATATTAATTTTATTAAAAAAATTGGATTAGAATAAAAAAACATTTTAAAATATCTTTTTTTCCTAAACTGAGATATTTGACCATTGACTACGATACATAATACTTAAAATATTACTTTTTTCATCCTTTTGAGGGAACTGACAAAAAATTAGGTCAAGCAAAAAAAATAAAAGTAAATATTGAAATGCAATAAAATTACATATCCAGAATCGTGTTTTTGTTTTGTTTTTTTGTTTGTTTGTTTTTGTTTTTTCTATCTTATTTTTATTGGACTTATTTGAACAATCTATAGTTTGAAAATCATTTATGTCATGTACAAACAAACACTCCAAAACTAAGGAAAGTAAGTAACTTTTTGTCCCGACTCAGGACCAACCCTCCAGTCAGCGAGTCCTCCACTGAGGGGCTTCTGCCAGTTTCTCATTATCTTCTGGTATCTGCAGGCAGCAGAGCTCAGGCTGAAGCTGTAAATACTTTCTCCACATGGGGGAGGCAAAGCCACTAGTAGAGCCTGTCACCATCATACCAGATGGTTAGGTTGTTTAAATGACCATTTTCACTTGAACTCTTCATACAAGCGTAAAGAAAAAGTATAAATACAGGTTAATACTGAGTCCTCTTCAAATCCCTAGTGTTGTATCATCATTTTCCACTGTGTGATGAACACATCTAATATAGAAAGAAAAAGCATGCCAGTGGTTATCAAGAGTGAGGTCTGAGTTGCTGCTTGTGCATGTAACTTTGTTAGTTTGATAAATAACGTGCATGTGCATGATAAGGAGACAAACTGCCAATAACGGCGTTGCTGCTGCCTACGTCGCTCTCACCAGCCCGCGAGGCAATCTGCCAATCAGTCGCCTTCCTTCTCTTCGCTTCACACAGCAGCTTATTCTACACATTAACTCCCTGCTTTACTCCATTAGTGTCAAACAGGCAGCATTATAAAGACAGCACACATGCATCATGCTTAATGAGGCAAACTTTCCCATTTAATATTGAAAAAGCAAATCATTGTTGATTGATAATAAAAACACAAACTGCTAAATGAAACTTTCTGTTTCACCCAGACAATCAAATACATATAAGGATATGTTTTAAGTACTGAATTCAGAACAAGACAGAATTCAAACCATTTCTCTTTAACTTCTAAAAATCAAATTCCATATTTTATATTTTCTTTCACTCTACAATACATTACAGTTGTGTAAATTGTGATCGTATTGGAAATGGAAAAGGGAAGTAAATACAAAGGTTGTGAGGGTGGATATAATATTTTTTTAATTCATATACAGAAACAACATTGAGTGTTTCTCTGGGTAGTTACAGCAGAAATTGTTTTAATTAAATTAAACTCTTTTCCACTATTCAGAATGTTTTGAGTACAATCATTTCTACTTGCAGGCATCCTCCAAAAAGAAATTAATAAACATTTTTCATTGATTCATATTCAAGGTGTCCACAAAGGAAGCCTAAAAAATATTAATTTAAAAATGTAGCAGTCAAACTTTAAATATTGTTGCTGTTCTTAGGATTATTTTAAACAAACTTTGGTGTCTTTGCAACCAGTAATACTGGAGTTAAACCCAGTTTGGCCTCCCAGCATGATGTTTCTTCTCACCGACCCAACAGTGGGGACTGATGGGATGAGAGGTTCAGGGAGGAACGCCACCACCAGAGGGCGACTCTCTGATTTAGTAACATAAAGATTTCAGCTCTTTGAAAATCAACTGAGCTGAATATAAGTCTGTGTCTATGAATGCATGAAATGAGACATTACATTGAGCATTAAATGAGGTATAACGTTGAGCAGCATGATGTATTTTATTTAAGCTTACATTGACAAAAATGTTGAGGGGTCATTTCGTAACAACAAAGTTTATACAATAAGAAAGAAGTGACAGCTCAGTACAACGGTTGTTGGAAGTCTTCATGTTTAACTCCAGATGGTGATTCAAGTAGCGTTTAGCTGTAAAATGACGACATCTCTCTGTTCCTGCTGCCACCACTTTCGAACTGCTTCTTTCATTCAATTACTGAAGAAACGAAGAAAAAGTTCAGAGTTAAACTTATTCTTCTCTGGTATTGTGCTGCCTACTGCATAGTAATACTTTCTTTTGTAGGGGTAAAGATCAACAACCTGGAGTGAAGCCTCTACCATTGTGTTCATGACAGTTTTAAGGAACCTTATTATTTATATTAAATCCAGTGATTCAGACCTTTCTTTCATGTGAAAAAAGATATCCTGCCGACCACAATTTATTTATAAAATGAAGTTCTAAACTCTTTATTGCATGGTGCTGCCATATACCAACAACAAGTTTATATCAGTTTTTCTAAAAAATAGTTTCACAAAATCCATGTTTAGAGATTTTATATGATGCCTTGTTACAACAACATTACAATGATATTTGGTGGACAGCATTATGTACCAATAAATAACCAATTAAAGCCACACGTCAGAAAATGAACACTTCAAAAATCATCAATGTAGTAAGAAACCATATTTGGAGACATTTTTGTAACGAGTTCTTTAAATTTTTAGTTTGGCTCATGTCACATCTAAAAATGTGGAGGAGGCAGAGTTTATGATTAATGCTGCAGCAAGCCACCAGGGGGCGATCAAGATGTTTTAGCTTCACTTTTAGGCAGCTAAAAGCTTTACACACAGCATGTAGTTTTTAGGCATGGAAAGATATAGAAACTTAGAGAAATTTACTGTTTATATGTACCAAATTATATTTAAGGACATTAGTTCAGTTATCTAAAATAGAATACATTTGAAGAATAATCCTACCACCAACGCTGAAATTAATCTAAACCTGTAAAGTGATTAAATTATCCTTCAGGATTAAACAGAGGTGAGGTGAATGAGTTCTACCAGATGTAACTTTTTTTACACCTTGAAGAAAAGACTGACATACTGTGAGGAATGAGTGTTGTTTGTGTCCTTTTTGTGAAGTTTAATGAGTAGATGGTGTGAATAACTTGTCAGAGAGACAACTATTGAGATCAGTTGCTTGTTTTCACTTGGCAGCAAGCTGCAGTTTCCTGGCTGGAGTTTGTTCACTTTATTGGATGACAAACAAACACAAGATTGTTTGTATCACTCTTGGTTTATTTGCCAGAAAGAAAAACATTATATGAGATATCTTTTATGTGTATTTCCTCATCATGCTGCCCAGAATCATGTTAAGACACACATTAGAGTGGTCTGGTTTAAACTAAGTTGCTTATCTCGAATACTGGAACATTAGAAATGCTTCCTTAACCTTGTTACCCCTGGACACATGACAGAAATCTGCTGATGTCAGATTGCTGTGTTTTTATTGGATGGATCTGTGAAATAATTTTTAAAACATGGTTCAATTTGTCTGATAGTGTTCATTGTCACACGAGAGTCACTGTTTGCTAAATATGTGGCTATTCAAGTCCAACAAATCCCAGAGGTATTCTGATCACAAGTCGTTTCTGCTGGAAAATGCTGACACTGAAAGCCGTGTCTGCACATGCAGTCTTTATGTTCTTTATGCAGGCGGGCTCTGTCTCAAATTCCCAGCTGGCACACTTTCAATTGAGATGTTCATGTATCAAAACAACTTATTTGAAACTGAATCTTGAGGCTACGTCCATATATATTTTGAGGAAATGCACGCATTAATGAGAACTTCTCCCCTTTGAGCATATCTATGTATTTATTTATTCACGGACATCATCAATTTATTGAAATCATGCTTAGGATGGTCAAGTAGGGGTCTACTCTGCCTCAGTAGATTGGGTCCTACCCAGTAGGTTGTTTCATTCAGTGACCTCCCAAAATTACCTTTCGCTTTCAGTTTTGTCAAGTTTATGTAAAAAAAAACAAAAAAAAACTACTTCTTTAAAGTTGGGGCTGAAAAGTTGAATGTTAGGGTTAAAAAATGCACATTAATACCAACATATTTAAGTTACGAGGACAACATTAATACTGGAAGCTACAAAGTTCCATTGGCTGCATAAAATATGACAGACTGTAATAACAGTGTTGACTTTAGGTTTCATATGGGACACAAACCCTGGGCCCTGACAGACAATACACGTTCATGTAGCAGCCTGTTGAATGAGCGGACAACAACCTGCTGTACCTACTAGAAGGTGGAGTCAGCCCTTACCCACCCACAGTTATAACTGCTGTTAACTGCACATGATTTTAATACATTTCATTGAGTATTTTTTGTGGATTCTAGAGGTTTGATGTTTGATACTGAGTTGTTTGGATTGATGAGGATGTAATAAACAATGTATTATTTGTTGGTTTATTAAGCAGGGACAGTACAGGTTAACACAGGGAGAATAGGTACGACAACAGCAAAAAGCTACAAAAGTCACTTCTCCTTATATTCGTACAAAAGTGCATGCAATTAGCAAGGCTTTACATAACTGCAAAGTTACCATTTACTGCCTTAATTTGTCAATTACGTCAATCCTCAATTATACTAGTTTATACTGACTGTATTGTATAGGTGAAAATCCTTATTCTTTAATGTGTTTAACTTTGATAATTGTAATTGTGCGCGTCATACATAAGAGAAATGAAGCATGACTTAATGTTAACAGCACCGAGGGCCTGTTTAAAATGTGGCTGTGAGAGAGTTTACGCACCACCAGAGGGAGATATTTGATAAAATAAAAATAAAAAAAGATGGAATCAACAGGCCTTATTGGGGAGCTTCTGGAAATAATATTTATTGCTTATATATTTCACATCGTGCAACAGAACCTAAGGACAAAAAGCCAAAATAAAAAAAGCTGAAACACACATTTAAAGATAATTATTAAAATATATTTTCATTTAACAAATAAGAGCCATTCAATCTCCGTCTGTAATCTTTACATAACCACAAATTCTTGGCAGCTTTTTAAAAATGCATTACTTAATGATTCAACAAGGCAGGTTAAAAGTGAACACATTGTTTTCATGGCACGGTGATGGCAGGGAGGAACAGTTACTGCAGAAATAATCAAGCTGTTCCACTTTTCTCCACATGGCAGCACTTTATGCCTGTGGTAACCCCCCAACCTAAGTGCTCACACACGGCACACTTTGCATTAAATCTTTCTCATAATGTTACTTAGTTGTCAGTTCTAATTAACTCATCTCCCACCAGCAGCTGCCTGAAAATTAAAAAGAAAACCTTGAACAGACCTGATTAGAGTAACGGTTTTCCTCTGTTGGAGTTTAGAGCAATTTGGCAGCTTTCCTGGGCAGCAACCAGGTTTTTAGATTCAGGATTCAGACAGGTGTGCTTGTATACTGTGTACAATTAAAACAGCAGCTGCATCTCAGAGAGCAAGAAAAAAATACACTTTTCCATACATAAAACCAGATTGTTTCCCAGTGAGTCATATTTTTTGGAAGATGTAGTCTTCAAAAAAAAAAAAAAAAAAAAAGAGTCATGTGGGTTTCAGATCTGGCTTTGGTCTTTGGCTGAGCTTCTTTTTCACCCTTAAATTTTCTGAGAGCATAATGGTCTGTGATAACATTTCATACACTACATACTATCTGGAGCTCCTGCTTTTAGCCTGCTGTAGGGTACAATTAATCACCAACTTGTTAATTGCTCATTGAGGTAAAAGTCAATAATGGAAATGCTAAAAGATCGACTTTGCTATAACCTGCAGAGCTGCAAAAACCACCCCCGACAAATGAATTCTAAACTAACGGTGCAGGTCACTCCTTTAAACACACTTTAAGAAATCTATAACAACCATTTTTAGTCAAAGGGCAAACATTACATATTTTTCTCTCTGACTCATTTATCTGAGTCTGAAAGTCTGTGTTATATGAAAGTGTTGCCAATTTTTTTTTTTTGTTTTAAAAAGTATAGAGTAATTAGTCAAGATTTTAGTACTTTTCATACGGATATAACAGTTAAAAATAGATTTTAGAATTCTTCCATTACAGGACTGGTTTAATCTGTAAGGTTAGTGTTGTGAATGACAGCAACTATGGGTTTAATCATCATCAGCACAGACGACAGTCCACCAAAACCTAACCTAACCCCTAAGGTTTTACTTTGCTTTTGCACGAATTTAACATATCCTCTTACTTTTCAGACTCCTCACAGGGTTAGGGGTCGACACCTTTGGCGTCAATTATTTACAACAGAACAATAACACAGGCAGCTAATATCAGTCGCCATGAATTGTTTATAACCTCTTCCCTGACTTCAGCAGAATGTGACACATACAACATTGATGCTTCCATGTTGCTTGGAAGATAGCTACTGCAGCAAAAAGGGCAGTGTCAGTTAGCATGATAGTTCATCGTGTTTGTAAAGAGAAGTACTATCGATATTTACTGTACATAGATATAGATAAACTAATTAGTTCATAGTTTTTACTCTTAAAAACAATGTTGATGCCAGCTATCTGCAGCTATCAGTGTTTTTGACATACAGAACAAGTAAGCATTGAGGTGTTAGCATTTAGCTCCAAGCACTGCTGTGCCCATAGACATTTAGTGTAAAAAATAAAAAACACTGAAAAACGTGCATCATATTAGTTGGTGGAATTCTGTGACTGCTGTAGCCAACTTGTTTCTTTTGGGACAAGATTTGATTAAGATATCAAGATATGTGTATGAGAGGTTGGAGCTGGAGAGGAGGATGCTAAATTACCAGCAAACGCTAGCTCTAGCTTGGTTAGCAAGGTAACTAGCAGTATTAATGATTTACCATGAACAGCTGACTCCCTTGATTGTATTTTAGTCTAGCTGAACTCCAAATAGGATGTTGATAGGTAAAAAAGTGCTAAAATTAACTTTAAACTGCTCAGAAAGTCAGCAAGCCAAAAACAAGTTCACAACTATCTTAAGTATACAGTGTTGAGGGTTAACACTGCTACATCTGTATCTTGATCAGATGGATGCTGTGGAAGCGACTTCTCACCACAAGGTAGCTCTGCGCTAAAGCAAAATTTGGGTTATCATCTGTTCTTGTCTACATAAGGCACCATAATTTCAGCCTGTAATCTGTAAAACTTGAAAATATGAATTAAGAGCATACAATGGAATCAGAAGTGTTTACTGTGGTACAGAATCAAGTGAACTGCTGTTGATTAGGAAGAATGCAGGTTTAAGGCACTTCCAAATTGGCTTAAATCTTTCAAACTGTGAGGCTGCTGCTTTTGGTGCCACTGAGTCATGGGCACGGCTGTAAACTCTTTATTTATTTATTTATTTATCTTTTTACATAAAATACTTTGCTGTGAAAGTGTGAAACTGTTTCTTAGGACTTTGAATGCAATTATTTTTTCCACTTGCATCTTAAGTACTTTGATCACTTTCTGGTTCTTGGTAAATAATAGATTAGAAGGCAGAGTTTATATTTGTAATCTCATTGTGCACTGATCAGACAATCCACACAAGCAAGCTGTACAAAGCTGGTGCTCAGTGACCACTGCTTGGTGCCTATTGACGCGGCTAATATGTGTGACTCCTCCAGCTGTGGCTGCTGAAGTGTGTAAAGTGATCTGAGTAGGGTGAGTAATGCCATCGATGGCCCTTGATTTCACTCAGGAGTGTAAGTTCAAACATGAGGATGAGAATGCCTTTCCTTCTCCTTTTTAAGAGGCAGAATAGTTCGTATTTTGCCATCGTGGTGCTGCAGAGAGCATGACCTGGCTTGTTGAACACATGTGGTGCCTTTAACTTGATAGAGAACACTTTTCTATCCACTAAAGAATTATCCTCTTGTACCTCCTGCAAAATTAAACCACTCGGCATGTGCAAGAACAATGGGAGGTGGAACAAAATGAGCACTCACAACCAGCAGCGTCAGTCTGCATTCATTATTCATATTAATTGATTCTGGCAGTTTGGAGACAATACCTTGTAATGCAACACCCATCCAGGACAGGAAGACGATAAACACACACTAATCTCCTCCAGCACGCAAACTGAACAGGCTGCTTCCTGCTCACGTGACTCTGTTTTGTCACATCAACCTGTGAAGATCAGTGTGACTCAGGTTGTGATGCTGGAGTGTGATTTATATTGTTAGAGCCTCGTGGTGTTTATTGTGTATGCAATCTTGTCTTTAAGTAGGACATTTTTCATATTAAGCCCTTATTAATTGGGCTGCATCGACTTTTCTCATATGTCAAGGACAATTCAATATTTTCTTTATTTTTCTGACTTGCTGCAATGCTACAGAATCTCTCCACAGCAACACACGCAATTGTTCCCACCATCGTGCAAAGGGAGCCGACATCCACAAGTGCAGATTACTCTTGTTGGACTACTGAATACTGAATAGCTTTCAGAGGTTTTCTGTTTATCATTTAAAAAATCTAAATGGTGGAAATTAACCGAGTCCATGTTTTCTCCAACATCCTCTTATTCAATCACAAGGCTGTTAAGCCGACAAGAGAGAGAGAGAGATTGTACACACTCGCATTTTGCAAGTAAAAAAGAGAAAAAAAAGAAGGTCACATGCATCTTGATGTAGATGGCAATGCACTCAGCATCGCGCTGCAATTAAAATTTAATGAGGCCTCTCCATTCTGCTCAACTAGAGCAGTCAGATGTTACTGTGCAGACTCTCTGCTCTTCAGCCTCTCCCTTCTCGTCACCTGCTAGCTCTATTCTTCCTCAACCAAAATTCAAATTTCAAACAAACCGCATGAAAAATAATCTTCAGGCTTTTAAAAATGAAGAGGCTCAGATTGATCTCTATCTTTGGAGTCAGTGTTTCTATTTCATCTGCTGTAGCATGGGATTTCTTTATATTATCAATGTGAGATCTAGTTCACATAACAAGGGAGACTTCCAGATCCAAATCCCCTTTGTTTACTGTAGCTGAGATATATGAGAACATTAAAAGTGTTAATCAGGGAAGGAACATCTTTCCTGGTCGTAATTATTTCTGTCTACAGTGTCCAGAAAAAGTCATACATGCAGACAAAACACATTTACACTCTCGCACTACATCCATCACTCGCACACATTCACACAGAACATCCCTGTTTTTTTCCTAATCATCTTTCAACACGGGGATGATGCATAATTACATATTTGCTGAATGCTAATCTGCAGCAGTGTCCTCATGTTTATAATGAGGTGGAGGAGCATTTGACACAGATCTGATAATCTGTACAGTATGCTGAAATTAGGAAAAGAGGCTCAATGCAGCCAATGAGACACATTTTCACACAGCACAGTCGTGTCTGCAGCTTCTGTAGGTCACTGCAATGTTTCTAGCTTCGCTGTCAAGGCTCTATGTCAGTGGATCAGTCAGTTCACCTCGTTGTCTCAAGATGAAATATCTCATTCATTATTAATGGATTGCAATGAAATTTTGTATCAAAGAAAAAAATATGTTTTGGTTCTTAGTAAAGAGTCTCAACAACAATGGTCACAGTGGGGCGGAGCTATCTTTTTGGGTGCTTGGCACTATTCTACTGGGGTTATGTGGCACCTTTCTTGACGGGGAAGACGTCATGGAAAGACAATTTTGTTGTTTATTGTTGCTTTCTTATGTTGAAAATTTTCCTTTTGCTTGTCTTCTGCTCCACAAACCACTCCAGTAGGTGGTGGTAATGCACCTATACACTGGTTTGCAAACCAACAAGAAAAAAAAAGAAAAAACAGAAGAAGTGCAATCGTCATTGGGACCCTCTCCCAGCGATCTGCTCAGAAGCTGTTGTATGCTAGTGTTTGAAGTGACATGTACCCTGGGGCTGCTGCCGGCATGCACCCATACTGGCTCCATTCATTTTCAACAGCTATTGGACGGACTGTCAGGAAATGTGTATTCATGGATGATTCACAATGGCTTTGTTGGTCTTCAGACTTTTCTTTTAGCTCCACCAGCAGGCCAATTATCCATATCTTGGTTTTTGGAACTACAAAAGACCATATTTGTATGAGAGGGTAAAGCTGGGGAAGAGGACATGAAGCTACCAGCTTATGTTAGTGTAAGCTAGCTAGCTTGGTTAACATGGTATGTCTGTTATTTAAAATGAACAGCGACCCCTGAGACTGCTCTTAGCACAACTGAATGCTTAACAAAACAGTTTTCGCTGACAAAAATGCTAGACCTACCTTTCATGAGGTGACAACACATTTAAGAAGGTTAAAAGTTAAATGACGTTAACACACTGCACTTTGGCATACCCTGCTATATCATCTAATTCAGTGTCCATAACTTACACAGTGAAAGTCCTGAAAAAAAGTTGAGTCACTTTCACAAAGCTTTCTTCACAATCTTACTTCTTTTTGTAACCTGTGGTATCGCCCTCCACTGGTCGGAGGTTGCCCCTTGCTGCTAATTAAAAATGATTACCATGCTAACGCTGTGAGAATGTGAACACAGTAAACATCAGCATGTTAGCATTCATAGCACAGGCAGGCAGCTCATTAATCTACAGCAGAGGCTTTGTCCTTGCAAGCAGTTTAAGTCTTTAGCCTTTCCCCTGCATGTCTTCACATTCTAGCCATCCAATTTCAGTTACACTGTGAAATGGCCCTAAAACTAGCAAATCACTAACCTGTTGCCACCAGTGACACACTGCTTTTTCTTTGCATTAATGACTTGATTGTTCTTGAATTAAAATTACTTAAAGTATGAGAGTAGATTCTTGAATTTATCTTGATTTGTTTTTATGCATTTATCAACAGGGGAACATCAAAATGATGGTGTGACACATCATCACTGTGTTACAACATATCCAACCTTGATTCAAACCATTCCAACAAAGTAATAAAATGATCTGTATAAAGCATCTTAACAAAGCATCTTTCACTCACAAGGCTGTTTTTTTGGTCGTTATCCTTCACTTTCATGGCCTTCACTCTTATTTCTTTGTCAAAGTATTGCCACAGAAGCAGCAGCAGCAGCCATAGTAACATGATTGACATTCATGAAGGCAACCACTTGTTCCTCTCAGAAAAGAAGCACCATGTCCTCAGTCTCCTGGGAAAAAAAGTTTCAGTTGAGCTACTCCAAAAAAAAATCAGTGCAGTAAAAGTGAAAAGCTGTGGAGATAAATTAAACTATAATTTATCTGGTATAAAGAACTTTTGTAATTTTCAGGACTTCTCCCTGTGTTAATGTTTTTAAAGTCTGGGCCTCATTTGCATAATTTCCATTATCCCATAAGAAGCTTCATAAAGCTGCTCTTCTTTTTCACTCGTACTCATCCGTTCGTACTCTCCTGTTATAGGAAAATGGTCTTCTCACTGAGTTTTACAAGGAGAGACAAAGATAATGGAGGGGAAGGCATATTGGTCAGTTTTACATCCCTTTAAGACATTTACTTGGGGATATTCCACAATGAACGTGATGTATTGCTCTCTCTTTTTGCTTGGCTTTCAACATGCAGTTCAATTTTCTCCAAAATAATAATTCTCTATGGAGAATCCCATTTTCCAAGAATTTAACAGTAAACAACTGTAATGGACTGTTTGAATCAGGAGAAAGCTACAACGTACCGAAGAAAGAGCACAATGTGGGAACAGCAGACGTCATTGTCAGCCGTCTGAAAAGCTTATTCTGTCCAGAAACCATTTCTATTTAAATTCTTTAATATATCTTCTTCAATATGTGCATAGCTGCAACAATGGCAGCGCTCTCCTCTGTGCCCTGCTCGTCTCTCACAGAGTTTATTGACTCCTCCCTGCGTCTATCTTTTGACTTCCTGTCTGTAGGAGGTAAAGACGCAGTGGCCATTGGCTAGAAATATCGGATGTGTTTTGTCACTGCTAGAGAATTGGTACTTGTGCCAGAAAAATACTGCAATGACAAATCAATCAGCTGTCTTTATTATTTGGCCCGAACCAAACACTTTTGAGCAATTAGCAGATATTTAGTCAATGTCTTTTTGCTCCGAGTTTTATGAGAAAATTTTTCACCATTGGTTTTGTCTTTTAAAAATATCTCTGCAGCCAGAAGCTGGATATCTTAGCTGAGCAGGAAATATTAAACAAACAAGACATTATGCCAGTTAATTACTTTTAGAGCTGCTGGTGTGTTATCTTGCATGGCAGGTTCAATCTCACAATATCACATCATCGCACAAAAATATCACGAGAATGGGAATTCATCCTGTGAGGAAGTACCGCAACTTTATGTTTGTGACAACACAGAGAGGTCACCGTTCATTCAAAACAACAAAGGCAGCTCCCAAAGAGGTTGGTGCAGATTATGCCATAGCATTAGTTTTTTCAGAATGTCAGACTGCTGGTGTGTGTTGTCATAGGGTCACCATTTACCGAGTCATGAAACACACACATAGGGAGTCATTAATACACCAACAAAACCAGTTTTGGAGAAATTGAAATGTTAAAATATTATATTACGCTTAAAAAGTTATTCAGGCCTCATTCCCCCGAAACGTTTTTGAAATTTTAGAAAAAAATTAATGTACATAGTGTTAGCATTTTTTTTTCCAATTAAAAATCTAGACTTTGACTTGATTAACGTGTGGTTATATTTGTGGTCTAAGAATTCAAAGTTGCACTGTCAGATTTGTTATATTAGCCCCAAATGTTCCTCTGAAACCAAATATCAAGATTTTAGAATGATCAGAAGAAATGTTGTGGATTTTTCCTTATTTTATGAAATATAGTCTTTGGGCACAAATAAAGGTATTCATAATGTACTCAATGGTTTCAGCATTGCACCACTGTACAATAGTTCGATTCACAACTGACGGTTTAAAAATAAAAGATCAATATCGCTGCAGCACATGGCAACTCGATCGGACAGTTCTGTCTGTGATTTGGATGAATTATGCTGACATAAAGCCTGAGCCTCGAGCACAGATGAGGAGCGGGACAGAGCTCTGGTAAAGTCACTCCTTTTAATGCCACATAACAAACAAATGTTTTTCATTTTCAGACTTGTAGACTTCAGCCTTAACCCAAACTGAAGTGACATTACTTGAGGCAATTCATCAGCCACAAAAGGCTTTATACAACATTTTTACATATGTAGCTGAAATGTTGTGGCTCCCCTCTCTCTCTCTCTCTCTCTCTCTCTCTCTCTCTCTCTATATATATATATATATATATATCTGTATGTGTTTGGCTCTGTTTACCATGAAAATGCAGTTAATAGTCCAGGTCCCTGGTGTGTATCGACTGGTGTGTGTGGGCGGGTGGTGCCTGGTGACAATGAGCCATGGGCTGTAGTTATCCTCCTACCAACCAGCTGCACCACCTACCTCAATTACCAAAGTATCACCTTGAGATTATCAGCAGAACTGCAGCTGTTTCCATGTGCAGAGCCCCGGCTCTGATGCTCACATTATTAGATATTTGATTTAGTGCTGAGGTAAGACGCCGCAGGTTGTCACCGCTGACTCCTGATCAGCTCTGAAAACAAATCACGACAGGTTTCCTTTTCGGTGAAAATGAGGATGATACAACTTATGCATCCGGTGAAAAGTGCACAGACTCAAATTTGTCAAAGCACGCTTTAGCTCCGTGATGGATTGCAAGTGAAAAAGCTGAGCTTTCATTTGGCTGTCAGGAGGAGCTGCCTGCTTCAGCAGTTCTATAACCTCTTTAAAAATGAGCAGCTTTATGGTAATTCCCACAGAAGTATCAAAGTAACAGAAATTGTTTATGGAGGGGATTTTCACATGTGTTTTGCACAAAAGCAAGAATTCATATTCTTGTTAGCTTAACTAAGGACTTCTGGATCAGTCCAACAACTCTTCCAAGTCATAGGATTTCATGTTGTTTGTTCCTTAGCTGAAATGCACCCGACAGGGATGTCTTACAATTTAGCTCATTCACCTTTAAAAGGGTATCAACACCTCCTTAGTCCTTATCTCAAAGGTTGCTGTTTTGTTAAAAGTAACTGTCTAAAGGTAGGGCAAAAAACATGATCAGGTTATTATAAATCATATTAGATAAGATTAGATGATACTTTATTGATCCCACAATGGAGAAATTTACTTGTCACAGCAGCAGAAACAGGCAGAAAGTGTGAATAGAAATTAAAGAAAAAACATATAAAAAAATAAAGAAAAAAAGGGTAACCACAATGAACAGATGTACTGTCTTTGAACATATGTCACAAATAAGGAGAAATAAACAAGTGCACAGACGAGCAAAACAAGTACAAAGTCTTTCAACAACTCTCCCCCACTAATTCATTCAATATTTACGACTTTCTTTTTGTTAATTGAATATTTACGACTTTATTCTCATTGTAAATTTAATACTCACGACTTTATTCTCATAATGAATTCAATATTTTCCAATTCCTTCATAATTAAATCAATATTTATGACTTTTATCTTGCAATTATTATTATTATTTTCTAAATGTGGCCCCAATACGTATTAAAGTGTTACAAATAATACTGAAGTAATGAATCATAGCTCTAACAGCTTAACTAGTTAAAATATCCTCTAAACGTACTGTGTAAGTAAGGTGACACTGGGTTAACAAGTGAAAAAGCAATGCAAGTCTCCCGCAGAGCTCCGTGGCTCACAGTCTGCTGTAGTAGTGTTGCTGTCTGGTTTATTTTCACCATTAAAAGAAAGAACTCCGACCCTCCAGACTCAGATGAGAAATCTATTTTGCACCAAAACAAACAACGAAAGGATGTATCAATATAGTCAGCATCTTTTAGCTTGTTATCTTGTTGGCAGTGGCAGTATCTGTCTGATGTAACAGTGCATTTTTACTCTCTGTACTGATAAGTCCACTCTGCGCTTGAGGTTTCAGGTTTCTTTTACGGCTTTTGATTAGCTTTTTGAAGCAGTAATGAACCGAAACTAATGAGCATAGCGTACATCTGAATCTCAGCTTTTAACTAATGGCACGGACTCCTTAGCCTTGGGTAAAGGAGTGTGAAAACACTTCTCAAGTCAGACATTTAGTGGACATAAGCACAAGAGAAACGCACTAGAGTGGCTTAGGAAAACAGTCAACTTCACAACTAGTGAACTTGTTTGCATTCAAATAAAGTGCAGAAGACGTGGGAGCCGATTTGCATTAAAAAATTTAAAAAGAGAGAGATTGCTTCCTGGATACTTGGGTTTACAGAGTTTGTTTTCTTCACTCATCAGCCGCCTTTTCTCCACTGTGTTCTCTGGTTAAACAGAACTTTCTTCGGGTGCTTAGAAAATATTTATGAAAATCAACACACCACTGTTCTCTTTTGGTGTCTCTCTGCACTGCTCTACTTAAAGTAAATAAAAAAACACTGGAAGCCTCAGCACATGAATCTTTTATGACCTTGAGAGAGCTGATAAAGTGAGAGACAAAAGAAGCTCTGCTCATGGCGCACTCTGGACGCTCAGATCAATCAAAAGTCTGGCAGACGGACTCATCTCTGTGAGGAATCTTAATCCGAGCATCGGTGACTCAGTCTGTGCCTTTGAGGAGAGCATCAAGAGCTGAAGTGCTGCTGTTACATACTGATACTACACGCTCCTTTTGCTGACCTACAGAAATGTAGAGATATTATTCAACTGAAGCTTTGTTTAACAATCACTTCTCAACACAGTTTAATCCACTGAGCCATAGGAATCATCATTATTTTAACTTGCATAATGACAACACTAATTGGCACCAAGAAAAACATATAATCAGACACTAATGTGACATGATTTAAATTTAGAACAGATTTAATATGGCTGAAAATGCTCATAATTAAGATCTTTAACTGAGGCAATTTGCCCAGAGACATTTTGGATAAGTGGGTTGAAATCTGTGTTTTGTACTGTTTAAATAAATTAATTTTATTTGCAGTGTAATATTCATGATGATGTTAATGTTTGGTACAAACCGAAATTAGGATCATATTTCCATGTGAAAAACAACTCATAGAGCCTTATGTGATGCAGAATTAGAGAAAGAAATCTTAGATTCCTGTGAGCTGAGGCAATATAGTATTATCTTAAATGAAGGAATTTATCTTATGATTTGAGAGCTTTCAGTACAATGTCCTTAATGATGGGGACCTCTGTACAGATAAATAGCTTACATAAAGGTATTGAGTTGTGTCTCAGAAAGGGACTCTTTCTTTTGGTTGATTTTATTGAACTTGGGACAGCTAACGCAGATGATGTTAGAAGCTCTGGTCTTGTTGGGTGAATGTTTCACTCAACTTAATTTTTTCGTTATCTTTTGCTATGCTTAACCATGTACTTTCTCCCCTAACTTCAGGCAAGATGTTTTATTCCCTAAACCATGACAACATTTACAACAACACTTGCTCGCGTTACAATAAATAACAAACGTAGAAACTGTAAATGACATTGTGCTCATTTTCAGTCTGACTTGTGCATCTGTGCCCTGTCAAACTCACTTTTCCAACACTAACTAACTCCCTCGGTCCCTTCGTTTTTTATTTGAACTTGCTGTTGATAATTTTGTTTCAATGCACCACTTAGAAATATTTGAAATGAGACAGCTTGCTGGGAATTAATTTGGAAAGCCAATTGCATCCAAGCCTGTATTCGTTATGTCCCTTGGTGCTTTGTGTGAAAATTAGCATTTGATTATTTCCCTTTGCTCTCCTTCTTCTTCCATTAGCAACACAACTTTATCGTTCTCAAGGACTAAGAATGTAAATTAGCAGCCTAACTAACAAACTGTTATCAATCTGAATGGCCTCTGTGGGTTTTTGTGTTTTTTTCATGAGACGCTAAACCACTCTTCGTGCAAATTGTATTACACTCTGCAAAGCTGAGTCTAGTGCAAATAATGATGGGGGGGTTTGTTTGTTTTTGTTGAGTTTATTGGGATTCACATTAGTTGTTACCTTGGCAACAGCCATTCTTCATGGGACCCATAATGTGGCAAACATCCTCACTCAAACCACTGAGTGACATTCCAAGGCTTTGGAAGAGAAATGGTTAGATGCTGTCACATTGACAAAAGTGTATAAGAGAGTAGTTTATGTTGAATGTCTCCCTCCACAGTGAGCCCGCCCGCCCCCCCCCCCCCCCCCCCCC
>JAOWBC010000001.1:5834006-5851451 GCA_028566105.1 Hypoplectrus providencianus
CCTCTATCTCTGTCCTCATGGTGCTGTCAGTCAGTTCATTTCTCTTTCTTGTGCCTGAGGTTGATGTCAGATACGGAGAGCACCGCATTAAAGTGGCGTACCTTCTCTCCTTTTCCAAAAGTTGAAATGAGAAACAGACTTAGAATACCAATAGCCACAGATCAAATGAATGGCAGGGATTTGAGCGCCTTATCTCAGTCAGTCAGTCAGTCAGTTTGGAGTTGGCGCCTGCAACAAAGACCCAGAGAGAGGACTATGACCTCAGAGATCCTCGCAGCTATCCCTCTGGCTGCAGGAGAAACAGGTACATAGCACATTCAATTTTGCCTCCAATATTTTTTTTATATTTATTGTATTTGCCAATCCTCTGCTGAGGCACATTTTTGAGAGAAATTCATGCGACTCCACTTTTTTGCTGCATCTTTAAGGAGGGAATTTGATTTTTAAGACAGAGCATTAGGCACGCTAATCCCTTTTTTCTGCTGCTGTTGCTCTGGAATGATTTCTGACAGGTATTAAAAGTAGGACTGTGTTTGAAGTTCTTTTTTGAAAACTTATGTAAGTCCTCATTTTGAACTTTGAGGTAAGGATAGACATTTAGAGTCTGAGCCACAAAAAAAACACCCTTGAAATCTCTCTGTTTATTATGTGTTTAATCAGGCTGTGAATATGATTTGTTTTAAAAGAAGATGGTTAATTTCCATTAATTTCCTCAGTTCTTCCACAGCATGAGGGGTTTGATAGAGAAGGCTGCTACTGGTTGTCAACCAGAGATTTGATTAAGCTCTGAAATATTCTCCGTCCACTGAAGCACTTTTCTTCACCAGAAGCGCAGATACTCTTTCTCGTTATGTATTCTGCTGTGGGAGGAATAAAAAGGGGAAATTATCTGTTCTGAATTGCCTTTATATAATCCCAAATTTAAATTCTTGGGTCTGTACTTCTGCGAGCAGTACATCTTCCTTTCAACAGTGATAGTGGAGAATATTAGTCGGCACAATGGGAGTGACTGGATTTGCATGCTGTGTGCATGTAGAGCGGAGAAATGAGCTGTGAAGCCACATTTCCTTTACATTTCAATCTGTTACCAGACCCATTACCAGTGTTGTAGTCAAGACCACCTAAACTAAAACAAGACCAGGACCACAGTGTATCAAGATCAAGACTTTGAGGGGTTGAGAACGAGACAAGACCAAGGCCAAATCAGGGCGAGACCGAGTCAAGACCAAGACCAGACCAGTTGAACACTGTATGACACTTATGACAAAATGTAGAACATGCAAACCCAAACATGCAAACCTGGCGTGGTGAATTTTTTTTTAGTTCATTTATTTGTGAGTTAAACGATTTACTTGAAGTAAACTATTTGTCTCAAACCTGAATTTAATTAAATGCACATTTTTGAGTGTCATAAACACATTATCCACTAATTCACATTATTACAAAACAACAAAATAAACTTCATAAAGTACATTTTTTTCTGAAACAGAAACCTGTCCTGTTTAACTTAAAACTGTATGAATTAATTTTAAACAATAAATAGAAGCTTGTTGTTCTCCGTTGTCTCCTCCATAGCAACAGTAACTCAGCAGCAGGACCATAAGGGAACAAGTTTACCGTAAATGTTCATAAAAAGTGGCCTGTTATTCGTTCCGATGGCAATTTTCTGACTAATTTTTCACTGTCACAGTAACACGGGACAAAGTGCATCCCTTTTTAGCTCAGTACTGAACGGGTTATTTTGTTTCTAAATATGGGACGATTCCGTCTTTCAAGGGACAATTAGCAATTGTAGTTGTACTCAAAGCAATATGTTTTATGTAAAATCACAGTAATCATATTAAAAAGTAAATTGATATCCCCACATTTGTTGTCTTGACCGGTCTTGAAATAAAATCCTGAGTCCGCTTTGTCCGAGACCGAGACAAGACCAAGTAAAAATGCAGTCTATTCCGAGACAAGTCCGAGACCTTTAAAAAGTGGTCTCGAGACCAAGACCAATCTTGAGTACCACAACACTGCCCATTACCCTCACGTTATCACTTTATAATTATATTACAGCTTATAATAGATAATGGTGTTTGTTTTTTCTTCAACACTAATAAATGTCTTGTTTTTGATCAATGTATAGGTTAACCTACATTACAGCCTGATGCCCCAAACATACAGTACAAAATCAAACACCCTCCCTCTGCTCATCTTTTCCACAACAGTCAGTTATGCTGTTTGAAAAGATTTGATATGATTTTTTTCTCATTAAAAACGATTGAGTGGCTTTGCTTTCTAGTCCTGGCCAGTTAATTCCACAAAGAGCTGTAAAGAAGAAAAAAAAGCTCTAACAACAATAGGCGAGCTGTATATAATCAGTGTACAATACTTCACACTGAAAAAAAAGCTCCACCTAACATTGTCCTCCCACAGTCATTTTCACACAGTGCTTTAGGGAAAAATATCACCAGAGATATCTTTGATGTTGTAAAAGAAGAGTATTAGAAGAGTGATAGGAACAACATATTAAAACAATGGAACACAATGAAAATCTAGGAATCTGCTTGTGCCTCAGTTATGACAGCATTATCACTATATCCTTGATTAACCCTTAACAACACTCTATATGGCGGTCCCAACAAGCCATGCCAGAATTGCTCATGTTTAGCAGGTTTAAATTTAACATGTTCACCATCTTAATTAACACGTTTTCCAATTTTGGGGGGACAAAGTACATGTTGATGCTGATACTAATATTGTCTTAATTAAGTAAGTTTTGAATGCAGGACCTTTACTTGCAGAGAAGTCATTTTGTAGTGTGGTATTCATACTTTTACTTAAGTAAGGGATCTGAATACTTTCCCACAAAGGCCAGGTTGTGCAGTTTCAAAATGAACGGATGACTGTGAATATTATACAGAGTTAAATAGAACAGTCATGAATGTTGTGTTGAGAGTCATTGAGAAATTCTATATTGGTGCTTATCAATCAAGTAAATGTTGAGACATTTTACAGAGTAAGTCAATAGAAAAAGCAAGAGGAAATGTCAAGTACGTAATCACACAGGACACTAGGATTCATCATCTTGGCACCATTTATGTTTCCACAAAATTAATTGCAATGCATCCAAAATTTCTTAAGAAATTTCAATCTAGATTTAGGGTTGGATTAACCAACAGACCACATTGGAATCTCATGAGTCACACCACCTTCTGGCAAAAAAACCCATCAACATTTATAATAAGGGGTTAATGAGACATTGGTCCTTGTAGCTTTGCAACTTTCTGATGTATTGTGAATTATAGGAATGTTTCTTTTGCAGCATGTTTAAACAAACAGAAAAACAGGCTGAATTATGTCAAACTCCTCATGCATCTTTGATTGTTAACTATTCCTCAAAGAAAACAGTAGCCTGCGGTAAATCTGTACTTCCTAGTTTTAATGAGCATCTTCTGTAAGAAAATGTACATATGTTTTATGTGACAACATTTATACCAGTAAACTTCAGTGCATACATGAAACTTTAAGTGAAATAGTGGGGGCAATGACACAGATTTTTCAATGGCAAGATGTTGCATGATGCTGTCTTGCATCATGCATGTGCAGTCCCCTGAGTTCACTTTGCCTGTGATGATATGATCTTCTTTTATCCTTTCTTGTGGAGTATTTCATAATATCAGGCATCAGCATATGCTGAGGAGAGGAGAATATCTCATTTATTTAAGTCTTTGCTGAAATACCCTCATGCAGCCTCATGAAAAAGACATTAGAGCTCAAAGAAAAGCTTGAAATTGCACTTTATGTAACACATTTCAGTAGTGTTTCCTCATTCCCGTCAGAAATGCTGCAGCACACCCTGCCCTAACCATTTACAATAAAGTTGGACCTGTATTCTTTTTCAGGGTTACAGGGAATAGATTCTGTGCTAGTCACCAGTCTATCACAGGTCGGATTCCACATTTAAAATCATAAACAAGGATGAATTAAACTCCAGCTTCTCTTTGAAATCACAAAAGAAGCAGAACCAGCCTTACTGGCCAAGTACGTTTGACCGCAGTTTCCATTGGCTTCAATGATTTTTACACACAGACATTCAGCTTAAACAGGAACAAGAAAGATCAGTAGGTATAAGTCCACAGTTGATATTTAGCTATTCTACATCTATCGGCACAGCTGGCTACATCAGGTTTAGTGTTCTGCTAACTGTAATGTTAATTATGTGATATAATATAGCTCTAGTAGATTTTTCAAATATTACATCAAATGGATCAAATTCTGATGTCAACTTGGCTTTAAAGCCCGGCTCTTTTGTGGGGGACTTGGTCTGGACCAGGAGTTGTGGGGGGGAAAAAAGATGTTCTCTTTGAGATTTACGATTTAGAAGTTACAGGCATAAAACTTAGACTTTGTTGTTGTTGCACAACCATATGGCCAAAGTGCACCAAACTTTGAAAACCAGACGTTAAAGAATTGGACTCCTCGACAGACCTACACTTGTGCAAGGCACCTAAAACCGCAATGCTTCTGGGCACAGAAATATTTTGCCCACTGCTCCTAGAATGATGTGTTTACTGGTATTTTAAAGGCAGAGTTATATGCAGAGGAAATATTTAATGTGTGTGCAGAAACAAATCTTAAAACACTGTTGGGTCCCCTGCAATGCACCGTAGAGCAATGGGAACTGTGAAGACGATCAGAGAAAAGGCCCTCGAGATATGCCAAGGACACACACACCGATTCCTTCCTTCCTTTGGTTTAGCTCCAAAGGTCGACATTTCCTCACCACACTGTGTCTTTTCAGCTGGGGGGATACAATGAGCATGGCTCTGCCTGAACAAAGTAAATAATGCATTAGGGTGAGAGACAGAAGTAAGATGGAAGACAGGACATTCAATAATATCAGAAGACTGTGCAAGATACAGGATGTAATGCTTCTAATTGTTCATGAAAAAAGTAAATAACACATGTAGAATAGGATTGTTTTGACTCACTTATTGAATATCATTTTTAGGCACAAAGGTCTTCTGTAAAAATACATGTTTGTTCTTACTGTCTGTTCATACAATCCCATGGTGAGCAGATAAAACCTTCCTTTTAGCAAGTGGGCACACCCTCACAAACACACCCACCACCAGATAGAACATTTATGTCTGCATCTTCCATTTAACTTAATTCAAAACAGCAGAGAATTTGGAGTGTTGATTGGACACAAGATAAAGGGGCAGTTAAGAACAAGTTTTTTTTTTATGCAACTGCTGGAAAGTCTTTACAACAGATCTTGAAACTCAACACTTTTGTGATGCCTGCAGGTTTTTGTGGTTACACTCCTGATACTGAACTGTTAGGTATATAATTTTAATTTGCTTATAACTCTTATCAATCTTAATAAAAGTACTTAAATATATGAGAAATAAAAAAGAGCTGATTCTGATATGATTTTACACAAAAGCAAAAACCCCAACTATTTTTCTTCTTCTTAATGTGGCTTCCCGCCTTTTCGAAATTTATTTTTCAATGTACTTTATTTTATTTTTTGAATTGCGATTGAGTGATTTATTATTATTTTCACATGACACACATGCAATGCTTTGCTCCAGTCGGCTAATCTGATTGGTTCTCGGATATCTCCGAGCTCCCGTCCAATCTCGCGATAGCTTAGATCCTTCCCAGTGAGGTGCAGACCCTGAGCTGTAGTCAGTCGCTGTTTTGGCTGGGAGGCAGCACAGTCAGTCACAGACTCTTCGATTGAACCTTGTTTCAGCCCGAGTTAGAAGAGGACTCATTTAAACTAACCGAAAACAACAATTTCTGGTTTCCCTTGAACAAACTCCCGCTGTGTGCGGCAGCTTTATTCCAGGTAAGATTGCTAACGGAAACGTCTTGTTGGCTCCTTCTGTCCAGACACTCGTATACAGAGCTAGCTGATATCTCCACAGTTCAGTTTCACACCAGCGAAGCAACATTTAAACCCCACCAGTCTGCATTTACTCTTCTGTCACACCTTAATCAAGTCAGACAATTAACCGTTAAAAGTCTTTAATACAACCTTGAGCTTGTCTGCTTGTGATAACGGAACCGTAGGGGGGATACAGGAACTTCAAAGCTTAGTGTTGACTCTGTCTCAGGAATGCAATACCCCTGTTAGCTTGTATGCTAACGATACATCTGCTTAGTATAAAGTAGCTATTGGCTGGCTCACTAGCTAGCTGTCTTCCTGCCAGTTCAAAAATATCTGCTTTACCATTATTGTCCTGTTGTAGAGGTTGTGATCATGTGTCTATGCGAGGGAGCCATGCCAGCTTTTTTTGTGAATGAACCAAACTTAACTTGCCACCGGTAAGCTAACGTCCAGTTGTCTCTGTGCTTTTTGAAGGCAGTTTTTTTTTGTTTATTTCCGGTAAATATGTTTTCTCCCGTTGCAACCTATTAGCTGCTTTTCATTGCCACTTTACTCTGATACTGCCCACTGTCTTACGGATTGTGTATCTTCTGTTGAGCACCAACTTCTCCATATTTACACATACAAGCGCAACGCATTTCTGCAGCTGTCCTATTATTATTAACCGAAGCAAAGGACCACTTATGTGCAATTGTGCTTTAGGGAGAACAGCAAACATCGTTGCAGTACCTTTACTTGTCGGTGGTCCTTGAATATACATGTCGAATTTTCTATCCCTCTCTCTAATCTGTTAAGTAACTTGCCCTTTATGTTTGTAATTACTTCAAAGCTGTGTGCATTGTTACAGGTCTGATCATTGTATTTTTTGCGATGGAGCCGTTTCTCAATACAGATAGTAGTTTATGTGCATCTGTTGTTTCATACTGTACAACAGGGATGTCAGACTAATCCGTGAAAGGGCTGATGTGACTGCAGGGCTTTTGTTTCAACCATGCAAAAGAAGACCTGATGAGACAAAAAAAAATTTGTGAAGAGAACTGATTGAAGGAGTCAATTCAGTTGTATTCCAGCAGTTTTGCTGTTTATTTCAAGTGATGATGTTTTCCCAATATAACAGAATAGCTACTTATTTTTATAAGTGCTAGGAAACTATGATACTCTGCACTGTCTTACAGATAGTCTCTTTCTAATGTGCAGTTACTTACCCATTTTTCCACCTACAAGTGCCACGCATTGCTGCAGCTGATCTGTTATTATGGGCTGGAGCAAAAGACTACTTGACGACAATGTGCAATTGTGCTTCTGGGAAACGGGGTTGCAGCAACTGAATTTACATCTCATTGGTCCTTGAATACACATGTTGATTTTTCTATCCACATCTCAAATCTGTTTGTCAGTTGCCTTAATTTTTATAGGTACTACCATTTTTTGTGCATTAGTAAGAGCATGATTAGAGTATATTAAGGACACTGGCATTGAGTTGCATGCCCATATAATTTTAAATGGCCACTAAAGACGGTACAACGGAGCTGTTTTATACTGTTTATACTGAAGTTTTTGTGCATCTGATGTTTGATACTGTGCATCAGACTATCCAGCTAGTCCATGCAAAGGTTGGTGTGGCTGAAGTCTTTTGTTTCCAACCACGCAAGAGCAGTCTTGATAAGACGAATGAACTCTTTAAAGACAGTGATTGAATGAGTCAAGTGTGTAACAGTACTCCTGGTGAAGTTGTTTCACCCCTTTTTACTGCTAGTTTATTCTGATACTCTTCACTGTCTTGCAGATAGTGTCTCTTTTTCTAATGTCCAGTAACTCCATATTGCCATCTACAAGTGCCACACATTACTGCTGCTGCTGTCCTGTTATTATAGACTGAAGCCAAGGACCATTTATGTGCAATTGTGCTTCTGGGAGGACAACAGACATTGTTACAGTGACTGAATTTATTTTTCAACAGTCCTTGAATCCACCTTTTGAATTTCCTATACACATGTCTAGTCTGTTACAGTTGGTTCCCTTTGTGTTTTAGTAACTACCCACCATTGTGCATTGTTATGGGCCTGATGTAATTCACATTTGACATTTTTTTTCAACACACAAACATTAAGTTGCACCCCCATATCCTTTTATATGGTCACTCAAGAGGATAAGATGGAGCTTTTTTATGATATAAGTTTTCTTGTGCCTGATGCTTGATATACCGTACATAAGGGGCGTCAAATTGATCTATTCAAGGGTCCGTGTAGCTGCAGTTTTTTTGTTTTCAACCCGACAGGCTCAAAGCCTACAACAAATCACCTCTGTGAAGACAGTTCAGGTGATTGAATGAGTTGAGTCCTGCTTAGTTAGAGAGGAATTTAAGGGAGGTGCAATGTAAAGATGAAAGAAAAAAATGTGTGTGGTATTGATTACAGTGTCCTAAATCATAGGCAGGGAATAAAATTGGAGGTGTAATTATATGTAGTAGAAATTGGAAATGAAAAGAAAAAAACAGCAGGAACAGAGGTAGTTAACTGAGTTTAAGGTTAATGATAATAACTTATTAGTGTCAAACAGTGAGAGAGGTAACAATTAATGCCAGTGGAAGGAAGGAAGGATCTCTTGTGGTGCACCTTGGTTGCTTATGTCGGTTGCTCATAATGCTGTCATATGCATCTGTAAAGGATTCAAGGGAGTAAGAGCAAAAGGTTATAACTGGGTAATTTACTGTTTCTCTCAGATGTGTCCAACTACATTATTCTACTTTTGAACAGAGGATTTTCTTTTAACATTTCCCACTACGGAAGGCCAATATATATATATATATATATATATATATATATATATATATTGCCCAATTAGTGTTTTTGTTTTGTTTTGTTTGTTTGTTTGTTTTTTAACAGACACATAAAACACGCTAACACATTGTATACTGATCCCCAAGATACTGTTAAACTTGTAATTTTCAAATAAGCTCCAAATTATTTTTGCATTTCATTGTATTATACACAGGTCACGTAACACTTTTCCATATGCTCTGTTTATTCCCATAAAAATATTGTGATAAGCTAATGTCACCAAAATAATGTTGTGGTCATAATCATAGTATATGATAGGAGAGTTGTGTGACATGATTTTCTTTCTTTTTTCGGTTTTGTCTCCTTGTCTGCTCCTTCTTAAGTGTGTGATCTCTGAATTTTTCTCAAGAGGCAGTATAAAAGAGTGTCCTGGGCTCCTTGTGTGTCCTCAACCAAACAAATAACCTCCTGTCTGAGATATCAAATAGCCAGTTGAGTGAAAGAATCAAGCACAACAGCTTCAATTTTATGGCTGGTTTAGGGAGGTCAAGTTTCATATTTTAATGATGACTGTTGTACATTAGGTCTTTGACCAAACTGCTATGATTTGGTTTTCATTTGTCAAACTAAACCACAGGCATTACTAAATAGATTTTTTTTCCTGCAGCATCTGACTGCTAGATACCTTTAATGCTTCACATTTTGCTCTACAGCCAGCCAAAACATGTTTGAATGTTTCTTATTTTCCAATGATCTCATTCCTACTTATTCCCTCACACATGTATACATGTATACAAAATAATATGTTGACACATTTATTCAGGTAATACGTTGCACTGTACTCACAATCACGATGAGCACTTTACTGATTTTTGCTTAGTCACAGCTTTTAATTGTCCTCCAGCGCTAACACACTAATGGTTGCCAAATTTGGACCATGTCAACCATTAAATTAAGTCAAGTTAATGGTGTTTAGAACCACTGTTTATGTGTAGAGAACTTCTAAAATATGTAATGGTATGACTGATATGCAAGCTCTCCAATTATACATGTTTTGCAGTAATCAGAGTAGTATTTAGACTTGTCATGCAGACAAGAGGTGATAATGCAGTGGGCAGCTGAGTGGACAGTGGATACCGCACTTGAAAGTCTTAATATGGCAAGTTGGACTTTGACTTTTTTACATTCTTGGCAAAAGATTCTAAAAGAAAAAACATTTCTAGTGTCTTCTGTAGGATTGTGTCATGCTGAGAAGTGTAAACAAGCTAAACAAGCAGTTTCTATTTAGATTTAGTTATTCTGATTTTACATGCCAGTTACTGTGTGCATGCAATAATGAGAGTTATTTCATAAATACCTTCACCTTAAGCCGTGTCTCTGACTCACACTCATTAACACACGTGAAAACCACACTGAAATACACACTCGAACACTTGAATATTAACACTCTCAATGAAACACTTTCTTTATTATATAAACTATTTTGTGTGTTTTTTTTACTTTTGGGTTATTTACAATAAATATGGTGGTAGTTTCAAAAACAGTAAAAAAAAAAACAAAAAAAAAACAAAAAACCAGTAAATACAGTAAAAGCAAATTAAGCCTTAAGTGATTACACCATTTTACTGCATACAAATTAACTGGTGCAGCACCAGTTAGTACCAGAGGCCCTTGAGAAGAGGCGAAGAGTATGTAGGTATATAATTCAGAAAATGAATGAGTGCCAATGAACATGAAGAAAAATAAGATTTTTGTGGTCTTTAGTTTGGTATGTGTTGTCAATTGCAGACAGGGCATCCAGAAATGTGATAGGAAAGACTCGCTAATAAAAACCTTGCTCCATAGAGTGTACTATTTTTGAGCGGTGGCAGATTGCAATAATGCTGGCAGAAGTTGACAGCTTGCTAATTAGTCAGTAAGCTAATCAGAACACAGATTCACGGAAACGCCTATAAGGGACAGAATATACTATATCACTCTGCTTATCTGTGAACACTGTTGAATATATAATAAACTGTGCTTTATTAAGAAGACAAGGGAGATTCAGAATTAAGTTTGAAAAACTAACAACCAATTTAGACCCAAACAAAGAGCTTTGAAATGCATAAATCTCAGCACCGGACAAAGTAATCCTTTATTCTATTTAGTCTGTTTAGCTATTGATCAACAGCTCTATCTGCCTCTCTTAGATCTATTATGGCCATTTCCAAAACTTAGAGGAACATTTTCTTTTTTAAAATTAACGTTAAAAGCGCAATTCTGTAAAAGGGTTTTTTCATAGTCCAGTGTTAAGGTCAAATTGCAGAGGATTTTGTATACTTTACAATCATAGTCATTTAAGGCAAAATTGTGTCTCAATTGTAGTCTTCTTGTCCCATTTGAACAGATCTTCCTGGTTCTGTGGTATTACACATCACAGCAGTCGTCCTAAACCCATTTTCCCCAATTCAGTTTGTCATCTCCAGTAAATATTAAACACAGGGCCGTATCTAGTGCTATCTGCTGAATTTAGCAGAGTGCAGTTTTATGTCGCTGTGCTTTGATTTATTGTTGATGTACGTCCTTCCAGAGCCATTTCAGTCTCTTCTCTGATGAGTGCCCTTAATCAGCACATTTCACCACACTGCATGAAAAAAAAGGCAAGTGTCCTTGTGACTGAATTTCTCTTTTCTTGTCTCAAATGCCTGGTCCATTTAAAATATCGAGGAGCACAAGAAACAGAGCTGTCAAATGCTAAAAGTGTTTTATGTTGAACTCTAAGGATGTTTACCCCTTTTTGGTGGTACTTTCACTGTAGAGAGGCAGCAAAGTAGCGTTCCGAAACACATTTTTGTTTTTTCTGTGTGTACTGTTGTAATTACTAGCCTTAAACTGGAGACAATTGCTATTTGTATACCTGCTCCCTCAGATGCACTTGCTTGTAAAATGATATATTTCCCTATCCCTATATCTAAACATGGCAGTCTCAGCAGGAATATGTAGGCTAACAAAAAGATCTATGTTCAGGCATGATTATATATTACAATATGTGCTTGATAGTTACCTGTCTGTAGCTTGAATTTCTGGTGCACTGGTGGGTCTTACCCCTTTTCGACTAGCACAAGCCTATTCCTTTTCCTGAGCTGGTGCTGTAGCCGCAGTCGGTTCTTCTTGCTAACCTTCGTAGAAGTATAGTATCATAAATAAAATGACAGACGACATAATCTCTTTACAAACGTTGCTCCTGCCTTATGAATCTACACTGGCATGCAAACACAACTAGTGCAACATATATTTGCTGATGGTCAGTTTTATTATGGGCCAGTTTATTTTGCAGACAAAAAGCAAACAAGTGGTATAAGATGAGCAACCAGCTCCAGAATGGCACTGGAACTACTTTGGTCAACAAAGGGTGTATGTAGCCCTTAGGTCACCTGAGTCTTCAGTTAATTTCAAGCTGTCATCCAGTTTCTGTCTCTACTTCATATATCTCGATAAAAAAGCATGGATTTGAACTGCAGTTTGGACTTAAACCATAGGCAATAATTATATTTTGTGATATTATGAAATCAATTCAGTTTTTTTTTCTATAGCACAAAATTACTCATTACAAGGGGCCTTACAATCGGTACAGCATACAGCTTCTATCAACAGATAAGGAAAATCTCCTCAAATACATAAGAAATCTGAAGGAGAGCAACAGAGCAGGGATTCCCCTGCCCGGACAGAGACATGAAATATATTATTTATAATATATATCATTCACACAGAAAAAAATCAACAACTGATTATACATTTTAACAGACAAAACCATTTTTCCTTATCTGAACTTGCAATGCAAATGTAACATTTTTTTTCATCTGTGTTTACAAGACCTCTTTTTGGAGTGTGTTTATCATCCTAATCAAGCTTTAAAGGAAAGGTCTGCGTCAATTCTCACACATATGAGGCTTTTCCATCTGTTTTCTACCAGCAACCCAAAAGAAAGAATACTGCCAAATCCCAAGTAGAAGTTATTTAAATATCTAGCATTATTCTTCTCTTTATTGTTCTGTGGTGGTCTCAGCTTTCAAGGACTTGTGCTTCAGTAATCAATTTATTCATAAACACATTGTTTTTTAAAGATATGGGGAAGATAGCCAACTGAACATAGCATATAATGTCTTTATATTATTCCATTGTGGGCAGGATTTCCTTATTGTAATATTGTGTTTATGAGATTTGACAAAGTAGCTTCAGTTGTCCATTAGTTCATTCCCAGCATGTCAAAAAAATACATTCAAATCCACATATTGTATATATTACCTGAACTACAGCATAGTACTGTTGTGATATCATTCACATATTCTTAACATAAGACTTGGTGCATATTGCCCACACCTAATGGCAGAAGAGAGATTATCAGATGTGGGTTGTTTGTGACCACGCTGGCAGATGGTAGCTCTTCTGTCGATACCTCCTTTTTCTAGCTGAAGTTGACCAGAAAAATCCTCTTTAAATTTGCCATTTTCCCAGCTTCTCACATCCCACCACATAGCATGGAAGCAGTCAAGACTGCTGTCTTGTGTTTGTGGGTCCCTTGAGACCCTTTATTGCTGTGATTCACTTGAATAGCCCCACTGAGTGGATGTTGGATATTGATAAAACGGGCTACTTTTATATCCACTTTACACCAAGGACCTTTGTTTAGATGAGTTTGTTTCTTTTAGCTGGTGGCTGACCCATCTGGGACTCTTTGGTCTGGCTGGGTGGCAGATGTTTAAGATGTTTGCAGAAGCAATGTGATGCCAATCTAACAATTATAAAAGCATAAATAAAGATATTAAAAATCAATTTCCCATGTCTCCCATTTTTTAAATTTGAAATTATCCTATAGTTCTTCTAAAGGAAACAGAGTTTAGAATCTGCACAAGTTGTGAAGTTGTGCTGTACTCTTTCTGTCATTCTTCTCTCCACACCCTAACATAAAAAGTTCCTGATGTTTCTTCCCTCGCTGGGAATTAAAACATTCCCTAAACTTCCCCTTTCTCACAATATTGGTCCTTCCAATGAAATGAAGTGCAATATTAAATGCTTTCTTGCAATTAAAATTTCAAATGTGTCAAGGCAAAAAGGTTCACAAATGCAACTGTAATGAGCAAGACTCAATTCTGCCTTCTGTTTGTGGCTTAAATTTCTTTTAGAATAGCACCTTTTTTAAAGATTAGTGAGCTGCTATTGTGTACTGTAACTTTCTGACACCAAGCTGTGCCACCATCTTCCTTCAGCTTGCCTGGATGTCTCCTCTAAAGGATGTAATTCTCTGTGTGCCCCACTGCTATAACTGCCTAAGCTTTCTCATGATGAGACTTATGTCTGTTGCGGTGAAAAGCTAGGTCATCCCTTTGCTTAATAGTAGGCTAATGGACAAAGGACTGCTCTGCAATGGCTGCATGCTCAACACATCCTAAAGCCCAAACACCTTAAAGCACACAGTTTGCACCGCTTGTGATAAATCGCTGTCTAATATTGTTGCCAGTTTATGGGCTGGTGAAGGAAAATTTGTTTTCTTTTTAAAGTTGATGATCTGTCCTACACAAAATTTAACATTAAAGGATTCTCTGGGAAACAATTGTCAATGACAATTGTGATGTTTTGCCTGTATTATGGCGGGACCAGACTTCACAATATTTTTTTCTTATCAAGGTGATCAAGAGCAATTGAAAAAGGTAACCCTGTGCTCATTTTTGTTGCCCCTCATCTGTCAGGTTAGGTGATTATCTGGCTAATATCACAAGGTCTGGTCTCGGCATGAGTGTGTAATTGAGTCTCAGATAGAATTTTTTTCTTAGAGTTTAGAGACACAGTCTACCTCACACCGATTATTCTTATTTTTAGGACTCAGTTGCTCAACAAATGCATTTTGCAGTGATGGTGACTATAAATTGCCTACATCTAGATTTCCTCTCCTGTGTTGTAGATAATAACTCTAATGATGTGTTGTTGCAATGCTGTTACTAATGTCAAAGTAATCAACTGCTTGGCCTCAGGAGACCTTCATGGTTTGAAAGTAAGTTCTACTTTAACTTACTGAAGCTCTGAAACCAACAAGCACTTCATAATGGCAGCTTTTGTTAGTTTTTCTAGCCTACATTCTTTTTCAAATTCTGGCAGTGGGTTTTAGGGGGGTTGGATGAGTCCAGGCTCTCTGTGGGACACTGCTGTTGTAAACCCTTGCCCCGTGACCCTCAGAGTACAGCCAACCATGGCCTGCTTCAAAGGAAACACACAGACAGCTTATGTCTGCATACTTCGGAGCCATAACCCTCCCCCAGGCACGTTCCCCTCCTCTGTACTAAATACCAACCGCTCCCCTACAACAAAAGCGAGTGGCCCCAGTTGCCCTCAGGCACGCAGACAACACATATCACCCTATGCTCCCATCTCATTATTCACCATACTTTTGGCTTTCAGTGAACAAGGCTTGTAGAAAAAACTGTGCGTACCACTGATTTTGCATTGCGGGTGTAGCCAGGATTAAGAGCTGGTAGATCCAAACAGGCTTCCCAAGGAATTGTAACACTCTACAGGGAGCAGGATCTTCTGGTTGGCTGGCTCGTGACCATGTGTGGAGGGCTTGTGCTCTCGCCGTCTGTCCTGTGACAGCGTCAGTACCCTTACCCGGGAGCCTCACCCACCAACCCCCCTGCCTCTTATATGCATGGGTCAACCACACATTTAAACCAGTAATGTAGCGCTGTTCTTCTCTGCCACAACTGTCTCTTGCGACAGTCTGCCTTACAAGTGTTTATTTAATGCCAGGGAATAGAGATGCCATTGTGTGACTCTCAGCTGGTATTCTGCGCAACCAAAGTATATAACACTCCTTATGTCATACTGACAAGCTAAATGCTTTTAACTTCATTTTTTTAAACTCATGTAGGACTTCCTGTGTCATTCACATGTTCAAACAATTGTAGTTCATAATGGAATTGAGGTTAAAAAAAAAACTTAACTTGGAACAAGCTACACAAACTTCATGTTTGTCGACTCTGTCCTTGGTTGTCGGTGTTTACACCAATTGAGTGTGTGTATTACTGCCACTTTGTATGCATTATGCATTGAAAGTCAAATTCTCAAAGTTATGGACTATGGGTCATGCTGACTGTGCACTCAGCCCCTCCTTTGCAGAGATTTGAGAAACATGAACTATATACTTATGGGAATGAAGCCTTAGGTTTATGTATATGTAACTTAACTTCAAACGCTCTGCTCTTGATCCATATTCAGGGAACTCTGTACTGCCATTTTCCAGTTCAAGACCAAGTAACAGTGTAGGGAAAATGCTGGTATAGTTGTCTTGTGAATGAAAGCAGTAAAATTGCAGGGACAAGCACTTAATGGGTTACATACCTCTGATAAAGGGCGCTTTGACTTAGAACAAACACACTAATTACATGACTACATTAATTACTTTAGCATGGGACTAGAAACCAAGCATTAATTCTAATGTTTGCAATCAAGCTTTTTTTTTTTTTTTATCATGAACTGCTGGAAACTGGACATGTTCTGATATCAGGGGACTTCTCTCAGTCTCTACAGAGGGTGAAGTTGATGGACAGCTGTGTGGTACAGTTATTGATGCTGTACAACAAAATACCTTTAAAAATTCATGTTTGTCTGACATAATAAGAGAAACAGTCTTGTCTTTTACTCAAAAGTTTCTGTCTATTTCTACATCGCCAATGCATATTTTGAAAAGGCACAAGACGGCAATGTTCCTGAATGTGTGTATGTGTAAATGGAGGATATCACTAACCAGGTATCATGTCTTAAAGATATATTTTAATTAAAGAAATAGTTCCCTAGTGTCCTCTTTGGTGATAACTCATGTTAACCCATTCAAGTAGATTGTCACTTCAGATTAGATCACTGCCTAGCTCTGAAGAAGCTAATATTAAGTAACCTTTCCTTAACCTTTTCTCACAGGAATCAGAGTGCATAATATTCTTGGACCAAAATATAAATCTCACCAGGAACCAAAATTAGACAGAAGAAAGAAGCACAAACCCAGCGAGACAGAAGGCAAGGAGTCAATACTTAAAAGGCTCTTTATGAAGAGGCAGCAGCAGGAAGTGTTGATTCTGCTTTAATGTTTGATTAATATTGAGAGAATTCATACTAGAGCTGAAATGAGTGGAAAATCGATCAGCAGGAAATTAAACTGCAACAATTGAGGCGGTCAATTATTTGAAACAAACATTATTTGGTTCCAGCTCTTCCTTTGAAGATCCATTGCTGTACTTTTGTCTTATTTATTTTTACCTGCCAGACAAAAAAAATACGTTAACATGTCTTGTTGGACTCTGTAATGGGTACTTTTCTTGGACAAAATCTTTAATCGAGAAAATAATTAATCCTTTTTAGTAAAGATAGGAACAGAAGAGAAACAGACTCAGAACAACAGTAACTCCTGCTTTATGAAAGAACTAAAATGATCACTTGAATGTTTGAGCAGATTACTGTGGTGTCAGTGCAGCTTAGTTAAGGTCAGTCACATAGTCATAATTTGCTCCTGCTCCTATGCTGAAAAACTGTTGCACTATATTGTCACTTTTTAATTTTTAAAGTTTTTGGTTGTTTGACAAAGCAGGAAAGTAGTTCACCAGAAGAATATTTTAAGTCTACAACTGCTATTTTTTTTTTATGAAGTTATAAGTTATATATTTTTTAAGTTATATATAGTTTGATAATTGAAGCTTTCAGTGCATGAAACCTGTGGAGTGAAATGTCTCTGGGCTGCCATTTTTACTTCACTCT
>JAOWBC010000001.1:5858033-5869628 GCA_028566105.1 Hypoplectrus providencianus
GTTTGTCTGTCAAGTTAGTCTGCCAAGTTTACGGAAAAAGTTATGGACGGATTGACCTGAAATTTTCACCAGAGGTGCGGCTGAACCCATTAAATTTTGGTGGTGATCCGGAATGCCTTCTGGATTCAGGAATTTTTTTTTTTTATTTGGAAGCCAAACTACAGTGCACTGATGCGATTGCATCCAATGGCCGCTGGGTGGAAGCAACGATTATATTATGAACAGTGAACATACTAGTTTAAACACATAATAAAACAAGTAAAAAAATAAAAAAGACACACAACAGTAAAAGTTTTGGTGTGAATCACAATATAAGGGGGGACACAAGCTGCATGGTGGAAGTCTGCGCTCTCCGAGTGCTTTTTTTTTTGTTTTTCTTTTTGGGGGGGTTGTGCAGGAAATCATTTTTAGTGTTTATTTTGATTCATTACTAAATGTGGAATTTGAATTAAATAGACCTACCCCCTCCTACCCCTATACCTCAAAGAATAAATGCCTAATCAACAACAGCAACAAGAAAAAGGGGGATATGTCGATATTGACAAATAAAGTATCTTGCATACATACATTTCTATATTGTTTGTATCATGATGTTCAAACTCAGCGGTAAGTTTTAAGTTTTAAAACTGTAGCAGCACTATTTGCTAACGTGGAATAAGAGACTATAATTACCAGAAAACATACATACAACATATTTCATAATATCAACATATCAAGACTTCATCAGTGCCTTTAGGAAATTGTGATAACTATTTTTGACACTTCTTTGACATGTAGTGGATTAAATATTCAATCAGTTATGCAAGAACATAATCTGAAGATTCACTGGTTATAAAAATAATCATAAGCAGCCTTCCTCCAGTTAACTAAACACAACATGTTGACATTTGATTCAAGGCTAGCAGCAAATAGTAGGATCTGTGGTAAATGATGTCTCATGTCGACACTATTTGGTGGATGAAAGTTTACAGTTTTAGCTTCTGCATACCTAATGAGATAATGAATAATTCCTTTGCTGGATCTGGTTTATTAACATTTCTAAAGCTTGTTGTGTGCGTATGTTTATCTGCTGCTTCTATGACTTATTGCTTGAATCCAGTGGTAAAGTCTTTCCATCGCCAGCTTTTGCGTACAAGCATGAAAGCAGAGTTCACTACAGAGAGCACCACAGAGTCCTGACAGGCACCAAGGGTATTTACTCAGCTTCCAAAAACTTCCAAACTCTTATTTACTTTCATCTTGGCTTCTTCTTCCAAGCTCGCCTTTGCCGCCTCCCACACCAAGTTTTATCCTTTCATCCTGTTTCTTCACTTTAGAGTTGAAGTGCAAAGCAGGAGTGGCTCTCTGAGACGCTTCAGTTTTTAAGTTTCTCTGCTTTGTGCTGCGTTTGCGCACTGACTCCACCTGCCTCCCCAGAGCCTGTTTCTGCTTGTTGCCTCACCCTTTAACTATGTCACTTAAATGCTGATGTTATCTTGATCTAATGACTGAATGCAATATATTTTTTATAAGGGTTAATTGTGTATGGAGCTTCAGTTGAAGTCAGAGTGGAAGTATGTAGTGTATGTTGTTTTGGGGAATTCACATATGGAAAATAGTCTCTGCATGGGAAAGAAGAGAGCAAACAGCTGCACCCAATCTAAGCACAAAGAAGGAGCAACAGAGCCCCTAAATATATGCAAAGTACCACTAAATAACGTCAGATTTTACTGTCTATATCCCTGAACACTTGTGACAACCACAACGCATCTCCCAGCATGTGATGCAGGCCCACTGAAAACCTCTTTGTTTGCTAAATCCAGTGTGAAAATTACCCTAATGTTTTGAGAGTTGGGAGAGGTTGGCATGGGGCTGCTGCTTTGGAAGTATATGCCTAGCATTGGTGACTAGCTTGGGCCCCATGTTTGTGGCTTTTTGAGGGCTTGATTAAAGATCTATATTTGGGAAATGCCTATGCATATTGCTTTGATTTTATCTAGACCTAAATTAATATAATTTCATTATAGTCATTCTTTACATTCCCCAATGTTATTGCTTTTGACTGACCATTATGAATATGTAATGAGTTTCAATTGCCTTTTCAAGAGTGTATGTTTTATTCAACCTTAACTATAACTATATATGCATGATATAAATTAGCCTGAAAACAGTCACTTTCTCTTTTCTACTTTGCAGTGACAGATTTAAACTTCCTTTATTTCTAACACACATTACACATGGACCACACCCAAGTTTTTATAATACTGTAAGTTGGAAGACAGCAACTGGAAGTGAGCAGATTATAGGCCTACTTACGCAGCAGCTACCCTAAGCTGCAATAATTAGTCGATGGAGGAAAAGATATACTTTAAAATATACATTATTTTACGAAAACATACTATACTTTTTCATATTTGGCAATAAATGTAAAATCTTTAATTTGTTTTATACAGCCGGTGGTTGTACAAAACACATTGAAATGAAATCATTCTTGGCCTTGGCTTGAAAAATGTATAAATGGTATTTTTTAGACGACAAGACATTTCATCAATTAATTGCCAGAAAAATCGACAAGAAAAATAATTGTCAGTTGCAGCCCTTACACTCTAATTAAAAGGATGACCTTAAAACTGACAATTGTATTGAATCTGTAGATGTGTGTATCACAATGACTCTCGTTGCATGTGTGTGTCAAAGGGCTTCACTAGAGTTGATAAAATGCGTGATGAGAAGTGATCACATTTAATCCGATTTCCTCAGCTCTGCAAGCAGAAATCTCAGTTAATTGAGCTACTTACTTTGCAGACGTAGAGTTCTTGGATATTGCTTTGGGCATCAGATGGTCAACGATGGCTGGCACCATGGAGGCATCAGTGGTGCGACCATTCAGTGTTTTGGCCAGCCATTGACTCCCCAGAGAAAATGGATGTATTATGAATGCCCAACAGATGGGTCTCCATCTCTCTTTTTACCCCAACTACAGTCTTGATAGATGGCTGCTTGTGTCAGGATGGCAGCAAATGAGGAGTGACTAGAATAATTAATGACCTAATATAATTCTCAGTCAAGCTGCTGTAAAAGAAATATCCTCAGCCTAATGTTCAAAATGTATTCACAGGAGAGAGCCATAAAGTTGATGATCGTGATTCATATGCGAAGTGTCAACCCCTTGCTTAGGAAAGGTCGATTGAATGGGACAATATGTAAAGGCTATGAAAACGGTGTCAGTGCAGTGCTAAGCTTTGAGAGCCACATGCTAAGCCACCCTGAAGAGGAAAGAAAGTGGTTTTCGGCTTTCATCGCCCTTGATAACGCTTCCTTAAGAGATTATTTCTATCACTCATCCTTCACCCTGTTTCCGCTTCAGCTTTGGAAATTAAACTTGCAGGAAAAAGAAATGATACCTGGCTTGATGATTAAGATCTTCTTACTGTATTAATCAGTTTTGTTTCCTGCTGAACTGAGATTGAACAGTGGCTGTAGAAAGTGTTTATTTGTAATTAAATATGTCAGTTCTTATGTAGTTTTTTATTGTCTGTTTGGTTAAAAAAAATAAAAAAATCAAATTAAACAAGACCAAACTACTGTCACGATCAACTGAAAAATCATTAAACTGATAGAAAACATTTACATTTTTAAATCACTAATTTAAATGTTTTAAAATACCTGTCTATATGCGGGGATTCCTCCAGGACGTCCTTTTTTTTTCATTTTTTTTTTCAGAATTGCTCATCAATCACTTGCTGAGCCAAATCAGACAGACTGTGATCCACTGCATCTAATTATTAAAGTCGTTACAAGACGTCTAAACAGTCACCTCACTCATTAAACACCCGCTCTTTTTCTGTATGATATAGCACCACTGCTCATTTGTGCTAAGCTCAATAGGCTTAATATTACATTCAACTGCCAGTTTATTAGGTACATGTGCGATAAATTCTCACTCTGTGAAGGTTAGAATGTTCTGCAGTTAAACACTCAGGGCAAATATGTGTTCTCTGACTTGGTCCATAAACAAAAGTGTGTTCCCACACACAATATAAGCAACACTAGATTTTTTTTCTTCATGTTTTGGCTTTAACCACATGCACATTTCATCCGATAAATTGATTATCTTCATTGCACGCAGGGATTTCTGAAGAGAGAGTCCTAATTGAGAACTCTAATGGCACATCCACACTTACCCACTCACCCCTGGGAAGTGTTCAGTGAAAAGCCGATAGCGCTGCCTGCGTAATGGGTCTTTTGGTTCACCACATATGCGTGTAGTTTTTAATGGCCAAACATAACCGTATAGAGTAGCATGTTATTCTTGACTAACTGATTCTGGCTTCTGTATAAGTTGATGACTTTGCCACGGCTTAACTGAGATGCTTCTTTATGCGGGAGATATCGAGAATGAAATGCTGCCTAGAAAATGCATAGATGGCAGGAATGGTGCAGGATAAGCTCCAGGAATAATGAGCTCCTGTAGGCTGCCGTTTACTCTCATTTTCTACTTCTCACCATCTGCCTGCAGCACACCTGCCTCAAAAAGGCATCAGTACGCCCATACAGTAGCCAGGGAATATTGATTAAGACTGCTGACATTTCTACTTCCTTTCACTCTGTCTGGGTACAACCTGTGCCCTATTTCAAATGAAAGCACATTGTGTATATGCATAACCTCTCCTTCTGCTGTCAGAGCATAATTATATCAAAAATATTTAATTAATTTATTTTGATTCTCAGACCTCATACAGTGGCCTGCTGGCCACTGAAAATAATGCTGGTTTAAGGCAATTTCTGCTTTACCTTTTTAGGGCCTCAGTTTTCTGCTTCTGCAAATAGGCAAGAGGAAGAAACAATACAATACAGTATATTTTATGTTCTTAATCATACACTTTTTTAATATACTGTTAAATATTGTGAATGATGCTTTCTGGTTTTGGTTGTGTTTTAAATGTCACCTTATGTAGCAATGGGATAAAAAACAATGGCAATCAGTAAACGACGTGTTGACTCATTTAACTTTTTCGTAATTGGATTGCATGAGATTGCAAAATACTAATGTTTTATCCATTTCTCCTTGCTATATTCCTATCTTTTTCTCATTCTCTTTTCTCTTCATGCACTGTAAAACTGCAGGGGGTGCATGCAATGACAGAGGGAGCCTAGCTGGTTTTATTTCTACAATATCTAATTTAAGTGCTTTGTCAATAAGCACATTTCATAAAAAAGATCAATACTCTCACTTTGATGTGGCGATTTAGCACCTTCTTTAGTTTAATGGCCTGTTTCAATCGGGGCTAGAAATACATTGGTGAGATTAATTGCAGAGTAAAGTATCCATGTCACTCTCAGCACATTTGCACTGATAGATTGGTTGTACATTAATGACCCTGCTGTCGGAAAGCCTATAAATTTATCATGGCTGCAATTACAATTATGTATTTGTTTCCTTGTCCTAATTTATAGAGCATCAGTGTCAGAGTCAATGAAGCATTGATTTAAGGTTATAATTAGCCAGCGAAAAATAATTGCAACAGTTGGTAGTTTTTGTTTCCTTTAGAGAGGCTCGTATTGAAAAGCTGCTTAGTGGGCAGGAGCGATCAATCATAATTTACCTCTGAAAACATTCACCCTGTTGAAGAATTTCATGTTCATGGCCTGCCTCAACAAAGATGTTCATGTTACAGATGAATTCATTCTTCTACACAATTATATACACTTTAAATAATGTCAGCCATGCAAATACTTAACATGTGACAGACATGCAACCTTTGGGTAACATTCCCACCACCTGATGGCTTTGTTCCAGCAAGTTTTAAAATGATTGAAAATGACGGAGTTGAAAAGAAGTCTGTGGTTGGGTTGGATGCAAGTAGCAAAACAGACCTACAAAGCAGTTGTACCCAATTTGGGTCAGGATTCACAGATGGAATCACAAGATGAGTCCAGCATGAAGTAATAAAACACTAATTTCTCTTAAATTGTGTTTATAATTTGGGAATATATTTGTTTTCCCTGTGAATGGTGACCTTATTGTCCCTATTAAGATGATAATCAATCCACGGTATGCGTATAAATGTTTCTGTATCAGTATTGATGCCCTCCCTACTTTGAATTTCAGAACACAGGTAAAAAGGAAACTACTGGGGTTGCGAGCTTCAGCTTTGCTTCATGATAAGCAAAATACTTGAATAAGCTCATCTATTTAAATCCAAGTTAAAAGCAAACTTAACATGTGAATACAAAGGCAGCAGTCACAGCATGAAAGACAGCATCTATAAATATGTTAATGTGTGTATATGGTCAAACAACCTGGCAAACATGCAGTGTCTCTCCATCACATACTGACACTTACACAGTCTTGCCCATGCCTCCAACATTATAGACATGTATGCATGTTTATGTATCTTTTTATACATAACCTAATTTTCCACCTTCCCCTCCGTCCTGTATAGGTTGTCAGGAAACTGCAAGTAAGAAGCAGCAGAAGAGCAAGTGGTGGAAAGACTCTGTGGTGAATGTCGACAGGATGTCCTGCTAGTTGGCCGTTTCTTTCTGAATGGATTAGAGGTCAGTATAAATATCAATGCAGTCCTCGCTTCAGGGCAACATGTATTGATCATCAAGGTCTTCATGTCCCAGTTGGTACAGAGAATATTTTGCTCATGGACAACATCTGGTTATAACCTCACTCACAACATACCGTGCCGTGTGTGAGATTAGGTAACATATTGTATATGCAGTACAGCGTCTTATGCATGCCAATTTGTGCGGGGATTCATAACAAGGACAAATTAAATCTTACATTTTCTGCATGCTCTTATATCCAGTGCGAAAAAAATGGCCCAGTCTTGCATGTGTGATGAAATGATTAAGCATCGCAGTTACAAGGCCCCCTATGCCCCGCATTCTCCCTCTTGTCATCACTGAATCATCTTTGATAGCATAGGGAAAGACGGTAGCTCTTTGAACTGATGCTGGGTTCATTAGCTTGTATAACACAGATAATTGTGTGTCTGCATGAGGAGACACCACCCCCCCTACCCCCCCATAGAGCACTGCTAAAGTCTCTTGATAATGGTGCAGCTCTTTGTACTTCTGCTGATATTTAAGAAAGATATGTCACCTGGCCAATGTGTTATTATCATTTGCGCATTTTAAAATCATCAGCAACCAGAGCGCACATACTCATTAGTTTGTTATATTCTTGGTAATGTACAGCAGTAATTGCTGCACAACTTCTTGTACAATAAGTTTCGTAGTCAAGTTAAATTGTTTTTTAATTGCTATGGAACAAGTTGATATTTCAGAAGAAAAGGCATTCAAAGTGTCCTATATAAAACATAAAAAGTATTTAACACAATTTAAAGCATTCATTAAAGAAGAAAGAAGAAAATACAATTCTAAAATAGAATGAAGTGGTTTTAAACACAATATAGAAAAGCTAAAGTTATGTATGAGAAATAAATTATTATTATTTACATTTTTAAAGTGCTACTTTTTTTTTCGCCCTTGATTGCACTCTTTATAAATCATGAAGAAGGAGTGAGTCTTGACTTTCCTAAGGGACACAAACTCACGATTAAAGATGGCATTGGGCTAGATCCACAAATTGGCTTATTGTTTGTTTTATGTATGGTGAACACTAAAGTCCCCATAATCTTCATTAATGCACAATAGCAACATCATAACGTCTTGTTTAATGTTTGCACAGAAATAGGTGTTTTCATTTTCAAAGATCACAAGAAGCATTTTGTAAATGGCTACTCTGGTTTTCATCTTGGCTTCTTACAGGCATACTCTGATCCCACCTGTGAAGAAAGATTACAAATTATATTTGTGTAAGTTGCTTCTAGTTGGAAGTGACTTCTTTTCTTTTATTCCTCCTAGTTGGAAGAGTTATTTTATGTAGGTTTTATGTAATAGAATTAAGGGGTTTAGGCTGCAAGCTTCATGTCTCCTTCATCAACTAACAAAACATGAGATGCAGTGTCATTAGTAGTCAGTGATCTCAAAACAAGATTATGTTGCTTAGGCCTTAATAACAAATATACACACACTTACATATCACATAGATTACCATCATTACCCTGAAGTGAGTAAGACAGCACTATAATTGCTGTAAATAATCAGTTTTGTTAAAGTCTAACTTAAGATCAAACTGCATAACGCCATTAATGTAAAGTACCAGTTCCAATAGCTGGAATTTACCAATTCCATATTCTTGATGCAGCTTTTAAATACCCATGGTGCACTTAATTCTACCATCGCACAGTTTTTTTCTTTGATTGTCCTTCTTTGCTTCTTGCCCCTCCCATACATTTGTTACTGTGAGGTGGGATCAGCAGCTGGCATGACCTGCAGAGGGTCTCATTTATATATTTCTCTCCTGTCTCCTCTCCATTTGTCAAGAGTTTGCTTAATCCCTCAGTAGGTCTCGGTTATAAGCTTTTTGGGAACAACCTGCTTAATCCTCCTACTAGAGATAAAACGCAGGCGCATTAACTTCAAAGCAGTTTACTCACTTCTGGGCTGCATCTAAACAAAGCGTTATTACTGAGCAGTGAAGCAAGGTGACTTGCTTGTGTGTTGTGTTTGTTTAGGTTTGTTAGCTGAGCATGTGACATTCTTTAAAAAGGTGACCATAGCGTGTTTTCAGGCCTGAAATAACAGCAGTTTTGTTCTGAAGTGCGTGTTTCACAGATTAATGGTGACTGGATGGATTACACTCAAAGCCTCTGAAGCGTGGCCAGATTTGTAACTGTGTCACTCAAAGCTGCAACAAAAGGTCATTGAATTGATGAGGAGATTGATAGAAAGTTAGTCAGAATCTATTTCTGTAACGGGTTAATCATTTAAAGATGTTTTCAAGCAAACAGTCTGCAAGTGTTGTCACCTGAAAGTGACAGTGTTTCGATTGCTGTGAGTATAAAGGAATATTGTAAACTGTTCTTGTAACTGTGTTTTAGAATAATTTAGATGTCATTATAACATAATAGAGTCTTGAGATGTTTGCTTAGGTACTGTGGAAGCACTTGAAAAATGCTTGAATATTGCATTTAAAGAGCTGTATGAACCCTCAAAATGTTCTGAAGATTAATTTATAGTGGCAATAACTGATATCTTCTGCTTTGGTGTCATTAGATTGGATGACATTTAAGACCCTTTTTAGCAACTTGATTTTAAAATAGACCCTCACAACAAATCTAGTGGCTGTTGCTGAGACATTAGTGGCAGTGAGACCGGCAGTTTTCCTTGAAGTGAGTCCCCAGTGCTGCTCCATAAATATGCAGACCTCGCTGCTCGCTGTGGCTGCAGCTCCGTGCTTTCAGCTGCAGTCAGCCTGCAGACACAATGGACAGGCTGAAACAGGTAACTGCAGATTCTGCACATTTTTCAAATTACAATGTTGTTACTAAGTATACTTTACCAATATTTTTTTTTATTATTATTAAACTCTGACTTATTGCCATATTAAACAATCACAAGAGACTTCTGCAGCTTGAATGTAAAAGTGAATGACCTCAGAATAGTGTTGGCTTTTATAGTATTTGCGACGCAGCCTTGTTGTTCAGCAACCTTTATAAAAACAAGTTATAATGATATTTTTTCTCCATTTCTGTGATCCATCTTTTATAGAACTGTTTTAAATGAAGCCTGGGAGGGAGTGTGAACATATTTTGGTGACAGATCTGTCGGATCTGTTTCCTTCAATATTATAGCGTATAATGTCACAAGAATGCCAGTGCGGAAAAACAGATTTATAGTAGCTCTCCTCACATACTAAATGGCTGTGGGATAAAGATGCAAGTTATTTTCTTCCCCTGTCAGTTGTTGAATTCACCCCTATGCCTACACAGTATCATAATCAGGCTCACAACCACAACGGACACCCACAATACATATGCGCACACGCACACACTCACAAGCCATCTCCACAAGCGCTCACATGCCTCACAGCTTCAGCATAAGCTGATAATTTACAGGCAGTCTCAAACCTCTACCTTACTTCACCCGTGGAGGAGAGCAGTGAAAATGTCAGGAGTTTAGTTAGGGCTACAACACCTGCATCTCGCGCATACACCAGGCTTCTGCTCCAATAGCTCCCCAAGGGTGGCTCATGAGCACTCAGCTTTTATTGCTGTGATGACTGCTCATGATTTTTACGCCAGAGGACAGCATGAGAAGAAAAACAACTCCATTCACCCATCCCTATGCTCTCTGCTGCAGAGGTTTTGACATGCTGTAAATGTTGTACGTTCTTCACTGGGGACTGCAAACAGATATTAGCAACTGGTATTGACTTTAAGTGCACTTAAGAAGGTCATGAAGTCTTTTTGCTGTTTCATCAGACCCTCCTGAAAAAAGCAAACCCTTTCTCATAATTGCAAAACAATTGTAGAATTAGGTGCTTGCTAGATTTTTCCCAGACTTATTAATGGGGATTTGCGGGATAAAAATGTCCAAATAAGTGCTGTGTTGTCTTTGTCAGGAAGAATTAATACCCGTAGTTTTAAGCCAGGGGATCACTGCATGCATTTGATGAAGCAACCGTCAGGGCACCCAGAGATCTCTCATCTATTACAGTCCATCACAGCTCAAAGGCAAATGCAAACAATCAAAGTCTAAAGCCTTTACTGATCTGCAGAAGCAGCAAGAAAGCTGGACAGCCTATCGCCCTGGGACCTCAGGAATCCAGCACTGTGAAGTTGCTCGTCCTGTTAGTCCGTGTAGCTGTCAGCAGTATCATGTAAGACTTGTCAGCCAGAGATCATTAAACTCTTACAAAGTCAGATGGGACTTACTGCCGGATTGTGATTTTAAGAATACTGTTCTGAGAGGAATATCACAATGACATAAATTAAGTGGGGGATACCAATATCTTTTCATATTTTAAAATACAAATAATAAATGTACAAAAACATCAGGAAACATTTTTAGAGCTCCAGGTGATGTCTTCACATGTCTTGTGTTGTCAACCATCAGTGCTATTCAGTTTATTAAAAATAATAACAGAAAAGTGGTGCATTCTTCTGTTGGAGAAGCTAAAACCAATTGGAAGAAATTATCCAATAATTTTCAAAGTAGGCTACAGCTGACCAATCTGTCCAGGGTTCCAGTGTTTCTGCCCTATACAACTTATGTTATGTCTTTCCAAATATCTAAAATTCTATTAAATAAAGAACTTTGAAATAAATCACATCTGCTGTTTTCCCCCTGTACCTGTCTTTGTGTTCATTAAATACACTGTATTCATCTTGGCACTGTTTAATATCAGAGCATATGTTTCCCTCTAACAGTGAATGGCTGCTAATCTTGTGCCAATTGTGGCAGAAATTATTATTTACATAGGGATAAAGTAATCAAATGGCCTTCACATTCTTCCTGCTCATGTAAAGTGAGGAGAAAAAAACTTCAAGCACTCTTCAGTTTCCTGAGGAGGGACACTGAGAGCATGTTAACTGAAAAGCTTCTTTTGTTTTGCAGTTTCTTCTTCCGTAATCTGTCAAGCATGGAAGACTTTTATCCTCCGACAGGATTGTCTTTCACCTCCTGTCCAAATGCATCTGTCTTTTTTATATATATATTTTTTGTCAGTGTAGTTTTCCTTCCAGATGAGAACGG
>JAOWBC010000001.1:5870290-5895714 GCA_028566105.1 Hypoplectrus providencianus
ACCTCCTGTCCAAATGCATCTGTCTTTTTTATATATATATTTTTTGTCAGTGTAGTTTTCCTTCCAGATGAGAACGGTGTTATTACCAGAGGGATTATATCTATGCAGCACTTCCCGGGTTGAGCTGATAACAAGTGGATTACACAAAGGTCCAGCTATATCTTATAAACCACCCTCATACCTGATGGATAAAATAAAAATGATGCATGCGATTGTTCTAAAGCTTGGATGGATCTTCCACCTTTGTGGCTTATGTCTGAAACTACCTAAAGGTTATATTATGAAATGATTGTGAACAACTGTGGTTAAGGTAAGGTAAAAATGCCTTTATAGTGGATGTTGCTAGTGATCATTCTTACACGTTGTCCTCCTAACTATCCACTCCACAACCTCTGCGGTCACACAACACACAACACAACTCCTGTCTTTACTTCTTTGTCTCTGAGTGAGGACGGCCATTATTTAAACAACTGAAGAGTTTTCTTGTCAGGAAAGCTGAGCTGTTGAATAATCAACAAGTGATGCAGTTGTTTTTCTTGTGAGAACAGACTCCTCATAGATGTAAGTGAATTTGGGTCAAAATGCACCAGAGACAATGTAGCTACTGTCTGAGCAACTAGCTAAACATTGTTTGTTTGCCTTCTAATTAACTCATGCCTAAGCAGCAGATGGGATTTACAAACATCCTCATTTGTGGCAGCACACTATGAAGGACATTAATAACCTTGTTAATCTGAATTGTTTTTGTCAACTCAGTTAACAGGACATAAATTAAAATGTTATTAGTTTGTATGGAATTTTAACTCAGAATGTTTGGAGGCGTTTATTAGCTCTGTTGCCTAAACAGGAATTTACATCACATACATCAAAATATCATTTTCCATCACATTCATATATTGAAGGGGTTTGTGTGATTATCTGCAAAATCGGTGTGGTTTTCAAAACATTGTTGACATTTGACTACTGTTGTTGAATCATACCCCTCAACCACTGTATCAAACATGTTTGTAATGCTGTAAAAATGCTGTTTTATCAACCACTTCCTTAAGTTTCAGAGTATCAAGCTTGGAAAAAATACCCATCTGCCACCACTTCTACCCATTGGACAGGCAACTTTCATGGCTTTTAATATTACATTGCTTTGTCAAGAGCCAAAAAATGGTGGAATAAATACCTATGAAAAATTTCAATGGTCAACACAGATTATACAACGGTTTTTGTTTAATTCATTGAAACAGCCAGAGACTGTAAAAGTACTCAATGTATTCACAGTGACATCACCCAGTGGTTTTATGATTTCAAGTCTCAAATTTGTATTTTGGCCATAACCATATTAATCTTTTTGGAGCCAAAATGGACCATATTTGGAGGGGGTGGAGTTGTGGGCAGTATCTTTCGGTCTAGCTTAAAATTGAACAAAACGTTATTAGTCATATTAGTCTTCTGGCGCCCAGAGGAGTCTGCCCCTGCTGGCCATTAGGAAGAATGCAGTTTTAGGCATTTGGCCTGGTTCACCAATGGATAGCAACCTACCACTGTCTCAGCTTTTGTGTCTGTATTGTTGAGCCAATAGCATTTACTTGCAACTGCCTGCTTGAATCTGTATGTTTTCCTGTATAAACGGTACTTCATATAACTTGGCACAATTTAGTATGGATAAACAGCAGCATAAAGGAAGCAATGACCCAGTTGAGATTGCTTTTAACTCATGTTAAGAACCCACAGTCCTTTTCAGACATGTCTGGCTTAGGTCAGGTTTGAAAAGGGCTTAGGTCAAAATACCCTGCCTTGCTGTGAGAAGATTACCCTCCGTGTTTTGAGCTCTTTCAACTCTGTCTTCAGTGAGTTTTGCTGTAATAAACCAGGCGTGATATTTGCAAGATGCCTTGCAAAATGTCTGAAAAGTGAACTTTCCAGTGTGTCGTGTTTGTCCTTGCTCTTTTTACACATTTATCTGCAGATTTTTTTTTCCTGTGACAAAGACAACAAATACAGTTAGACATAAAATATTAAAATATTAGTAGATCTCAAGTTTTAACCTTTGGAGCAAGTTTCAGACATGTGGTAAATGAGCCCATGTCTGTTTTTGTGTGGATAAGAAATAGGCGAAGAGTGATATAACCTGAATCAAAACATTCAGGAGTTTTGATGCACAAACAAGCCGCATCTTGTATCCAGTGACATTCACTCCTCTTCTAGCGTGCCTACTGGTGCATGTCAATTATGTTCAGGAAATTGAACATGGCTTTAGACGAATCGTCTCCTAGTCAGCGTGTGGCATTAGGATACGCTCCATGCGGAAGTACTTAAGCCTGTGTCCATCCACCTTGAGCTTGAGCTCCACACTGGCAACGAATCACTATAAAAAGAACCAATTATTTATAGTTGGTTGCCTGACAGGGCCGGTCCTACTTATCTTTCAGTATACAGTCCCCAGGCCCTCTTCCTCCCATTTTCAGCATTGTCAGAGCCCCCATTGGCCCAGTCTTTAATCACAGCACCAAGCCACACGTCTTTAAATATAAATGGTAGTTTTGAATCTCTGGCAACCATTAATGACAAGAAAATAGCAACAAAAAGCAAGAGCAAGAAAGAAAGCTGAAACATGATAATGATTAAGTTGTGTATCGTTAAGTACATAAACCAGTGTTTCTTATTAGTTGCCTAGACTGTGGTGACCCACCAGAGTTTAGTTTACTGGGTACTAAATGTATTTTAAACGATAATATAAAGAAATTTGTTACATTGTGTTGTCATTGCCATCAGCCAAATCCCCCAATCCACCAAATGTGGGCTTTTATGACAGAAGTTTCTGGGTTTTACTACAGCCCGTGAGAAAGAGTGCATTAAAATACACAGTACACGAAAAAAGCACAGCTTAAATCCCACATTTAGGTTCAACAATTTTGCCCCACGGCCTTAATTTGCAGGGAGTCTATTCTTCATCTTCTACAACTTTCACTCCCTGAACATTTGCTTTAAAAGCACTCCTGAAGCCCTCTTTCCTATTTAGTAAGAGTCGTCTCAGACATTAACTTTGTTCAAGAGGCCACTAACTCTGTAATTTGACTCTGCAATGCTGTAGGACACTGCTATCGTCCAATTAATGCACATTAATTGAGCTGACCTTTGGTAGCATGTAGTTTAGGGTGGGATATTGAAATGAACTTGGGGAATAATGATTTTCCTCCCCCTTCCTCTGTCATCTGAGGACCTGGCTCTGTCATCACTGTAATAGTGAATTCTTTGCGCAGTGAGCTGTAATTAGTGTGGAGGAGGAGACCTCAGTATGTGTATTGATTTCTCAATGACTTGGTGAAAATATCAGAAGAACACAGAGGACATGAAAACATGCATCCCAACTGATTCATCCAGGATCCTATCTCCCTGTTTGAGTTATTCATTTATACAAGCTCAAGCTGTCAGCAAACCTTAAAATAAAAGGGAATTTGTGGAGTTGTGGACATGCCCTTGAATACATTATTAAGTTACAGAATGTTTAAAATGCATAACAATGAAAATGGATATATTTACTCAAAACACATCATCTCATATAGACAGAATATAATAAATAGTGGTGACTGTAACCTTTTAAATAAGTGAGAATATCAAGACTGGATTGAGAAGTATCTCTAAACAACTGAATTGTGAGATAAATGTAAATGTTTAAAAATGGTAAGAGACCTGCAATTAAATGCAGTTCTAAATTTGTTTCAACACTACATCTACAGACTATGAATAGTCTGGCACATAACTTCCCTGTAACAGTTTTTAAATAGAGACAGATCACAGCACATCATGCTATGAAAACCCTCTGAAGGAGAAAACAGTTTGTGCTATATTATACAACAACGGACAACAGTGACACAAGGATTGTATCTAGACGAAATATCAGAATTAAGCATGTCAAAGGGCCATCTGGCATCAGAGAGGACGGTTTAACCGTAAGTGAGCTGATACATCCACATCCTATAATAACGAGGCCTATACTGCCAAAATGCTTTAGTGATACTGAACGGAGCAGAAATCAAATAAGCCTATCTTACAGTTGGATCAATGATGAATGGCAGCGTCATGATCCTGCAGTTTGCCCATTTTCACTGCTGATGCTTGTGTCTTATTACCTATATGCACTCTACTCTTCCACACAGCACCCTTTTAGGCATTTTACTGACACTGAGGCACCCATAGGTAAGGCAAAGCTGAGAATGATGAATTGTGTTTCCATCAGGTGTGGGCAGGACGTAATTACACTCTGTCTTTACTGCTTATACACTTTTTGTTTGTTTTGTAATTAGTGAGCTTTTAGATGCTCTGGTAGGTAGATTTTACTGCCTTTGGATGGAGCCAGGTTAGCTGTTTCACTGTCCTCAGTGTTTATGCTGAGTTAAGCAGGTTTGAACTACTCCGTTAATCGCATTGAACTGTGTGCAGAATTAAAGATTAGTTAGTTGCAATGAGGAGCAGAAGTGACTTAATGTGTCCCAGAGCAAGATGTCAAAAATGATAGACGAAATGCAGACCAGTTGCAGACCATGGTTTGTTTGTTGGGTAGGAAAGGAGACACAGATGTTCACGGAGCTCAATACAGATCTTCATATTGGTCATAAACCTGCTATTTTTCAAATGTGACCACACCGATTTTTGTTTTGTTTGTGCTGAGTGAACAGTCTTAATTATCGACAGACTGTGTTTTACTTACTGTCCTCATGTGCATCTGACTCATCTACAGATAGACTCCTCGCCAAACAAAAGTCAGCAAAAATGTGTGTTTGACACAAATTACAACCTGTCAAGAAGCAATCTGTGTTTGTGAGAGTATCACTTGATCACACTGGTATAGGCCGTTGCTCAGCAGTTTTATTAAGTAAAATTGCAGTAAATGTTCTTCTTCTATCATATTGAAATTGTGTGATTATTACTGATCTCATCTAAATGATCTGTATGATTTAACTTCTACGAATAAACTGACTTTTCTCTTATTAGAAAGTTAAAGGTGCATTCACATTCACTGAAGTTACAGTCAACATTTTAAGCTGTTTCTTTCTTTGCCAGGCATAAGGGAGGAGCCCTTGTGTGCACATTTGTGTATTTAAATGCCTGTCTGCAGTTAATCTGAAATACTATTGGACCCATCAGCCTCATGTTTTATGCACATTTATGACTGTAAGTCTAAAGCTTTTACTGACTGTCTTATACTGACATTAACCACTGACTCCTCCTTACTCCTCTAAACCTGTTTGTTGGGGGCACAATTGACCAACAACTGCTGCAGAAGCAAAGGGCATTTCCAGCCCTCCACTAAGAGAAATCCGTGGCTTTTTGATCCAGAACATCTGAAGTTTCATTTCACACCTGAATTGTTATAATCTACTAAAGTTGGGCACAGTACAAGATAGATACATCCCATTTTTGGTATCATGGCACCATCTTGACAGTTAGGGATCTCAGAGGGACATTTGAGTTAGATGTAACACTATTTTTGGGAGAGGAGAGGAAGGCACACCCGGTGAAGACTTTTTTTTCTTTTCTTTTTTTAAAAAAGTCTTATAAACCAGAAAACCAGTTTTACTTATGGAGGTACTTGTGATTAGATATTTCTCCCCGATTTTACATCTATGGGTATGTTTATGGGTTTCTTATCAGCAATTCACATGCATATATACCTGTATACTTGACAAAGACTTCAAACGGGACTAACTGAGACAGAAATGCTGCAGGATGAAATGAAATATCATAATTTCTTTCATAGTATTTTATTCAATGTCTGACTCAAACTGAAATTGACACTAAGTGGCTCATAGAAGTCTAGATAGGTTGTTTCCTCTGCAAAACATTTGTGAAATACAGACCCATTGTTTCTGACAGCACAAACTGCACACACAGCCTGTCCTTATAACTGCACTGTCAGTTCAAATGCTGCAACACTAAAATGTGTTTGGTAAAGTCATGGCTCAAAGTCAGGGGTGGAGGAGAAATCTGATGTGCTGCATGGAACGGCAGAAACCTGGTTAAAAACAACAAACAAACATGGGATTTTACTCACTGTTGATATGAAAGACTTATGTAATTAATTTTCTTTACTTTATTTAGATTTTCACATTATCCTTTGATCTCCAATAAAAGTGATTAAGTAGGATATGATCAGTCATTACTGTTTATTGGGCTCTTAAAGAGATAAGGCTGCGCACTCCACAGTGCACAGAGCTGTATGCATGTATGCATGTTAATTGACCATTTCTAAACAGAAGATCAATCATAAATGCTTCTAATGTATCCCTTGTGTTTGTGTCATGCAGGCGAGCTGTAACCATGCGCTGCCTGGCTGCTCGGGTCAACTACAAGACCCTCATCGTGATATGCGCCCTCTTTACGCTCATCACTGTGCTGCTGTGGAACCGCTGCTCCAGTGACACCTCCCTGCGCTTCCTGCCCCGTGCTGCCTTGGTGCTGCCGAGCCCAAAGGTGGGGGATGCTAGCATCAGCAGCCAGCAGCACCCTCCACAACCTCCAGAGCCCCCGCCTGTTGCCGGGATCATCACAGGGATCAAGTATGAAGAAATTGACTGCCTGATCAATGATGAATCTACAATCAAAGGCCGGCGAGAGGGCAGCGAGATCTACCTGCCCTTCAGCTGGATGGAAAAATACTTTGAGGTCTACGGCAAAGTGGTGCAGTACGACGGCTACGAGCGGTTTGAGTTCCAGCACAGCTATTCAAAGGTGTACACGCAGCGTGAGCCCTACCACCCCGACGGAGTCTTCATGTCGTTTGAGGGGTACAATGTGGAGGTCCGCGACCGTGTCAAGTGTATAAGCGGAGTGGAGGGTAAGACTTTTTATTGATGTTCATGGATCATTACAGGGATGATTGATACATGCCAATCAGAAAACGCCATCTGCAGATAAATATTAATGCCAGCAGTTTCTTTCACTTAAAGAGGTCATTGTCTTTTTTTAGGCGTTTAATAATACCTATATCCCTGAGAAATATGACTAACTTAATGAGATCTATTTCAGCTAAGTGATGCGTCTTAAATACCCGGTTTTATCTTTGAGTCAAGACTTGATTAACAAGATAGATCAAATTTCAAAAGCACCTACTCAATCTCTGGCACAGTTCACAAACACTATTAGCCCTATTTAACACTACACACGTGATTTATGTGAAGGTAATTTAAAAATGTATCTTTTCTTCACTCAGCATTTCTCTGTGTAGATGTCTTTTTGGATGTCTGTTAAGTGAGTATTTCCTTCCATGCTCCTCCACACTTTGAGTCCATCTTCAAAGTTGTTTTCCTTTCAACCTTCCTTTTAAAATAATTACCAGAAAGGATCAATAGCCCATTTTAAAAGGCTATTAGTTCAAAGCACTTTGTCATCAATATAATTCCCTGCTCACTTGAAGAACTGACCCTGTAAACTTGCCTGAAATTACAAAATAGATATTCATTATCCTTCTTTTATTGTCAAATAGCAAGAGCCACCAGAAGAAAAGAAACACTATCACAGCAGAAACCCAAAACAGGGTTTGTGTAAAGTCTTTAGAGTTTGGAAAGTGCTTGATTTTCAAGCAAAGTCCATGAAAAAAAAGCTACTTTTTATTAAAGAAAGGCTGGTGTTTCATCGGCACAGTAACTCATGTTTACCACAAAGCTTTTTATGTTTTAAATTAAATGATCTTAAGACATAGACCACACCATAGTCAGCCAGAACTGGATTTATCTGCTCTCAGAATGTGCATCTTCTTATTTTTGATGTTTTGCATGAATGATTGAAGTCACTGGCTTAATATCATTCCTGCTCATCAGCTACATGTCAGAAGACATATGAATCTGGCTTTAGACATATGCCTGGCTGACTGGTAGATATTTGAAAATGGCTCTGGAGAAGAACCAGATAAGTTTCTTGATTCATTACCCTGTACATTAGCAAGCATTTAGTGATCAAAACATACTGTTAAAGTTCGTTTGAACAGCTGTTAAACTCCACAAAGTGACCACAGTCATTGATTCCTGTGGGGATAAAGAAATTCTGCATCACTGTCAAGCACAAAGATGTGATGATAAAGGCCTTGACAGAAAAGTTTGGTTGGTACCTTTAAAGTGCTAGAATTAACATAGAACTGATAATGACAGAAGTAGAAGAGTCGTAGTTATTCTGCCACTTGAGTTCTTTTTCCACTCAAGAAGCAGAATTTTGTTTTGGTCCAGAGATGTATTGAAAGGTGATATATTCACTGGCAAAGTGTCAGTTTCTGAAGTTAGCCTGATGAGGAAGGATGGCCATTGTCTGCAGGAGCAATTTGCCAGCAGTAAATAGGTATTTTTCCTGAGATGGATTGTGCAATTTCCCCATATTGGCTTTTGTGAGACAAATCTGCGTTTCTGTCCATCACACAAACAGAACAACACACCAAGTAGTTTTTTTTAATAATAAATCTGTGTGTTTCATTCTGTTAAAAACTCCTTTCAGAGGCTGTAGTACTTGCACTGTTGCAGAAAATGCTGAATTATATGGCTGTTCAGAAAGCCTAAAAGCACAGTTGGCCGATTAGTTCCAATGAGTTTAGTTGATCACAGTAAATTGTTTTGTTTTATTTTTGTACTTCTCATTACTGTGTGAAGTGAACTTTAGTCCCACTTTTGGACCGAATACAACACATGTATTGGATGGAACATATATAAAAGGAAATGGGTCAGACGGGAATCCATCCAAATCTGTTAGTACCTCTGGGCTGAGCAGCAGGGTGCCAAGTTATTCTCACCCTCTCATTTCCTGCCGTCTCTTTTAGAATAAAATAGAGGAAATACACTCATTTAACCATACACACACACACACACACACACACACACACACACGATTTAACAAGGTCTATTAATTAAGTCCAAAGCTCCTTGCTATTTAACACTCCACACGCTCAAGCATACACATCTCTCTTCAACTTTGCATATTTTTATAGGTGAAAATAGCAGTTCATTAATTAGCCTGTCACAGTCTGCAGTACCACAGGGCTTAAACAAGGTCATAGGAGCATTTTAGTCCCAACACACCCCTGCTACCCATGGAAAAGTTATTTAACAGGACCTGCAACAATATTCATTAAATGTCATGATAGCTCAGTACATCACTCTTGGCCCTGAGGGGAAGTAACATGTCAAAAGTCAGAGTCCAAAAAGCTGAAGCAGTTCATCCCTTTAAATGTTGCAATAAAAAGAAAAAAGATATTTTAATTGAGAGTATTTCAGATAACTAAAATTCCCAACCAGTCTTTGAATAAAAAAGAAATGCACTCAAGGTTTTTATTATTAGATAGAGTCATAAAAACGCCACACTTTTATGTGCCATTACTTGTCAGATCTCCTGTAGGGCTTGTGGTTTTATGGTAGAGGGTTAGAAATTGAAGTCTTGTTGCAGCAGAGACTCCATCAGACAAAGAACAACAGTTGACAATAATGAAACTCTAGCAGCCAGAGCACTATCATTAGTGGAAGTAGTTAATCCGCTCTAACAGCACCCTCTTAAATCACTTTCTTGTTTTCTGTCTCTCGCTATTTCTTTGAACTGCCTTTATCGTTTCTCCCTGTTCTATTACAGAAAAGCGTCTCTTAAACATTTGCACAAACACCGCCGCACACACAATCCTAAAATTCCCCCGCTAATCTTTTAAGTGCTTGATTAAACACAAAAACTCTAAATTACACTCTTGGTGAAAACACGTGTGACATGGGTTCTCTCTTAACCCCACACCTGTGCACACTCACCCTGCTAAGATGGATGTGGCGCTTCCTGGTGAAGACAGGGGAGGACTCGGATGAATAGTCTGTGAAACCAGGACACAGTTGCAAACTGTTGTGGTTACAGCGAGGTCACAACGGCTCCAAAACCACAAACTAATTTAAGCAGACAACATTTGGGTTCCACTTCGACCTGTCATGTCAAATAATTCTGTGTCAGTGTGCTGACATTACTAGTTTCCTCTGGGCTGTTTTCCAGTAGGCATGCACCCACAGAACATATATTATTCTGTATACTTGTTGAGTTTTCTCTGGTTTAAATATTGGTGCTGGTTCACATGTTCTGGACAATTTCAGCACCCTCTATCTCCCTGTTTCACTCTGTCTTCTCCCACTGTCAAATAAAGTAATACATTTATCAAGGTTAAAACATTTCTTTAAACAGGCTATATAAACAATGGCCCCATCAAGGCATGTTGATTTTTGATATTGTTTAGGGAAAAGTTAGCCAATTTTTCTTTTAAATTATATATTAAACAAAAAAGTCCTGTCAGTAGATATGCATTTATCATACCAAGGTAACATGAATACACAAATTGTTTTCTTCAGCTTTTAGCTCAAGCTTGTTTTGTAACTAAGATGCAGAAAGACGATAAAATCTCTGGTAGATTATTATTGGATAATTTGCTTGAGAAAATTCAACACTTTACTTCTAAAACCAGCAGATCCCAATGGTACCATGTTTCTAACCACCTGACATATGACAGTCCAATATTGCTGGCCTTAAAGTGCAACTTTGGTCCCCACCAACCTGAACAAAACATCGGCCAGCAACAACATGCTGAACTTTATCCGGTTGACTTTGGTTGTTAACTGTGAACTTGTCCCAGTTTGTTTACTAAAAACTATAAATTCTTGCCACAACAGTCGCCCTTTGATTTGGTTCAGTATTCTTATTAAACTTATTACTTAGTGGGGCTATAATGTCCACTCACCTTCATCCAGATGTTACATTATACAGAGGTCAAACACAGCTTGTATAACACTGAGATGGTGTGGTGCTTTAGCTGCTGTATTAACTTCAGTGGGCTTAGAGCTTCTGTAATTGGCAGAAAACCTAGTTTTTCTTATTTCTAGAAAGACCACTCTCTGGAGTCATGGAAATATGTGGAAGCTTAACAGTCAATTCCACATGGATTACTTAGTGTTATTCAGTGAGTAGCACAGCGTTACAGTGTGAGGATTTTGACAGTCATTTGACTTAAGTTGTCAAGGGAGCTACCAGTAACAAGACAAGCATGGAGAAAAGTCTGGCATGGGATTGGAGAGTGTGTCTGTGTGTGTTTGTGTGGGGATATATGAAAGTGTGTGTATGTGCATTTATGAATATATAAACCAGATATATGAGTTCTCGATCAGGAGTTGTGTGTGACAACTTTACTACTTAAATATAGCTTTGATCTATGCTATTTGCTGGTCCCTTTTAAAAATAGACATTGAAATAGGGCATACATGTATACCCCAATAGTAATGTGGAAATGCATTTTTCAGTTGCACGCTTGGAAATGTTTGTCATGAAGCAGGCTGCCTTTTGTTTGTTGCTAACAGGATTTTAATTATGTGCAAACCAGTAACACTCTGACCTCATAGGGGCTTCCACTGACAATGTCAGGGAAAATTAAAACAAGTTTTCCCTGACATAGACAAACAATAGCTCATTATAACCAATAATTTATTTGTGCACACATTTGAGTACTGTGTTGTCTGATTTGCAAAAAAAGATCTAGTGTAAAAGAAGCATCCTCAGATTCTTGGCCAATTATATATGCAACACATGTGATGATGAGTGCAGGGAGGAGTGTCTGCTCACACAATCTGTTAATAGTCATCTGTATGTCACAATTTCTTTCCCTTGCAAAAGTGAAACCCATTACAAAACGTTTTGGATTGAATGTGTGTGGCTGAGTTCTTCAAAATAATGTACATGCATTCTAACAAAATCAGGAATCAGGGACAGATGGCGGATTTTGGTACAACTCCTGTCTTACAGGTGAAAAGAAATGTTTTAGCAACAGGAAGACCAAAAGTAGAGTTGGTGGTCATATTCCAGTGGCGGCACCACATTATATAATCAAGACACTGAATATGATATTATTCTATAATGGCAGCTGGAAGTAAACATGTGGAATTCTGTTCAAGTACAATAAATAATGCAGCTTGTACGTAAAAGTTATGCTGCCCCTTCGCTATCTGGAGAATTTGGCAAATTACTGTTCAATTTAAATTAAATATTAAACATCTCACTTCACCACCAAAAAGCTTATATTATTAAATAGTTACATTTGTATTTGCAATATTATACAGTGTTTCCCATACATAGACCATTGCGTGGCGCTGCACCACAGATTGAAGACCAAGCGCCACAAATTGGACGGAGCCCGAGCTGCATTTTATGGATGGAAGGTGCAGTTTAAAATGTTGATTATTATTATTATTAGACACACCATTATTAGCTGTGTGATCTCATTGCAGGTTAACGATCACCTCAACAATATCATAAACTCCATTAGATCATTCTTCACCTCTGTTTTCAATTACTCACAGAAGCTACAATAAAACCCATTTACAGCCTTTTCTTCTGAAAAAATAAAAATAAACTCCTTTGTCTGAGCCCGTGCTCTGGAGAACTGCAAATTATAAAATTAGTCTTTTGAGCAGATATTTCCTTTTGGGAAAATGACACAATTGGCAACAACAAAAGTGGAACATAGGTGATCAGCTCTGTATGCAGCTGTGGTTTGAGCCCTGACTTGAGTGTATTATGATGTTCTTCTCAGAAGGATGGGGTTTAGGTTGCACATGTGCTCTCACTGTCACAAGGTCTTTAAGTGAACTATCTGTTAATCAGAGTGATTCTCCTGCCTGAGCTATTTCTGGCTGCATGAACAGGGAAGCTTGCCTCCGGTGAAACACAGTAGATTAGCTTGAATTTCAGCACACCGTCCAATCATTTACAACAGCTGGTGGAGGGTTTTATTTTTAACCTTTTTCTGCTTCTTCCTTTTGTCTTCTGTGTCTGTGTTTACACCAACAAAAGTCTTACAATCATGGAAGAGTCTTAGAATGTCAGTTTCATATATTTTTTATTTTAGACGACTGTTATGGATATGACCATAAACTCACATTGACCCCTAAAAAGACTTCTGATATCTATATATATGAACATTTCCTTATGTATTACTGGTTTAAAGGAAAACAAAATTATGGTTATAAAATGAATGCCCAAACAAACACTAAAAAAAAGAAACAGAAGAATGTCAGGATTTATGACGGTTTACATCAACCCTAATTCCAAAAAGCAGAAGTCTTTGATTTGCCTATCCTGTTCAACCTACATTTAATCTATATATAGTAAAGGCAATGTATTTAATGTTACTGCTTTTGCAGGTATACACATACATTTTCTTATTCACATTTTACACGGCATCCCAGCTTTTTTAATCAGGGTTGCCATTTAACACCATTCTCTTCTCTTTTCCACCCAGGCGTGCCGCTCTCCACCCAGTGGGGCCCTCAGGGCTACTTCTACGCCATCCAGATTGCCCAGTATGGCTTGAGCCATTACAGCAAAAACCTGACGGAGCGCCCTCCCCACGTGGAGGTCTACGATACCGCTGAGGACAGAGATAGCCGCGCAAGCACGGCGCCCTGGACAGTGCCGAAAGGTTGCAGTCTCAGCCGTGTCCACGACAAGACCCGAGCCACCTCCGTGCGTCAGTTCAGTGCTCCAGGTATGTAAAGCCTGCCATGGGCCCAGATGGCCTCGGGGCAAGGAGCTTATCTCATGTTGACTGTGGCTGTAGGAGGCTCGATATGCAACTACACCCTCAGGACAGGATGATAGTCTGCAGTGAGTCACAGCCGCAGCAGAGAATACTGGCAGACTGTGGTTGACAGTGGACCCACCACGTAATGACAGATTCCTGAATATTATGATGATTAAAGAACCAGCAGACACAACATCACACATTTCATCCTATTTTGTTCACTGAGTCAGACACTGTCACATTAATGCTGTCTTAATGCATTGTGAAAAGTCCCGCTGATGCTGCAGACAGAAAGAACACAAGTCCACATTATTTTCCTGACAGACTTTTTATCCTGAGCGTGAATAGCAGCAGTTTAAATGATAACTGTCCAAATTCTATCAGCTGGAGCCAATTAAGCTTAATTCTTTTTGCTGGTCAAGGACGGAATAAATCTCCAGGCTGTTGTCTGTTGTTGGTTTGCCCTTTGCAAGCCATTGTTTGTGCCATATGGGCTTTAATGGCTTGTAGTTAACTCCTCCAGCATTGGTGTTTAGTGTCTCTTTTGTTATCTAGTTAATTTTTAAAAATAAAAGTCAAGTACTTGTGATATAGATCTTTAAAAATGGTTCCAAATATTTCCTTTCCTTTTCAAAAAGGCTAATTATAACTGGTTTAAACTGCTAAATAAAACCATGTAATAGTTCTAGTGATGCACAATATGAATTATTGATAACTTATTCCTGCTTCTCACATTGGATGATTATCAACTCCACAGTTTTGTTTTTAAATAAGTTCCTAACATATAGTTTGTGGTCAACAAAGATGATTTAATATTCTGTAGCTCTGACCTAACAAAAATCTAACCGACATCTCTGTTAATAAGAAAACATAAAACAGGACAGAGATGTGGCTGGATGCTCGGTCTATCAGACAATTGATTATTAAGTTTACTTAGAAGTAAGTGGGGAAGAATTCAGGACCAACAAGAAAGCTTCCAGGTAATGCACATACTTGAATAAGTCACTGTTAATGAAGAAGGGAACAATAAAAAAACTTTATTCTTGTGACCAAAGAGTTATTTTTAATCAAAAAGAGCTAATATATATATCGTCCTTGTAGGAGCATCAAACTAAGACATGAACAGGTGTGACCGCAACCTCATATTATCTGTGGAAAAAAACTGTATGCATTATCATCAGATTTTTTCTAGAATCATCTTTTACTATTTTTTTTTAGTTTAAGTTTTTAATATTTTTTGCACAGTACCAATAAACAAGAACATACAACAACTCAACAAGCAAATACGGCTCAGACATTTACAGTAAAGAATTAGGTGAGAAAAATAAAGACGTTAAAAGTGAACAAAAATGTATTGTATAACTGTCCGTCACTGGGTAGATTCCATATCTGCTGCATATTAAGTCTTTTCCTTTAATCATATTTGATCTTCATATTTATGTCTTGAGGAAAATCCACCCCGTAGCTGTGGTCAGGGCTTTGCAGGATTCAGAGCTGCTCGTACTGTCAGTGTGTGAAGCTCATGTTTGCTCATTCTGCTGCTGTGGCGAGCACTCAGCAGTGCCATTTGATGGTCATCAGTCAGATATCATTAGCTGTGACATTATCAGAAGTGATTTATCTGTCATGTTATTAAATATAACCTCAATTTGAGACTGAATAAACCATGATTAGGTTTTAATCATTTCTTCTTCAGTTTAGAATATATTACAAGCAGTATTTTAACAGGATTTGACAGGAGATTTCAACACTGTGGTAAGAATATAAAGAATACTTAATCATCGTCACAATATTATCGGTTTAATTATCTGTCAGTGCTAAATATTAGGGCTCTTATAATAAACTGACTGAAGGATTACACTGTTTGGTCCCATTTTGCAAACTTTCAACTCTAAGAAATCAAATTGAATCCACCTCACTCGCTTTGTTTAGAGGCTTGTGTGTTACTGAGGACACTCGATTATTGCATGCAGCCTTCTCCCTTGTGCATCTAAAATTGATCTATAAAGAGGGAAAATATATATAAAAAAAACATCTTCCTCTTCACTCTATTGTCCTTTCCATTATGATCCGAACAGAAATGTATTCAAGGCTGCAGTATGTGTTTATATGTGATTCATTAACATTTTAAGAGTCCCAATTTTCAAATCATAAGAGTGATATAAAGTTGGATTTGGTGACTGTTGGTTTCAGCAGCTATAACTCTCTCAACAACGACAACTGTCTCTTTACTCAGCTGTTGTCAGTTAATGTTAATTCTGTGAGTTGGCAAAACAACAAATAATAAATCTTGGCTGCTGTCCGGTTAATATGCTCACTCTCTGCATGCTGCTGTCTATAGATTTAGCTGGTTTTGTGAAAGAACAAGCCCCACTTTGTGTCACTTTTTTGAGGACAAAACCAGGAGGAAGAGTTTCTTTTTTCATGTAATAAAAACAAAGTTGCAATATGAGCTAGTTCAGTAGCAGAATTAGCGAAGGTGCAATACTTTTTAATGGCAAAATATGTGTCAAAAACAATCTGAAGAAGTATTGTTGTGCTGCAGAGATGCCTGTCTTTTTTCGTAGATGTGGAAAATATATGTTACAGGGCATGAAAGTCTTATTAATATCTTCATTATCATCTTAATATTGGTCATTTATTCAGTGGAAAACTCGTATGAGGAAATGATGGTCCCTGAGAAATTCAACAACAAGCAGCAGCAACATTTTATGATTCAAAGTGTTTGATAAAACACTGATGAAATAAATGTATTACAGACAAGTAAAGGCCTTTAGCTTAATTCAATTTCATGTGCATTATTTGGCAAAATAGCACTTTTCCCATAAATGTTGCAGCCGCAGTCTAAATTGCAGATTTAGATTTTTTATTTAGAATATATCTGAGTGTTTTTTTAATATCAAAACTATCAAATAATATCTGACAATGCCTGTTTTCAGCTGTAAATGACCAATAGCCACGAGACAGGAGTTATTTTTGGATTTGGGAGAAGTCAGTGTTTCAGTGAGTGCTGTGAGCTGTCTTTTTTCTCCTTTGATCTCCTGCTGATATTTCCAGGACAGTCTCTCAGTGTGTCCTCTGTTGAGCTGCTGCCTCTCCTGTAATTTCCCCTTCCTCCTAATTCTTTCGCTTTCACCCTCTCATCATCAACAATTTCTTTTCACTTCACCGCTCGACACTTTCCTTTCTCTCGCCGCTCCTCGCTCACCTTGCCTCACAGCTTCGATTCGCTTTTATCGGCTCTCTCTTTCCTCGACATCATCATGTTTTCATCATCGCTCCCCGGCCCTCCCCCAGCAGTCTCCATTCTCCATTAATCTCCCTCGTCTATCCCCAGATTTCAGTCAGTTTTCCACCTCTCTTTACTCATTTCCACCCACTTCTCGCCCCTCAACACTCTTGTGCTTCTTAAACATTCCCATCATATTATGCTTCATCTGTTTTAACGCTTCACTCTGCTCTCTCACACAAACTTTTCGGTTTTCTTCCTCTGCTGTCAGTTTCTCTTTCCATCTCTTCCTGCCTCCTCCTCCTCCTCCTCCTCCTCCTCCTCCTCCTTCCCTCTCTCTGTTTGGGTCTTTTTTCCTCCTTACTGTATCTAGGGCACTGGTGTTGAACAGCCTCTCAAATCTGCTGACAAGTGGATCAATCGTCTGTCCCCTGATAATAACCTACCATCTACCATCTGCACATTCCTACTCGAGCACTGGCCGCCACTGAGCACCTTTCTTTCCTGAATCCCCTCATGGTCGTTTGATGTTGAGAAATGCGGTTTGTACAAACCTGCCAGAATTAGTGAGGTGATCTGTGTGCGCAGACGCAGCCGAGTGACAGCTGTCAGCGAGTGTTCACCAACCTGGGAAGTTTTTATGTTTCATTGTCTCGCAGCATTGAATCAAAGTACAGCTAAAGTGGCTGTTTTGACACTTTAAAGTTGCAGCTCTTAACATTTCAGTCCTTGTTGATTTGAAGACAGCCACAGTTACCGTGGTAACCGCAACACTTCTGAGCAGCTCCTTTTGTGACAAACAAAAGGATCGACTGCTGGTGTATTTTTTTATTATCCAAACAAACTTGCATTGTTAAAATAACGTTACTTTAATCCAAAACTTTAAAATGATTGACTGGTTTGTAGATGCATTTTTCACACCAAGTTAGCAATTTGTCAATCACAAGGCGGTCACACCCTGAAAAGAAGCCTGCTTTATCATCTATTAAACTCAAAAAGGGACAAATAAGTTGCATAGTGAACATCATGCTGTATGTAGGAAAACTTGAAAGAAGTGACAGAGGCAATAAATGAAAGAGAAGTATTTTTCAAGTAGACATCTATAAAATTGGACCTCCTTGTGTATCCAGAGGAGTCTCTCTCTGCTGACCAGGAGAAAGAATGCAGATTAAAGGCGCTTCCACATTTGCATCACTTTTCAGGTCTGGAGTTTGCTGTTTTATGGTTAATATGTACTATATACCTGAAGTAATAAGAATCATGAAACACTTCGCTATGACTATACTGTCAAAGTGAAAACAGGTCTTCATTGGCTAAATCTGAGTCTGTATTTGCTCATGTGCAGTTAAATGGTGTTGATGTTGTTGTTGCCAAACATGAAAAAGACTTTTCACCTACGAGCTTCATGCGACCTGACAGAGCTCGAGCAGCTTCACTAAACAGATGTCCAAAGTTGCGAAAGAACAAACTGTTCACACAGGCGTTTGTACCAACTAGATCTAGATCACTTCTGAAAGTCCTTTTTATGTTATGTTATTTTTTATGTTGTTAGCAAAAAAAGATTAATTCAACATTAAAACTGCCAATAATTTTAGCCTGTCAAACATGGGATTTTTTTAAAACCATTTAAAGACTGTTGGCTGTATAAGACAAGCGAGTTTGATCAGTTAACTTGTTATATTTGTTATATAACTTGTTAAATTATAATGATAGAATAATAGTTATTATTATTGTTAACATTATTTTTAGCACTACTACTACTACTATGACTACTGTTATTATATTATAATGATTCTTCACACAATTTCCAACATTTCATAGACAAAGTGATTCATTTAGAAAATAATAATTGGCTGAGTCGTTCATCATGTTTTGCAGCCCTGATAGCATTAAAACTTCTGAAAGGCCTGACTACCCTTCATTGGCGCTGTGTGGTCTGATGTGGTCACCAGAGGATTTGGATGAATAATCACCGTGCTCTGGTTGCTGTCTTGGATTCTTTCGTGTCCACACATGCACCACACGTACTGAACATGTGTTTTCAAGTGTTCGTCGATCGTGTATACAAGCAGCGTTTTAACACTGACACATTTGCAGCTACATGTCATCTCTGTCTCTGCCACACTGCTAAACAGCCAGAGAGCAAAGCAGAGCAGAGGAGGTGGAATCTCGTCTATATTCCCTGCCCATCCTTTATTGATGCCAGAGTAATCACGGGGCCAGAGTACAAATCCACTTACTCTCTGCATTGCCTTAAGTAATGGATTTATGAGTGCATTAAAGAGCCGTAGTCATCCAGAGGCCCCTGCCAGACTGGCTCTCTCCTCCATTCTCCTCCTGATCGACTGTCTTTGTGTCTCAGGCGGCCTCGTCCGCTTCTGCTTTCTCAGCTCATGTCATGTGAGATCTGATTCTCAATTGTCTTCTCACTTTTGGCTCATTTTCACTCTCTCCAGTCTCTGGCTGGCCTTATAAGGGCACTTCAGGCGACCCTGCTTGCCATCGCCTTCCCTTTTCTTGACTCCTACACTCTTTCTTCTCTTCATCCTTTCAGGAGCTCTGATTAGTGAAGGTTTGCAGTGTGTGTGTGTGTGTGTGTGTGTGTGTGGACCGAGAGACAAGGCCAAAGGAGAGATCCTTCCAGAAGCTGTTAGTGTTTTAGAGGGTTGAAATGAATTCAGAGCAGCAGCTGAAGTGCCTGGCGCTGAGTTGATATAATGTAAGAGGAGCGGTAGCAGTGTGGAAACTGAATATCATCTGAGTTCCTCACTTTGAGCTTTGTAGAGAAGAGAGATGCAAATGGAAAAGTTGCTGCAGTGCATCAACCCTCCCTTCTGTCCTCCTCCTAATTAAGCTCTGTGTGCAGTGACACATCTGTACTGTACATCCCATGAGGCTTGTCTGTGTCTGTGTGTGTTTGAGGCGATCACACACACACACACACACACAGCGAGGCACTTCACTTCAGGTAATAACAATACGAGACTCTTGGTTATAAAGAGAGGGGTCCTGACCGCAGAAGTTATCCAACTGTTATTGATCATTTGAGTGTGCGACTAGAGTGAATTTTGGGAACATGAGGAAAAAGAAAAACATTCATTGAAACACAGCATCAAAGGACAGACACACACTGAAAGACTTCCAGTCAGCGAGATAAAAATAGTCCATTGTCATCCAGTATTCGTCAGAAGTTTGTAAAATCAGTCTAACAAGGTTGGTCATGTTTTTTCAGACCATTGCAGTGAAAGAAAAGCTATAAATCTTTTCTCTACTGTAATTTTGGTTCATTATTCATAGGCAGGGTGATAGATATATGATTACACCTTCTAAATTAATAATTGAGAAAAACTAAAATATCTCAGAAAATCTGATGTGAAATTGTTTTCGACCATGTCATTTCAATATTCCCGTTTTGTTTTTACATCACACTTTAACTAACTGGACTCTAACTGGCAACCTTACAGTCTGGTGCCTCTCCTCACTTTAAACTCCATTCCCCAGATAACAGTGCAAACAGCTCATGACAGGGTTCTTCTATAGTAATGGTGAAGAGAATGACGTGTGAATGTTCACTTGGAAACCAAATGTTTCTCTACCTAAATTTTGAGTGTGCTGTCTTTGTTATTCAGTCATTCATCTCACTTCATTGTTTAGCTTCTGCATGCTTTTACCCAAGAATCCTGGAGATCCTGGAAATACTTGGTAGTTGAATCAAAATGTTTTTGTCTTGTATTGTGTGCATGAATATAGCCAGCACACAGCTGGAAGTCTTAATTTATATTTTTCTCTATAGTTTTACCTGTGGGTGTTCCTAATGCAGCGCCAAAGTTCTTAATTATATGAGAAGACTCATCAATCATCAAACACTTCATTTACACAGGAGTATATCATATCACAGGCTGTTTATTTATTGAATTGCTGGAAAACATTTAATTGCATGATATATGGTATAATCAAGTGTGAAATGACAGGTAAATCAAGAGAGAAGATTTAGTGCAGCCCCAATAATCCACATTTTGATCCTCTCACTCCACCACAGAGTCCTCAGACGGTGTGTCGCTCCAGCTGGGTAACTCCAAAGACTTCATCCTGAGCTTGGACATCAAGTTTGTCTCCAATGGCAGCGTGTCCGTAATCCTGGAAACCACAGAGAAGGGCCCGCCGTTCACCATCCACTACGTGACCAGCACGCAGCTCATTGCCTTCAAAGACCATGACATTACGTACGGTATCGGACCACGAACCGGCTGGAGCACTCTGACCCGGGACCTGCTCACCGACCTCCGGAAGGGCGTCGGGCTGTCCAACACCAAGGCTGTGAAGGCCACTAAGGTTTGTCTGTGTCAAACGTTTGGAACTTTGGATAAAAACACTATTATTCCTATTCAACTGGACTACACCTATCGGGTTAAATTAGTAATAATTTCTTTCAACTTTAAAACAGAAATGCTAAATATTTATTTGTTTCAGCCTCTTGAATGTGATTGTAATTGTATGTTATTTACTTTTTATTTTTTCCCCAAGATAAAATAATGCTTTATCCATTTTGGACCAAATGAGCCACTCACAAATATTGCCTTGTTTTTTTCTTTTGGAAGTTGAATTTAACAGTTTTGTGACATTTTATAGACAAGGCCAACAAAAAGACAAACAAAGACTGCGGAATATTTTAAAAGGAAGTCAAACAGTGCAGACTTCTGTCAAGGCTGTTCTGACTTGAAGTGGTATGACTTTTCCAAGATGGGAACTAATTTTTCCCATTATTCAGTATAATTTATTCTACAAATGCTGTGTCTTGCAAAGTTAACAAAAATATTGGTGTATCAACCTTGTTATTGGGATCCAGAATGGAATGGGTTTTCACATGAATCACCACTTCATCAGTTTTTTATAATCCTGCTGATGAACAAACTGAAGTAGACAAGACCTCCTTTGTGGAAAAAAACAAAAGGTATTAATTAGGTGAAGCCCTAAACTGGGCCGTACATCACTTATCATAACAAATCCCCCACTGTGCGGCTGCAATGTAGTTATTGGTATAAGCAAAACCAACTACACAATAAATATGGCAGAAGAGCTCTGATGTTATTCAATGTCAAACAATCTTCATGCCAGATCCTTTTTCACGTGTACAGTGATTCTGTCTGTCCTTGCATCTGTTTTCCAGATCATGCCCAGGCGGGTGGTGCGATTAGTCCTCCACGGACGAGGCTTCGCTGACAACGTCACGATCTCCACCACTGCCCACATGGCCGCCTTCTTTGCCGCCAGCGACTGGCTGATGCGCAACCAGGACGAGCGCGGGGGCTGGCCCATCATGGTCACCCGTAAGCTGGGCGAAGGTTTTCGGCCTCTGGAGCCCGGCTGGTACTCGGCCATGGCTCAGGGCCAGGCCATGTCCACCCTGGTGAGGGCGTACCTCCTCACCAAGGACCAGGCGTACCTCAACGCTGCCCTCAAGGCAGTGGGACCCTACAAGGTGCCTTCAGCGCAGCACGGGGTCAAAGCTGTGTTCATGAACAAGTACGACTGGTATGAAGAATACCCGACCACGCCGAGCTCCTTCGTCCTCAACGGCTTCATCTACTCCCTGCTGGGCCTGTACGACTTGACTGAGACGGCCGGAGAGAAGCTCGGCAGGGAGGCGGGGCAGCTGTTCAGCCGCGGCATGGAGTCGCTGAAGGCCATGCTGCCGCTTTTCGACACGGGGTCCGGCAGCATCTACGACCTTCGTCACTTCATGTTGGCCACTGCACCCAACCTGGCCCGCTGGGACTATCACACCACTCACATTAACCAGCTGCAGCTGCTGGCGTCTATAGACAACGCGCCTGTCTTTAAGGACGTGGTCAAACGCTGGAAAAACTACTTAAAAGGGATCCGTGCCAAGCACAACTAGACAAACTGTGACCCACTTATAGTACACAGCTGAGGAGTTGAATTTACTCTTAATGGATGATTGAATGTGAGGCGGGGGCTCACATTGTGTGCGTGCGTCCCAGTTTTGGTCGAGGTTCATATTCTAAAGGACGAGTTTTTTCAGCTGCAGCTCTCAACACTAAAAGTTTCTCTCGTGCTCTGTTGCAGGTTTTATATTTTCTGCAACACTGACTGTAGCTCTCCCCTCCTGTTTTTTCTCCTTGAGCTAGTGTTTGTAATTATGCACAGACCTAGTTTCAGAGTGTGTGTGTGTGTTCAAGAAGAGCACGTCTGTGTGTGAATGTGTATGTGTGTGTGTTTAAAGTAACAATATCTGACGTTGGAGAAAGATGAAGCTCCTTGAATTGTTCAAACTGAGTCACACTCTTTGATGCATCCACCATAAATCTCTTCTCAAATTGTATTTTTTTACCATTTCACCTCAGATTTTCAGAGTTTATTCGGACAGAAAAAAAAAAGAATATATTATAATTTTTTTGCAGGAGAATGTTGCCAGAAGAATTATCTTTATCAGTTGAAATACTGTTGGATTTGATTTCTTCAATGCAAAGTTGTTGCTTTCTTCAATGCTTCCAAACTGACAGCTTCCATTTCTTTTCTCAATCTCTTTCCACTAAATCACAGATAAATATTTACATATGATTTTGGGGGATTGTATTATATTTTGTTATATCTTTAGTGACGTTAACTCCTTTTTAATTATTCATTTCATTCAGTATAGTCTCTAAAGAGAATAAACCCCGCAAACCAACATCATCACTCATCAGGCCAACAATCTTTTAAAAAATGCTAATTAATAATTCATCCAAATTAGCCGTCAGTGCTGCAGCCGCTGTAATACTTTATACCTTTATAGAAGATGACAAACTACCATTCTGAGCTGTAAGCCCAACTCAATTATTAATGTGTCACTGCAGCTACAAAACGTTGCAATAGTTTCAAGACAACAGTTTTGGAAACAGTTTAGAGAGCTAAGATTGAGTCAGTCAGCCAAAAATATCTGACTTGCTTCTTTATGTTGTCCTGAATTGGAAACACGTAATTCCAAATGTGCAGACTGTATGAAAACATGATCCATCTCTCTCTGTTATTTGGATATGCACAATATGGATTATTTTCAGACAATACTGGTAAACCAATATTTTAACATTTTCGATCCCTTAAAAGAAGTTAATAACTTGTAGTTTCTGCACATCTGAGGGACAGAAAGGCTTAGATTTAGAGAGTGAAACCTGATCAAACAAAGAACTGAGGTCCCTTTCATAAAGTGAGTTCAACAAATAAGTCAGGCTTAGTTCAGTAAGTCGGACCCAGGTCCATAAAGCAAATTCAACATGCTAAATTACTCTGGCAAAAGCTTGATCTATGGAAGTGAATCAACAGTGGCTTTCACAGATTAAATGCTGTCATATAATACTCAATACGAGAACAAATTCTGACTTCTTGTAAGATTTGTTGTGTTAAACGTTTCCTTCCTTCTGCAGTATTTGCAGACATAAATTCCAATTTGCAGTCGTGTTGTTTTTCCTTGGACTGAAAAACTGACGATAGAGATGCATCACGCCATTACTAAATGCAGCACTTGAGTCAAAGAATGCAATCAATCTTTATTCATATTTAAACCATAAAATAATACACAATAATATCAATAACTGGTTATCAGCTGAGCATTTTTCAACCTGATAAATATCTTGCATTCCATATATTATTAGTCATTTCTCTAGAGCTTTTGAAGATATTTTAGTTTTAATCTCTTCAAATGTAAATGACTGAATCTTGGCTAAGACTGAAACACAATGCCCATCAGTCCTAGTAAAGGCTCTCCTTCCCTTTAAAAGAAATACACACAAAATATACTTCAAACTAGCACTTGTATTCTCGTTGAACTGTTTTTAAATGCCAAACTTTCACTCCAATTAAATCCCTCCTCATCATTGTGAAACATTAAAATCTCTTTTTATTCCTCCTGGTTTGAACATCAGCACCATTTGCTACATTTTCATTTCCATGCCCTGCGGTTGACCTTTTTTGGAAACAGCTTTTCCTTTTATAACTCATACTTCCAGATGATAATTGCAGGAAACAAGTGTAGGTGGTGGTAGATGTGTGTGTTGTCTATTCGGGTAGAAAGACATGTGGGCAGCCGAGGCACAGCTGTGTCTCGCTAACGCGTCAGTTTATAACATTTAAATAGACAATGCCAGGAGTGCTGAAGGTGGAGGTCAATTCTCGACAAGCATAAAGAGGCTGTCGGTCCCAGCAGGCTCTCATTGCTCCTCTCTGCTGCTGCGGGTGCGCGAGCTCAGCGTTTTTAATCTGAGAGCCGACCTGTTGACTGCCGTACCAGGAGAAAGAAAGCTCGCCAAGACACTAACAATTCACCCGGCTAATAGGCCTGAGAGGCTGCACGCACACAGTACAGTCTGGGATGAGTCAGCACTCACAAACAAAACAGAGTGGAGCCTCGGCATCAATGAGGCTTTCATCGATCTACCTTAAAGATTATTAATGGAGGAGAATCAGGCCTGTTTGTTCTTCTCGAGGTGTTGATAGTGGATTTTTGTTCGGTCATTTCCATGTAAACATATCCCCTGCTTTCAAGTTGCTGTACTGTGTCGACATCAGAGAAGGATGGATTCATTTCTGTGTGACAGGAACAAGTCAAGCTTTTGGTTCAAACTCAACATCAGT
>JAOWBC010000001.1:5915197-5941926 GCA_028566105.1 Hypoplectrus providencianus
TAGGCACAGCCTCCCCGTGACCCGGGATTACCTGGATGAAGCGGTTCGGAAAATGAATGAATGAATGAATGAATGTACATGATATAATGCAAGACAAATATCAAATAAATCTGACAATAAAGTGAAATAAAACATGTATGTTAAGATTTTAGAGCTAACTAAAATTATAACTTAAAGAATTTGAAAATATAAAGAGCAACAGAAAAAGTCGTATACTGCACATCACAACGTTCTCAAAGGTTATAATATGGTCATATTCTGAGATTTACTTATGTAGGTCTATGTGAGCCATGTAATCCTTTTCAAAAAGAAAATCTGATATATTAAAACTTGTTGTATTCCAACCTCCTCTGTATCTAAATACTGACAATCAATATATCAAAAATAATTCATAAATCTCTCAGAAATGGAATTTAAAAATTCCTGATGTAAAAGTTAGATCATGGTGAAAACTTAAATTCTTAAAAAATGTTTGTGTTGCAGGTTCAGCGATCACCTACTCAGCTTATGTTTTCCCGGACAAGTGGGTGAACGGATTCTTCCACCGGTGGTACGTGCCCATCGCTGTGCTAAACGCCATCATCTGCACCGGCCTGTCCTGCTACTCCAGGTAGGCCGACGAGATTCATTTACACAGCAAATAAAAAATGCTGATATTGTAAATGAGCCTTTTTCTCTGGAATAAAATACTTGTGAGATGATTCTTGCCTGATACTTTGGGGTGCATGCTTTAAAATCAGGAGGAGAAACAGCTCCAGTGTGAAGACATCCCTGTTCCCTTTCTTTCATTAACACTAATGATCACACTGTTTGCACTGTTGTCTCCTCATGTACAAGATCAAAGTTTGCTTGATTTAACTAATTTGTCATTCTTTCACTCATCTCTCTCATCTGAAGGCTTGGCTTACCATTTCTGCAATATAATCATGACAGCGTAAAGAGGTAAAGACAAAACATTGTAATCTGTTAAAATGTTTGATTATTGGCATTTATCCCAATGACATTGTTGACTTTCAGGAATTGAGCAACTCTTTGTTTAATGTCACGGGTGTGACCTAAGCGTGACTTTAGGGACCAGCCCTGAGCAGTGATTTATTTTAAGTGTGGTTTCAGCTGGGCCAGTTGGAGCTGCGAAACGTGTTGTGTAATAGCTGACTCACTGTCTGTAAGCATGTCAAGTTGCATGTGTAATCGCATTGATTTAAATATAGATCCAAGTGAATCTAGTGAAATAGTGAAACATTTTAGCGCTTAACAAGTACTGCTCATTATGTCTCATTTACATTAACGTAAATGACATGCATTTGTTGTTGTTGTTCATTTTGGGGACACACAGGTATCAAATTACAATATTTGTTCAGAGTTAGCCCCATGGCAAAGCTGCTCGTGGCATTTAGAAGTTACCTCCGAGAGGGCGCCCTTGAACCAATAAATATACACAAACATGAATACTGAGTTGCAAGTGGAATGTTGTTGTAAAACACACAGTATAAGTGTTTAAGCGATGGAGCGAAAATGTTGCTAATAGATCAGCCTCCCGTTAGCCATAGCTACAGGCTCATGGCTGCAGCTAATGCCTTCAGCTATGGTTAACAAAAAGCTAAGCTGTTGGCAACATTCCCATTTTCTGGGATTGCTCTGCTGTGACGGCAGTTGTTGCCAATGCTGGAATAATAACTTTCAATTCTGCTACTTTCACCGCCTGAAGGAACTTTTAAGCACATCTGAATTTGTAGCACAGCCAACGAGAACGCCCTCTGAAATGGCCTGTGATTGGCCAGAGTCCTCCATCAAGGGCTAGCTTTTCTAAAGCCTGAAAATAAAGCAGAGAGGAGTCTAGCAGTTTCCCTTACATCACAATATGATCAAAGGTTATTGTGGGATTGTGCCCAATAATGCCCAAAAAACAGCCTACCCCAGCTTTACGAAATGTGTGTATTTCAAACTCTTTGATTTAGAGTTTCGCCACTGATGCTTAAATATTTTCTCTTCAGCAGAGTGGCATGTAGTAACTGTACAAACATGGATTATTGTGCATAAGACATGGAATTCCATTTCATTATTTTAGTATTATGGTAATACAAGAAGTCATCCTTTAATCATACGGTGTAATATAATTATGGTTTTAGTATTGGGCATGCTTTGCAAGAAGTTTCCACATAGCTTCTTACACAGTTACAACATTGTGTTAACATGAGGAACACTCAGTAAAAATAAATAGTTTTTCATATTGGAAGTTACAACTTTCCTTTTTTTTAAAATTTCAGATTCCCTGAGATCCAGAGTCCAAAGTTCAGCAAATACCTCCGTGTTATTGCCTTTGCCTACCCCTACCTGTTTGACAACATTCCTCTGTTCTACAGGGTACGGTCACATATGTGCTCATCACGCATGACTCTTCATACAACAAACATCTGTCAACACGTGTCACTTACTTAAAAAAACAAACAAAAAAAACATATCAAGATATTAAACACGCTGGCGTATATCTTTTCAAATCATAAATATTTAGCTCAAGAAGAAGAAGAAATTGCTCCTTGGCTCCTGGGTTCCTTCTGCACATATTTCACATAATGTTAATGTCTATAATAAGGATTTTCTCAGGATGATGAGGTTCAAATGAACTTCTTTACGTCTTTAGGCTCAAACCAAATCCTTTTGTTGCAGCAGTACAAATGTAAAGGTAATAATGGAGATTGGACCATAGCCTGTTCTGTGTTTGATTCCCAGGTGTTTCTGTGTGAAGGAGAAGGCTGCACAGACAATGACACCAACATCCTCCATTACAACCACATTGCCCTGGCATTCCTCACTGGCTTCCTGTTTGCCACACATTTACCTGAGCGGCTGGCCCCTGGCAGCTTCGACTTCATAGGTAAGACTGATGTGAAGGGTAGCTGTTATTATTGTTAATTATTGGTTTGATTATCAAATTAATTCCAACCAGAGAATGAATAAAATTATCACACAATCATCACAGCGGACAGCAAGAAAAACCTGTGAGCCCACTGTACACTACCTGCTGAAAACCTAATTAAAGTACATGAAAACCTGGCGAACACAGTGCAGCATTTAGCACCTGAAGAGCCACATATTTCCCTTAAGAGCTGCTTTAAAGCAAAAAAGAGCTACACGGAGAGTGCTACTTCATTCCTGCTGCAAGTGTAAAGAAACAACGTCCTCTCGCTTTGAAGGATGACAGCATCACAATGTTGTGTTAACTGTTACAGCCAAAAACTGTTTAAAATCTAATTGTACAATATATCTCACTTATTTTATTCTTTTGTTGAGTCCGGTGTTATTATTAACTGAGCTTCTTCAGTTTTCAGTTCAGAACTATTTCCCCCTTTTGATATTTAATATTTAAGTACCAGTAACTTTTGTGAAGTCCTTGACTAGATTGTTCACCCAAACAAAGTCAGTAATGTTGCAATAATGGTCATGAGTAATTAGGTAATAAGTAAAAAAATATATAAAAAATTAACAATTATTATTCTCTGTCTTGTGTAATGCTGTATTGACACATTAAATGCATTCTTATTTGTGTTAATAATTGCAAAACAAGGCTAATATATAACCACCTCCACATCTTTTCATTCTGTTGAAATCAGTTGACTATGTGACTCATTTGCTCAGTGGCGAGTGTTAAAATTTAATTCTACTGTTTATTCTGTAACACGTTGCTGAAACACGACTCGACTGCTCCCTCTGCAGGTCACAGCCATCAGCTCTTCCACGTGTGCGGCATCCTCGGCACGCACTTCCAGATGAATGCAATTGAGCAGGACATGCTGACCCGACGGCCCTGGCTCCTTGAACACTCAATGCCCATCACCTTTCCCAGCTCAGTGGGAGCAGTGCTGCTTTGTGTGGTGGTGAATCTGACAATCATCATCCTCTTCAGTCTGCCTCTGCTCTCTGCTCCAGTCTGCCAAGAAAAGAAACATGACAAAGCTTCAAAGAAAACCTCAGGCAGGTTTGGCCCCTGCTGCTAAACCTCCAGCTTCTTAACAGCTGGACAATCCCAGCTGATCATGAGATCACAAAAGTGCACTACTGGTGATACACACTGCTGGTCAAAAGTCTGGAAGCCAAAAAGGCTTCATTGTGTGGAGTACTGGCACCAACCTCCGGTTCTTAAAAAAAGAAGCAAATGCAGAGGTGCCTTAAAGCTGCACTGTTTGTTATGGTTAGCAGGGGGCCACTTTCAGGGACAAAGTAATCTCTTTCTATGACAGTCAATAGGAAAATGACCCTTAATCTCCATTGATTGATAACCTCAGTCAGCATTGTTATAATGAGAGTCTGTTGAAGATTGGGCGACTTTATGGTACAGTCTGTGTTACAGTCAGATGCCTGACAGACCTATACTTTATTTATGAATATTCTCTCAGCTTTTTGTTTTGTAAGAGTGATCTGTTTTGTACATGGTGGAGAACGGTTCAACTAGACTGACAAGTAAAAAAAGAAAAAAAATAACAAAGAAAAAAAGCCTCTGGAGTTCAAATAGAAACATTAAATCAACAACCCTTTGTTAAAGAAACTGATAGCTTAGTATTGAAATCTCAACAGAATTAAAGAGGAATAAGTTCCTGGTTCAGTGTTGATTGCACAATTATAAAAAAAAACTTGAACTAAAAGATGTGCTGCTTATCAAACTTCATAATCGAAATAGAAGATAAATTGATGGGTTAACACTGTTGCAGTTGGATCAGGTAATATCAGATAAATTAATGAAAGACCATTTTGAAAACATGAAGAATCAAGCCACTGAGTAGATTGCATTTGTCCCAAAGAAAACAGCCTCCAAGTTTATTTAAAGTCATATTTACCTATGTGGTTCAATAATGATCAAGGACTGGACTGATCAATTGATTCTTCTGCTTCTGGGGCAAAACTATTTAAAGTGTAAATATGATGTCAAATCATACACTTATTTTCTTTATTAAAATAGCCCATATCAAAAGGAAAAAAGAAAAATATACTGTAACAAATGATTTCAAACTTTTGAACAACAGTGTTCACATTTCAGAAAACACTCCTGAGCTGTGAGACAGTTGGCACAAAACACCTTGTGGCATTCAGCATACATCACTATGATGACAGCTGTTATATATGTGTGGATAAACTGAAAATAAGGACATAAGTAGCAAGACCACATCATGGAGATTTAACAAAAATGTTTGTTATGTAATGAATGTAACTATTTCTGAAGAAACGGTTTTGTACGGAGGCAGTGCTGTATATGTTTATCTGACTTCCACACAAGAGTCAGCTGCATAGAACAAAAACTATATGTTTTATAAGTGCTAATTTTGCAATTAATAATTGTATTATCACATTAGCACCCTTTGCCTTTCTTGCGCTTGCACACAGCTTGTTTGATTGTACTGTCATGAACATTAAACATGCAAAGATAATAGAGACAATTATGACAAGGGAAAGAAATGTGTTACTCTTGAGTTTAAGCTCAACTTAAAGAATTCAAAATTAGTTGCTGATAATATGAGATATCTAATACAGAGTAAATGTTTTCAGAGTATATGATTTCCCTCATATGCTGAGGCTGATTGTTTCTGTCCTTGTAGATCTGTGAGCCAGGACACACTTGCCTTCAGTACAAAAGGTATTTATGTACAATGTTATTTATTATAATTTTTCAAATAAACTGTTTACCAAAACTGCCTGTGTCATTCTAATCTATGTTTATTAAGAACATTTTTTTCTTCAAAAACAATAAAGAAAGGCAATTTTGTCTTGTTAGAAATAATATCAACTTGATACTATTCACTTGCATGTTTGACATATCCCTTTAGATTTGGCGAATTAGCCCATACAAAGATGGCATATAATTGAATAGGCTATCATTAAGAAAGTGACTCATCGTGGGATTTGTTTATATGTATAATTCACTGAAAACAATAAACAATATGAGGCTATTCAATAAATAAAGGGGCCTGTCCATTGGGTTTAAAAGTAAAAATCCTTTCTAGGCTTTACAGCATAATCATTTCAACAATTTCCCAAAAATATTTTTTAAGGAAAAAAAATACTTTATTAGTTTTCCTGCATTACAAGTAGTGGAAACTAGAACTCTTTATTATTTGACCCTGAGTTATTTTGTCAAGATAATATTATATAGTATTATATTTCTATGGAAATTACCTTCCAGATCTTCTTTGTTTAGACCAAATTATTAGAAGTACTACTAAGTCTGTGAATAAGAAAATTATATAATTAATCTTCATGTAACAGTTAATGTATTAAGTAATATATTTACCTGATGCCTTACACGACATAAGCAAGCAAGATAAATAATATTTCACAGCTTTAATCAAGTTATCGCAGAGATGAGTGTTGGAGGCGGGACTTCCGCTCCCAACCGCCGTTCCTGCCCTGTGATTGGCTGAAATATCAGCCACTCGGGACAAAGTTTCGCAGAGGGAATTTTCAAATCGAGAAGCGGCGCTCTGTGGAGTTTAACAACACAAACAATGCAGAGACCAAAGTGAGTATTACCATGCTTTATGTATAGCTCAACGAACGGCAAACCATTTACGACCGCGCTGTGTGTCAAACAATTTTATCCACGTATTGTAACCCAGCAGCGCCTGATCTGTAGAAAAGAATGTTTAAGTAACGTTAGCTTGTTTTTTTTTTCTTTAACATGCTAATGCTAATACTAGCTTACTGTTGGCAACAGACCTTTACGGTTGAATGATTACAGCTAATCTGTCACCAGAATTTAAATACATCTATAAAAATGCTAAAAGGCTATCCAAATTGTCTCACTGGCTTAACGTTAAAGTGGCAAATGTCATGTACAACATATTTTTGCTTGTCGTCACCTGTGAACAGTCGTTGGCAATTCACACCTGAACTAATTTTGCCACGATACTAAGCGCATATGATTTGTAACTTTCATTAAACCAAATAAGAGATTAGGCACGTATATCATAACATATATCACTAATTTCTCCAAAATATTAGGGCATTTCTTCACCAGTCGAACCTTTGTAGCCATAGGTTATGTGACGTTGACAGTTAGGCCTACTTCTGGTCTGGTTCAGTCTCTTTATTCTTTGGCTTTGGCCCCTCAATTAATTTATGGGAACATTTATACGTTAAAAAAAACATGTAAGACAAACTGTGTGGAAAAAGTCAATTTCCTGTCACAGAGCCATAAAAATATTTAGAGTTTAAAGATTAATTGGACCTCAGGAGCAAAAATAATGTTCAGGTGTCCTTTTATTGTTATTGTAACTTGCATGAATTATCTAGATCATTAGCCATACCTCCATATTATTTGGTGTTTGACACTGTTTCTGTATTTTGTTGTCCTTTTCAGTAAAGGAAAGACCCCTCGGAGGCCTGGCCCAAAAAAGGCATCCAACATAGACAAAGATCCTGTTGGAGTAAGTGAACACAGTTTATTGTGGTATTCATACTGGAGCAATGTCCGACCTCAGCTACAGTAAAGATTGTTGTGATGACTTCATGACAGTAGGCCTCATATATTAATCTGTTTAGGTATACTGCCGTATACGTCCACTTGGACGAGAAAACGAAGAATGTTGTGTTGAGATGATCAGCAGCTCCACTATTCAGCTCCACCCTCCTGATGGCCTCAAAGCCAACCGCAACGGGGAATACAAGGAGGTAAGTGTGTGGCAGCCCTCTCTCCTGAGGTGTTTAGTCCAGGCCTGATATTTTCTTGAAGGTTTAATACATGATGATAAAAATACCTCTTTTCTGTTGAGTGTAATTCAGATGTTTTCCTTGTTTATCTTTTAGACGCAGTACTCCTTTAAAAAAGTATTTGGTATTAATACCACTCAAATGGAGCTGTTTGAGGATGTTGCCAAGCCTCTGATAGAGGACCTTATTCATTGTAAAAATGGTAAGTGAAGTAATTATTTTTTGGGGGCCTGAAATGTGTGATGCACTGTGAAGAAACACAGAGAGAACATGTCCTCTCAAATGTTGATCAACAGTAAAAAACAAACAAAAAAACCCCAATTATAATAATTAATGTAATTGTGACATGTGATGATCTGTGTTCGTAGGTCTGCTGTTTACATATGGTGTTACTGGGAGTGGTAAGACCTTCACCATGACTGGCACACCTGGTGAAGGTGGACTCCTGCCGCGCTCTCTAGACATGCTCTTCAACAGCATCGGCCCCTTCCAGGCCAAAAGATTTGTATGCTTTAATTTCATTAAGATTTGTTGATGTTATGATTTTCAGTTTTTCAAGTGTTGATACATGTATTTATATAAAAACTTTTTCAGGTGTTTAAACCAGATGATAAAAATGGGATGGAGATCCAGGGTCAAGTTGATGCTCTCCTGGAGAGACAGAAACGAGACAGTCAGCAGTCGGTGCCTAAAACAACTTCCTCCAGGTAGCTATGAGTACCTTTATTTCACAGTTTACTTTCTATTCTATTTATGGAGTGACAAGTACACATTGAATTGGAGGCACTCAATAAAAAATGTGTTCATTGATGTGAATCATTTTGCATTTCTTTCTGTTTTTTGTTTTTTAGACAGAAAGCTGACCCAGAGTTAGCAGATATGATCAGCTCAGAGGAGGCGTGTAAATCTGAGAATGTGGATGAAGACTGTTGTTACAGTGTTTTTGTGTCCTACATTGAGATCTACAACAACTATATCTATGATCTCCTTGAAGATACGCCTTTCGACCCAATCAGACCAAAGTAAGACACAGCATTTTAAAACAGCTCAAAATACAACATAGTGTCTGTACAACATTTGTTTGTTTCCAGGTATTTTCCGGTGCTTTTCATGTGATTGCTTTGTCTAAAATGTATCCTCAAAATTTCACGGTCTAAATGATCTAGTAGTTGAGTCTTTCCACAGAAACTCATACGGGACCAGCTGCTTCATGTCATGGATTTTTCTTGAGAAACAAAAGTCAATTCAAAATTTCTATTACAATCTTGTGACATTTCTTAAAGCTTTACTCTATTTATGTTTTTACTCATTATTCAACATCAAAGAAACCATCTAGATAATTTGCAACACTTATTCATGGGAATAGTTGTATATATCTAAATGAGGAAACTTCTACACAGATCTTGCAACATATACTGTAATTTCTTTTCAGCTCGGAAGCTTTTTAAAATATATTCTGACATTTGATACTCACAATAAGGACTGTATTGATTTACTTGAAAGTTTTCTAATAAGTGTTAATATTCCTTGCAGATCAGAAAATCTAAGGATAATTAGCAATATCATTGAGTATTTGGAGTAGAGCTATAGGAGTTTAACATGTTTTTTTCAGGATATCCATGACATTACCTGGGATGTAAGTTGGTATGAAAGGATCTAATTGTGTAATGACATGTGTCTGCAACAACTTTGACTATGTTAATTTACTCTATGCTGAATTGAGCAACTTATTTTGTGCTGACACATCCACTGTTTTTATTAGGTGGCTTGCTGGAGGCACACCTGTACGGAACAATGAGTTCATGTATGTGGCCAGTGAAAGCACATTACAAAGTGTTCTGATTATTTGTAGCTGTAACTTTGGCTGTAGCTGCTTTCAAGTAGGTCATCAGTACATTTCCATCCCATTAATCCAAAGCCCTGTTAATAGTACAGGTTTAGCTTCCTAGCTTTGTATCATTTTGGTGGCTGTTGTCTGAGCATTGGCTCCCTGCTGTCGCTATTAGTGTGGAGAAGTGTAGTTTCCCTGAATGGCTCAAGCTTCTGTACAAACCCAGTGTGCATGTGTCTGTATCCCTGAATATGTCTCCCTAGATACATGTATTCTGTTTTAACCTCAACACTAACATCAAGTACTTTTGAGCTTTTGTGTCTTGTCTTACTAAGCAACACATCATGGTGTATCATTATTTTGATTCTTTTCATTCCTGTGTTTTAGACCACCACAATCCAAGATTCTCCGTGAAGATCAAAATCATAACATGTATGTGGCCGGCTGCACAGAGGTTGAGGTCAAATCTACAGAGGAGGCTTTTGAAGTCTTTTGGAAGGGTGAGTGTTTATATTTGCTTTCTCAACATTGTATTGCATTTAATCTTATTTTTTCCTACCATGCAGTCAAATTAGTTTAGCTTATTGGGGGTTTAAACTTATAAATACCAAAGTCCAGAATAGCTGGACATTGTTTAAAACTTAAATAAAACAGAAAACTAATTCAGATTGAGTGTATGTTGTTACAACAAAAATGCTTCCCAGTTTGAGCATTATGTGTCTTACTGGTACTGATACTGGTACTGCAGATTGAGTGATAGCTTCCAGTGGTCATTATCTGTGCTCATATTCACTTAACAAATCAAATCAGCAGGAAAAATTGGAGAATGAGAGAATAAATGTCAGTGGACTTTATAAGGAAGTTATTTAACCTTTTATTTGTTCCATGAGTTGTTAATATCAGACATTGCATGGATGATGATGCGCTGTTGTGTCTCCAGGACAAAAAAAAAGGAGGATAGCCAATACAGAGCTGAACCGCGAGTCCAGTCGCTCCCACAGTGTGTTCACAGTGAAGCTGGCTCAGGCACCGCTTGATGCTGATGGGGACCACATTCTGCAGGTGACATGCAGCTCCAAAGTTACATATTGAAAAATGTTTTTCTTTCCTTTTTTTTTAATATTTAAAAATGTGTTATTTGTACCTATAACAAATGTTTATTCAAAGGAACCCAGTGAATCTCTTTGGGCTTTTTAACCTAAAGTTAAAGCTACATTTGTACTTTGTTATAGCAAAAGAAAAAGGAATTAACATTATTTTACATGAAAAAATGTATTTATTTCACTGAGAAGTATGTTTTTTATATGCTTTGTGCCACAAAGGATTGTAGTTGTTAGTTGCTTTGATACTAACCGCTTGTTGAATTGCAGGACAAAAACCAGGTGAATGTGAGTCAGCTGTGTCTGGTTGACCTTGCAGGCAGCGAGCGCACCAGCAGAACCAGAGCAGAGGGAAACCGTCTCCGTGAAGCAGGTCCGTTCATTCCTAAGTGGGCAGCTGTGTGAAATCAGCCAGGGGCTTTTTCTGTATATCTAAAGATTTTAAGCAATGTTTTGTTCAGACACCAAATATCTCTGTAATGTCTCATCTACAGGTAATATTAACCAGTCCTTGATGACGCTGCGCACATGCATGGAAGTCCTGCGGGAAAACCAGATGTGTGGAATGAATAAGGTTGGCAATTTTCCACCAGTTTATCATTTTATTTAACTGTTACTCTGTTTTATTTCTGTGTAGAGTAATATTATCATTGTTGGTATATTGCCCAGTATATGCAGCCTCACAGAGCCTTCATTATCTTGCAGATGGTGCCATACAGGGACTCTAAAGTTACACATCTGTTTAAAAACTACTTTGACGGAGAAGGAAAAGTCAGGATGATCGTCTGTGTCAACCCTAAGGCTGACGACTACGACGAAACTATGGTGAAACATATTGGTTGTTGCACAATAGCCTGAATTTAACATTTTTGTGTCATTATCCAGAGTCTGAATTATCATCAAAACTGTGATGGTTTGTCAGTAAACCACATTGAATTTAATAAATATGATTTTAAAGCATCAACATTTCATATTATTAAATTAGTGAATGTATTTCTAATAGTATTCTGTCATCTGTTCTGCAGCTGGTGATGCGTTTTGCAGAGATGACGCAGGAGGTGGAAGTGGCGCGGCCTGTTGACCGGCCAATCTGTGGCCTCGCCGCAGGACGCAGACACAGAAACCAGGCCTTCAAAGATGAGCTGTCACGTCGCCTGGAAGACCGAGGAGGTCCCAGTAACACAGGTAAATCACCCTCAAATCTGTAGAACTAGCTCATCAGCTGTATTGTGTTCTGTATTAATGCATTTTACATTATTCAAAAAATGTGTAATTTAGATATGAATAAAGTATAAATGAATTAAGTTTTTAATTATAAAAAATGACTTCCTGTTCACACAGCAGACGACCCAGGTCTGCTGAACCAGCTCATGGAAAGCCTTCCAGCCATTCCTCGTTGTGAGCTGGTGGACCCGGCTGATGATCAGACTTTGCCCCGCCTGATTGAGGTCCTGGAGAGGAGGCATCGTGTCCGTCAGATGATGGCAGATCAGTTCAACAAAACTGGTACAGGCCCAGTTTCTAGTTTTTAGAAAAACTACTTTGCTGATTTTAGTGGCGACATTTATTTAAACTCTGGCTTATTCAGATTGGAAGATGACCCTTTATTCTCGGTTAGTCACTCAGTTAGTTGACTGGTTTGTGAGTGTGTTTTGTGAAGGATCAATATTTTGAATTAAACATAAACACAATTTTAACCAAATGTCTAATTGCTTGCCTTCATGTGTGTTTTTTTTTCCTCCAGCCAGTACACTGAAATCCATGCTTCAGCAGTTTGACAGTCAGCTCAGTGCGAAGGAGACGTTCTTCCATGATCAACGCAACAAACTAGGCGAAAAAGACAAAGTCATCAACAACCAGAAGACAGAACTCGAAAGATTAGAGAAAAAATCCAAGATGCTTGAATACAAGGTATGACCAAAACTTCTACATTTGGTTTTCAATTATTAAACGGGTAAGGATATCTGAAATCACTTTTATGAAAGAACTTGAATTTGCTGTTTTTGGTTTATTCACAATTGGACTTTCTGGACAGATCGATATACTGCAGAAGACGACAGACATGTACGAGCAGGACAAACGCTCACTTCAGCACGAGCTGGAGACTCGGGAGCAGCGGCTCCAGAGGGAGCTGTCAGAGAGGAGGCGCATGGAGCATCGCATGCAGGGCATGGTGACAGACACCAAACTCAAGTGGGAGAAGGAGTGTGTAAGTGGATTTATTGACAGAAGCCCACTTTTGTATTTTACTTGTCAATCTGGTGTGAATAAATTAACTAAAGTTAGCAGCACCAAAATATTGTAAGATTTCTTTTCTTTACACATATAAAACAGAATGTAGAAGGATGGACGATAAACAAGCAAAACTAATATTTATGTACATACAAAAGCAATGGTGCTGTACAACATTTTTTGTGGAAGTCTATCACGTTTTGTTCCTCAAACCTTAACACAGGCTGCAAGGAATTGGAGACTGGTAAAAATTAATGTTTCCCGTTGTTTTCCATCTAGGAGAGGAGAGTGAACGCCAAGCAGCTGGAGATGCAGAACAAGTTGTGGGTGAAGGATGAAAAGTTGAAGCAGCTTAAGGCCATAGTGACGGAGAGCAGCAGCGGTGCTGGTGCAGGTGGTAGTGGTGGTGGGTTCCCTGTTGAGCGCCCCGAGAAGCCTGAAAGACCCACAAGGGAGAGAGATCGGCACATGGCCCAGAAGAGGTCGGCCTCCCCATTACCTCTCCATGTGAGTTATTTACCCAACAGTGTGCACTTAATCGCTCTCTTATTGATTTGATGCTGAACTTTTGTATGCTGTTAATCATGATGAGAATCTCTAACATGCATTCTAAGATTTATATGCTTCCTGTACACAGCAGCTTCTTCTCTGAATCACCCTGTTGTTGTTTTTGTGTTCATCTGAAGCCCCTAACATCCACAATGCTTGGCCTCCTTTCCTCATGACTTTTTCAGGACCAAACTCCTTCCCACCAAAGTCGAGCCAATGTTAGGGCAGTTCAGGATCCTTACCCTACTTCCACCTCCCCTTCCTCCTCTTCCACCTCCTCCTTCTCCTCAGCCTACCCCTCAGTAGCCTCCTGCATATCTGATTGGGAAAACAGGTTCCCTGTAGACTCAAGCGGCCAAGCTAGGCACCCTGGGACTCCCCAGTGCAGGAGCCGGACTCCCGCTCCATCTTACGGCAGCAGCAGCGTGGGTCGCAGGAGAGGCCAGCGCTGGGCTGCAGACACTGAGGTCTATGGGCTAGACCTAGAGGCAGGCGCAAGGGTTAGTGTGTGTAGAGACTAGATGCTCTTTAGGATGTGTTAAGTTTCTCTGAGTGTGAAGGTAACGCCTTACCTTAGAGTAGAACTGAACCTGTAGATGTTTGCTTGCATAAAAATGCATCAAATAGAAGCGCTGCACCAGCTGTAGGCTGATTTTTTTTCTGATGCAGATTTATCTGTCATGCTTGTAAATTGTCTTCACTTTGCATCTTGCTCCCCTGCAGTAGCAGTAGTTACAGTGTTTGTAGTGTTTGATGCCCTTTCTGTTGCTTGTTGCCATCTGCTCTCTGAAATAGTTTCTTGTGTTTAATCATCACACAGTTCAGAAATGCCACTAAATGTGACAAAAAAAACTTTCACCATGATAATAACACACAGAAATACCCTATATACAATATACCTATATACCATAGCCTTCCTATCCCTCTAGAATCATCCTCCATTAACACGTTGTACTTACTTTGGCGAATATGTGAAGATATGAACATTTGCTACACAGCAGATTATATGTGTATATTCGGAGTTCAAACAGGTCTTTTTGAGCCTTTATTAGACTCTTTAAATGCATGAAGAGTAGGATCCCCCACCAAAAAATTACAATTAAATATGTTTATTTTGTATGGCACCTTTCTCAGAAACAAAATTCTCAAACTGCTCAATCGGAATGGCCAGAGGAAACAGAAACATACCAGCGACAAAGCTTAGGCAATATTCAGAATATAGACTTGTACATAAAAGACTCTCAATCACCATTTATCACCAACTGAAAGTGTGTGGCAGTGTCTGTATCTGATGAGGTCCAGCCCTCTACATGGTTTTTCCTTTTCTTCTCATGTTGTGTTTGGTGCGTTTCTTGGCTTGGTCTGGCTGACAGTAATCTCTGACAAGTTGGAAGCTAACAAAGCATCACAAAATGTTCTTGTCTCCACACAATTACTTTGCCTGTTGGCTCACTACACTAAAGATTGCTCAACTCTGAACAGAGGAGACGCCAACAGTCAGATTCTGCTTTTTACATATGTTGGGGCTTGGTTAGTCTTTGTATGGAGCGATTTTGATGTTGCACTCAACACTGAGGATTTTCAGTGTTCTTGCACATCAACATCTTGAGGTTCCATTTTTAACAATTGCGATAATCAAACAATCTGGCTATGAAATGTCCATCTGGAGCTCATTTTCATGTCTTTGAGCTTTTGGATGCCTTTAAGTACAAATGTACTTCATTTCACTTGACTTAGACTGGAGTTAGAACTGCTGATCTTTTGGTCTCAGTCTGAGTCAGGCCTTTTGCTAGTTTTGTATTGTCAAATGAAAGTTTTGCCACACCAGGTTCCAGATTTCCAAATTGCTGTCAACATTTTAAATAATGAATGATTACCAAAGAGAAAACAAAACCGCGATACAGCCTGATTATCCAGCTGACTTTAACCACTTCCATGTAGCAATGTAATCTTCTATCCACAGAGCCAAACAAAGCAGCAGTGGTTCCTTATTGACTTCACTGTATCAGTTGCCACTTCAAAACAAACTGATTTCCCTGTGTTTCAGAAAACACACAACCTGCAAACCACATCTCTATCCTGTTTTCATGTTGTCAAATTTTCTCTCTGCTATTCCACTGCTTTGCATGCTCACTCTTTCACTCTCTTTTAGTTACCTTATGAAAATATGTGTTACTGGAAACTGGGATATTGTTTATTTGGGATGTGATAATTGTTCCCCCTGAGATGTAAAAAATATTATTCTGTATTTATGTTCGTAGTGGGACATGCCATGTCCATTTTAAACTTCCAGTAGCACAATTATTTTCAACACAAGCTAACTCACTGTAACAATCGACCGTCATTACTAACCCCGACAAACGTTCAATGGTCCCTTCTGGTGTCACACGTGGATAACTTCCTGGTTTTATCTCTCTCACGCTGGGATCACCAGACGGCCCCTCCAGTTCATCCGAGACACAGGCGCTCTCACTCTGCGGGTGGGGAGAAATGGGTAGACCACAAACCCTCTTCTAATTTGGACCTAGACACTGTCATGCAGCCAATCATACCCAATGCAATCAAGGTGTCGGCCCCGAACGAGAAAGCTCTGTCTAAATGCCACAAGTATGTGCTTAGACATCAGGAGCTTGCCTCAGACGGGGAGATCGAGACCAAATTGATTAAGGTAAAATTACATTATTGCTTAATTAGACCCTTCAAATTATTTAATAATTTGCATGACTTTGACTTAATCACAATTGGTTTGTTTTTTCGCAGTTCTGTTTTATATGTATGAAAGGGACACTTCTTTTTCAGTATTTATTGTGAGTTACCTGTATTCTCCTTTGGGCCTTTTGTGTTATTTCATTTTTTCTTTTTCTTTTTTTTTTTTTTTTAAAATACCTTCCTCAGGGAAATGTGTTTAAGACCAGAGCTGGTGGACAATCTGTGCAGTTCACTGACATTGAGACACTAAGACAAGAGTGCCCAACAAGGTACAGTATCTGCTAAGTAACAGGTGGTGATATTTCTGTGTATGTGTGCAGAGCAGTGTGATATTACCTACAATAATAATGTAAATGCATCAAAATTCAGAATAAGTACCCTGTTCCATAAATCTACGTGGTTGATGGAATAATTGAAATATTTTGTCATTATAGTTTCAATTGGATATATGTAAAAGTTTTTACAAAGCATCACACACTCAACATGTCACATATCAATAAAAAAGGATTAAATTAATCTGCCATATTTCACTTTCACATTAAAACAGGAGAAAGTTAGGCAACTAAAAATCACTGTTGCATAAAAAGAAGTTTCACACAGTTCAATATTAAAAATATACGGAATCACACAAACTAGTAAAAATGTTGTCTGTCTTTATTCGCACTGATAGATCAATACAAAAACCTGAAACATTTATTTATTAATTCCCTAAACTGGAAATTAAGGATCTGTGATACTATGAACAGTTAAAATTTCATTTGTCTAATATGAACACCATGAGGTTTTAAAGTCACTAATATAAATGCATTATATGAGCCTTTAGTCCCCATTGTGATTTATTATTTTTAAATTAACTTAATTTTATGTTGGATATTTTTCAGCCGCAAGAGACGATCAGGGTCTGGAGAAGGACCTGTTCAAATAGAGGACATGGAAAACAGGGTAAGCTCTTAATTTAACCTAAATTAATTTAACTTTTCTATTAACTTATTTTTTGTAATATTTTATTTGTTTTTTTCAATGACAGTTTTTACACTTAATGTGAATCAAATGATTGCTGTAATTCTATCTTAAATGTTTTCCTCTGCCAACCTTTTCCTCCCTTTAGCCTCCAGCAGCAAGCACAAGTTCAATTCATGGATATCAGAAGTAAGGAACTAAATCCCTCTGTTTGTTTGGTAATGTGTGCTGTTCACATTTTTACAGCTGTTGCATAGGATTTCAAACCTGAGTTATTAAGGTTTGTGCTCGCTTTTTTTCTTTTTTTCTTTCTACCAGACGCAGAAAGCCGTGAGGAGCTGTTCATATGAAGAAAATTTTTGTCTTGAAAACATGCAAGATTCTTCTGCACTGCCGGGACAGTGAAGGGACGGCCATGTGAAACTATGCAGCTTTTTGAGAGTCGGGGCATTTTTTTTTTATTACGACTGATCTTATTACAAATATTTAGAGTGCAATTGTAGTTTCATCATAGCCAAAAGGACACTGATTGAACAATGTAGAACATTTCTGTTAAATGAAATATGCTGGATTCTTTTTTTTATATTTCCCTTTTGAATGCTGGATTTATTACTTCTTAAAGACATGGACTTACTAAATGGCTTGAAATTATAAACTAAATGTTCTAATGGTTAATCTTTTGCCTGAATTTTTACTGCCCCACAAAGACTAGAATATTTAAGCCTCTGAACAATAGAAAATGTGTATTTTTTACTTTATAGTCCTTGCTTGCTTTCTTCAGTAGATATTCATTTATTGGATATTACACTGAGCATATGGCTGATTTAAAAAAACAGAACAGATGTTTTAGAGTGATAGACCATGTAGACCTGTAAATACAGAGCTGCCTCATTAGGCTCTGCGGAAATCAGTTATTGAATGTAAATAAGTTATATGAAACTTTTTCCCCTTCTGTTGAAACAACTACCCTTTTTGCTGGCATTAAATTTATTCAAACACATTCAAACAAGTGTCGCCATGATGATTGCTTTATCTTTTCCTCTACTTTCCAGGTTTTAAATATGAGTAGAAGGAAACAAGGATAAACTAAATAAATGGTAAAGTGATTGGTTTGTACAATTTTAAGGTTTGGAAAATGTTTATGTAAATTGTGTTTTTAAGGTTGAAAAAAAATGCTGGATTTTTAACACTATCTAGTGTTTCCTTTCATGCAATCACTTGTGTAATTGTTAAGTATATCTTAACCAAAGCACATAAAGTTAGTTTGAACAGCTGGTAAAAATGATTGCTGTTGGTTAAGGTCATTTCTGTCAACATCCTTTTTGAAAAATTGCAGTTATAATAATTAAAGTAGTTATGTTAAATACTTACTAACTTAAGTTATATAAAGTTAGTGATGAAGGCTTCAAGAGTCTACAAATTTTAGGCTTAGGCACCTTTGAAAAGTTCTCAACCTTTACTCTTTAAAAGCTGTCTGAACCCTGATTTTATGCATTTTTTTTAAAACGTTTGTTCAGTTTTAATTTGACGAAATGTTTAAGACATTGTAAAAAAGATAGAGGCTGTTTTTAAAGATACGGAACAACATTAAGCAATGAAGAGAAAGAAATCCATTTTGTGATGGAGATTGTAATTAATATAGTAAATTATATATAATAAATCATAATGGCAGTAGGACTTCCTGTCAATAAGTTGTTCAAACAGAGACTAAACTCCACAAGCTAGAGGTCAAACACACACACACACTTCCTGTGACTTTCTGTCAAAGCCACAACGACCCACTCAGCCTGAAGTCAAAGGCTCACTTTGAGACCGAGCACACAGTTCAGCTTGCTGACAAGTTTACACTTTATCAGTGTTTGTGCAACATTTCTGGTCTGTCAACAGGTGAGAAACGTCAAACTGAACTACACAGCCGGCAGAAGCAAACACAGGCAAGTCTGTGTGTGTGTTTTCTCTCACCTCTGCTACAATCCTGTGGACTGCAGCTCTCTGCTTCCACTCTGCTCGTGTAAAATTCCATCAATGTGTTTCAAATGCTTTCAGTCGGCTTTTGGATAGCAGATTGCTGTAAGCCAGCAGTGCTAATTCTCAACAACAAAAGCTTCCACAGAGCAGAGTCAGATTAGTCACCCTTTTCTCCTTGATAATTGGTAATTATGTCTTATTCTTTAGTTTCACAAAGGCTCATTTCATACCACTGTACTTTTCAGTGGTTGTATTAAAAAGTTTTTTATCTTACCTCTAGGAGAACTCCAGAACTCTGGCACTAAGAGCTCCTATATTCCTTAATTTCCTATTAAACCTTTTCACAAAGCTGCTGAAACCAACTTCTTATTACTCTTACATGTGTGGCATGTTTCACACAATTAGCAGTTTTTTAATAAGAATTCCAAAACTTCTGGCTGATAGTGACACAGAAACAGATGCAGCAGAAGTTGTTGCTTTTTTGTCCACCTTGTTCGACAGGAAGAACATTAAAGTAGCAGCTCTCCAGTGTTTTGGGTTGTTTTGTGAAGTAACTGCGCTATCATGAAATGTTTTTAAAATGCTGATGTAATTATGAGGCAGCAGCCGATTTAGGATTGTTATGATTTGTTATTAGTGACTTCGGTCTTCCCAGTTGCTTCTAATATTTGACTGGTTTCGGGTCCTAAATTGAGGACTGTTACCCCCATTATTTTAACAGCTCTCCGTAGTTTGCAGCTATGTTTATGATTAGGATGTTTTTAATAACTCCCTATACGATTCAAAGTCAGCAGCATTTTTCTGTTATTGAAGAAAATGGTCATGTTATTCATATTGAATCCTTACCATAAGGAACTGAAGCTGGCAGGTAATTGTAGTGTAGTGGAGAAGTATATAAAAAAAAATATTTACCACTTACATGTAGTGTAATAAAGTATAAAGTTACAAAAATGTTATTATACAGGCAAAATAAAACACTTCAAAAAATAAAAATGTGTTGATTTACATTCCACGACTGTTATGAAGTAAGATACAGTTTAAAACTAGAATATAAAAATGACTTTTTTTGTTTCTGTACATTGTGTGTACATAAATATGACATAGTGACTACTGCAGTTCACAATGTGAACAGCAGGTGGAACTAAACTCCCTTAGAAAGCCAGATATTTCTGAATGTATATGACTGAGGAGCATGTCATTCAGATGCTGTGATTCAGGCTTTGTGTGTGAGTTTAAAAGGTTCATCAGAAAATGTCTTTGTATGGGTTCCACACCTGAAATGACCCAGTAACACACTGAGTCTGACAGAGAGACATCAGGCGTCCCTGTGCCTCCAGGACGCCCCCTGCCTCGCTGGTATCATTTCACACTGAATGCCTGGACAACCAGGATGATGAGGTCACTGATTTGCTGAACTCCTCTTTCTGCTTGGATGATGAGCTGTCATTAATGTCTCCCTTAGATTGAAATTGACGCATTTTCACTTCACAGCAAATGAAGCTGAAAAGTGTGTGTCCTAATGACCAATCTGCACTTGGCAAATTGACTATGGGAGGCAATTACGTTGCTGGAACTGGTTGATCAAATATGAGCTGCTTTTTTTTTTTTTTTCTATTTTGAGGCCAGTGAACATGCAGTCACACAGTCTGTCTGCTCACTTTAACATGTTTCTGCAGGGTGAGATAATGGGGGCTGAAATCTCTGGTTTTGAATAATAAATGCATGCTTTGTTCTTGTTGAGTAACTTCTGGTAATTTTTCTTATAAGCACCTATCATAAGATTATTATTGGTCTTATTCTAGTATTAAAGGCCCACTTTTACAGTGTTTTACTTATACTGGGTTTTTTGGTTTGGTTGATATTGGTGAGTGCAGGGCTGGGCAACAATTCCATATAATTCTCTGTCTTTCAAAGGTATCGTATTGTGATGAAATTATGAATTGACAGTATTACCTCATCTTACCTAATACTAAGCACATACTATGTTCAATTTCTCAGACAGCAAAGTAAAATACTGAGGGGAAGTATCAGCACACACTTTACCGCTTAGTTGCATGCACTGAAACTGTGAAATAGAAATAACTAGGTTTATACAGTTCACTATATATATTCAAAATATATAATATTTTTTACTAGAAAAATGCTATATCTTGAAATAAAATTACGTGTTTTGTGAAGGAAGATCTTGGCATAGTGCCTAGTCCTGTTATGATATCGTATTTTTTTAATTAAGTGGTGAAATGTGGCTGCTGGCAAAGTTTATTAAAAACACATTCGTCTCGGAGTGTTTACAAACAAAAAGAAAATGCAGATATTTATATCAATATGTATATATATATGTATATAAAAAAACACAATTAACAATTTCTATTTTCAATTGTGTATTATATATAATGTCTATATGTTATTCAAATTAAAAACCAATGGTGTTAATTTTAAACAAATATGAGAAAAGTGCAATTCTGTAGTGCAAAGACGTGTTAATCTGTGGCTCCCAGTGTGTTCACAGAGATTTTAGTACAACTCATGACGAGGCTAAGGCATTATTTATCACCATAAATATGAGTTGGTCACTTCAGCCTGTGTTGATATTTGCTGACCACGGGATGTCCATCCTGTCTTGTGGCCGGAGCAGAGTGAGCAGCAGTTAGAAGAATGTGGGGAACCGCTATCAGCCAATCTCAACCCTTGTGTCTCCAGACTTGCCTGTGAAAATATTGACCCTTCCCTCCCCTGCCTGTTTAACTAGCCAGCCTTTAAGCAGTGTCGGAGCAAACACCACATGACAGCACTGCTTTAACTAAATGGCTCCTGTAGCTCAAACACGAGCTAATGGCTGCTTAAACAGGGCTCCTCTTAACGCTGTGGGCTTTGTGTTTGCCTTGGAACATTGTATCACGCCGGTCACCTTTATTGTGTACTGCTGGGTGTGAAAGTGAGGGATTACAAAACACTGTATTTGCTGTGTGATGCTTTAAATTTCTTTCCGGTGTGACATAAGTGTGATGTACACAGTGTGTGGTGGGTTTTATTGGATTTTGTACACACAGAAAGACGTGTTGTTGTACGAGTAGAAAAAAAAGGTGGAAAAAGAAGCATGCCGTTGAGTGAAAGTTGTGTTGTGAGAGCCCAGAGTGATGAAAACTAGTTTAGATAAGAATTACTATGTATGTAGACTTTATGTCACAGCAAAGGAAATAAATGCAACCAGTTGACTTTTATGATATGCTGGATTATCTGCCCGTGGACCTGGGGATAAAAAGCTATCAGCTGGGATTCAATAGAACACATTATTGTGTATTGTGTACCCTTGTTTTGCTTCAAGGCCATTGAATTTTTATACAGTTCTTGAGGAAATAAATAATTATATGGTACTGAGTAGATAGTGAGGCTGTGTTTGTTTTGTTGGCTCTGGAAGTATTTTCCCCACTGTTGTTCCCTTTTCAAGGTCTTTTTCTTTTATATCAACCTTTTTTTTTCTTAACGCTGAAACCTCATGGATAATTTAAGGACACTGTTGTGTTGTGGGCTGTAAGGTAGTTTAACCGGAGTGGGTTGTGGATGGAGGTAGGACGGCAAAAACAGGCATCATCGGAATGGATGAAAGTGAATTTATTAACATTGCTGCCAAGCCCAAGGTTTTTAAGCAAAAACAACAATAAAGAAACAAAGAAACAAACTAAAAAAAAAAAACTGTACAAATTCAAATACAGCCAAGCAAAACAAATGGCCCATGTTCTCAGCAGCATGGCCTCCCCCAGTCTTAAAGCTAGACTGCGTTATATAGGGCAAACGTTTGACCACGGGCTAAACCTTTTCAGGCCCCGGGTGCCTTTCCCACATGGTCTGAATCCCTATAATTACAGAATCTTCACCAAAATCCAACATCAACACATTTACATGGCCAAATGTTTTACTGAAAGAAATTAAAGCAAAGAACTCCGGTTAGTCAACAAAATCACTATTAAACAATGAAAACAAATGACAAAAACCCCTCCAGTTGGTTTGGCCCAGTGATGTCACTAATGACATCACTGACACAATAAATAGCAGGAAATGGTGGGCCGGGACCTCCCAGACATGCGGGCTGCATGGTAAGTTAAACAAAGGACCAAACATTTGTCAATTTAAGGATCAAACAATAAAACTGTGTTTATACCTATAACTAAATAAATGTGACTTTAACTAACTGAAATCTGTGTGAGTGTGGTTGAATTTAAACAGGTACTTTACATTAATTGTAAATTATAACAAAATGAACAAAGTAATAATATTGAGTTAAGTTGAACAAAGGGGACAAATGGAGAGTCCTCCAAGGCTCACCCACTTTGTCACATGGGCATTTCTTTTTATTATTTAAACTTTTATTTGACATAAAGGATTTTCCCTTAAGGTCCACTTGTGGCACAGCAACAGAGTTACAGTACACTCTGTTAACTGGGATGGTGAACAAAGTTTTCATTGCATTAAAACCTAATGAGATTTCAATTATTATCCCAGATATCAGGCAGACTCTGAGGGGTCCAGGGACCCAGAGCTGTGGTCTGTCAGCATCTTTATATTTCGGTTCTAAAAGGCATGAAAGTATTTATCTATTTATTTATTTTGGCCAGTGACCATGTTGCATGTTGGTTATAGCAGATACCATAAAGAGGTTCCTGTTCTGGCCTCCACCTTACCCATTCATTCCTGATAACACTCACCTGGCTGTGCATGGACATTTACACACAAATGCATAATAAGCAATTAAAATTTCATTGATAATAATTAAAGGACACTGTTTTTGTGTCCATTAGTTCGTATTAATGTAACTTTTATTTGCCAGGAAAATGATTTTTAACTCAAGGACTCTATGGTCGCACGGACCTAAAGTTGGATATTTCACCTCCCCCCATCTACCTCCCAAATGGTTTAGTCCGCACCTGTACGACTTCAGGTTCAAGTAGGTTCAAGTTCCTCGACTGCTTTCATGAAATTATTACTTTTACCGTCAAGTAAAGGTATTTAACGACGAATATGTTACAATGAGTCAAAGAAAAATGAACTAAATGCCACAAAAGTTGAGCTTGTTAATTTAACCGCGAGCGGCGACAAGGTATGGTTACTGTTAGCTAATTTAGCGTTACTACAGATTTGTTTTGGTTGGGGTGACGCTACGACTAACTGGCTAGTTAGTTAGCTAAATGTCTTGCAGTTTGAGAAGAGCGATTTTTAGGGCATTAACTGCTTAATTTAAGGAATAATGTGCAGCGAATTAGTCTAAACTAGTAGTCTAGTCTAACTTAGAAGTGGGAATAGAAGTATTCGGATACATTACAAAGTAATAATGCAGAATTACTTTACCATAAGTAAAAGTCCTGCATCAATATTACTTAATTTATTAAAAGTAACAGAAGTCTGTATGTAGAATGGCCCCACTAAAATTGTAATTTATACTCTTAATACATTTAATATTATTTTTTATTATTTATTAGAACAAGATACGACTCATTTGAATAACTTCATATACTGTTATTTGGTTTAATTAAAAAAACATGTCATATCACTTTATGTAAATCATTTGTAATATGTGAAATCTCAGCCTAAAAAGTTAACTATTAAACTAAAGCTGTTGGTTAAATGTAGTGGAGTAAAAAGTAAATTTGCCTAGTTGTCCCTCAGAAGTGTACTTATGTTTTGTACTTGAGTGAAATTAGAAAGTTAGTTGCTAGTTAGGTGGCTGTTTGGACAGCAGTGTATGGTTAAAAACTGAGTTTTGTTTTGTTACCTTATTGGCATGTTAAGCTCTAAGGCAATAACATTTACTATATTGATATGAGATTATTATTCAAAGCTTTCAGGCGGAGTGAGCGATATTTGGAAATACCACAGACTGAGTGCCTGCACCATTGCCATCATGATGACACTATTTTAGACAGCAGACTAGGTGAGTACAGAAAATATAGTGCGCTCATGAAAACTGGAATGTTTGTAACATGATTTTCTGTAACAGTAATTGGTAGTTTAACGACTGGCTATATCTTAAGCATTGGTTTAATAAATGTATTACCTGAACAGGCTTAGTCGGGCATATTATAATCAGTGGTGGAGTGGCCGGTACACACAAGTACATGTATTCACCCTCTTTTTTTTTTGGGGTGGCTTATGAATACCTACCATGCATTACAATTGCAGTTTCTGACAATAGAAACCTACGAAGTAAACTAATTTCTCAACTTTCTAAAAGGAAGTGATCCATCTCACATTTTGTAATGCTACCTAATGATGTAGAACACAGTCATATTGATTTGGTGACATTGTCTATAGGCTTGATGTGATACATACTATTAGAATTCTATTTCTATTAAATGTCTCCCATTGTTAAGTTGTTTATAAAGTTAGTCCTGTTTAGTGGAGTAGTGAACAATGTTTTCATCCTTAAAGAACCTGATGGTATAGTAATGATAATTGCAGGCACAGATTTTTTTTTTTTTTTTAGGCAAGTGACTTATTGCCCTTTGAGGTGTCAATTATTAGGAATTTCTAGTCTCCTAGTTATCCATTAATTAGCGATAATGAACACACTGTTGAACTTTAATCCCTAACATGATAAAGCGTTTAAGGGACTGTCTGTGAACAAAGCTGATAAATTTGCATGTTAACTGCCCATGAGGAACATGAATGTCTGGTTTCCTCATGGAGCCATGTATCAGACTCAAATTTTTGAACTTGGTGGTTAGGCTTGGTGTGCTGTATGGTCTTGTTTAAGTTTACAGTCTGAGGTTCAAACCATTGTAACAATTTCAAAGTATGTGGCCTGTCAGTTAATTTCAGTGTGAACACTGGATTGGCGCAGTGGTTGTGCTGAATGAATGCTCCACCGCAAAGTTAAACCTGGCCCAGCTTTTGATATCTGTCAATGGTTGGCAATTGTGCTAGAGCACATTCCTGGGAGATGACATTTAACATTGAAATTATAATTCTGCTGTTAAATTAGTAATTATACAAACATGGGATGAAATGGTTGTTGATGTTGCTTTTGTAAATCCTGTGTACATAGTATTATATTTCTGGATTGGATTGCATCTTCCTTCTGGTACCTGTAGCAACATGCCCACACCAGTGCAGCCCTTTATGTTGTTTATTGGAGGGATATTTTGGCCTAAATGCTTGTGTAGGGTGTGGAAGATTTTCCTTTTAATCCTGGCTTGCCAATCATTCTGAACTGTGCTTCAGATTCGTCTCACATGAACACAATGGTGAGGTGAAATGAGTTAGCTGTGGCTGATAGGTAATCTATTGTTTTTGATAAGGACCATTGAGACCAGGGCATTTTTCTTTTATCTTTGTCTTTACACAGTAGTGTATGAAGATATGAATATCTATAAATGTAGCCAGTGAGTTGGAGGTTGCTATCAGTTGCTACTGCATGTGTACCGTAATAAATATTGCTATTATGGCTAAATATATTGATTTAACCCATTAGTTGTTCTAAATTACACTCTCTGCCACCATTGTCTTATATAACAGCCCTCTTCCACATCAACCCCCCCTAGTTTCCACCTACCTCCTGTGTCTCCTCCCGAGTCAACAAACAGTGTTTGTACAGCCGTTTGTGTGTGTGTGTGTGTGTGTGTGTGTGTGTGTGTGTGTGTGTGTGTGTACAAGAGCGTTCAGAGTAAACAATGGTGGTTTGAAGCTTT
>JAOWBC010000001.1:5942026-5956439 GCA_028566105.1 Hypoplectrus providencianus
TGTGTGTGTGTGTGTGTGTGTGTGTGTGTGTGTGTGTACAAGAGCGTTCAGAGTAAACAATGGTGGTTTGAAGCTTTACTGGGCTCCCTTGTTTCCCATTTAATTTTCAGGTCACACCTCAGTGGTCCATACCTATTGCCTTAGACCTTACCTTGTTGAGTGAAAGTCAACACAGCTTTATCGCATTTCTGATAGTAAAACAAATGTGTAGCAATGGTAAATAATGTTGTACTTAGCAGAGCTGAGGTTTAACCAGTGGGACACATTTATTGTGTGAGAAAGAAAGGCATTTTGAGGAATGACAGCAAAATGTAACCTTGTCTCCTTAAAATCATGTTTATAGACAACTAAATGGCTTTTCCGGTAGACATTTTGGGTGAAACATAATTGCTGCCTGGATTTAACTCACTGGAAGGTCGTGCTACATCTTAAACCAGACAGAGGTAACAGGCAGTCAAGGGGATGGTGGGCATGCAGTGTGCATGGCTTTGACAACATGGACTGGAGCTTGCTGTGCTCAAGGTTAGGCAAAGACTGTGCTTTTTCAGTATTTGATGACCATGCACCGAGTTTGACTAAGGCCTTTGAACTGCCTAAATAATCATTGAAATATTAAACATGCTTTAGCCACCATCATCAAAAACTGAAGGGGAGGTTTACTGTTGCACATTATAATAATATACATGTAATTTTAAGGGAACATGTTTGCATAATTAAAAATCACAGTCTGAAATAGCCAAGTGGATTATTCCCTACTGACATATAAAATTGTTTTGTTGAGAAGCGGAGCATTAACTAATTTGGATAAAAGGAGCATCATATCCAACAGTGCCAGGTAGTTCTGGGTTATATCCACTTCTTCATAAACAGACAGTTGTTATAAATCTGAAGTAACTGTGTCCACAACAGCAAAACTATGGGTACCTAACAAATCAGAGTGTGTGTGTTCAGTTAAGACATATTAATATTCATGTGTGTGTGATTGTGACAGTCGTTCAGATCATTCTTTGTGTGGCCTGGGAAACCCCCTAATATCTGGCTTTTCCAGTTTGAAAGTGTAGGTCAGGGCTTGTGTGTTAGGTAAAGCTATAACATCCTCCACAGGTGATGGCCACTGTTGAGCCTGTTTACCTGCTTTACCTGTTGATCTTGCTAAAAGCCTCTCACACCCCCTTAATACACACACACTCACACGCACACACTAAACACGAGTTTGTGTACCGAGTTTAAACACACACATTAATAACAACTGTAAGGCCATTCTTTGTCGAGTGCTTTTACAGGTTCAACACTGACCTTAGTGTTTAATCTTCCTGCACAAACGACCGTCACTTGATATGCAAACAAATCTTTTGTCACTGTCAGCCAACTCCTATGTTCTTTTAAAAAGGGGAACACAAGGACAAAGCGACAACTATTCAGTGTCCTAAGGTAATTAAAACATTGGACTCTGAAGCTGTTATTGCAATAACAATTGGGCAGGTCTGAAATGTAGTGCGATTAACATGGAATCTTTAAAACACATTCATTCAGAACATAGATTTATATCTGTTTTTCATTTTCTCTCTAAAAAAAAAAAACACCTGCAGATTAAAGTGTTGTACTGCAGTCTGTACACATCCACCCACAGCCTCCCACCCTGTGTTATCAGTTTCCACCGTAGGGTGTCACTGTGGTCCACTCATTTTCACATATCCCTTTTCATCCTTCCCCCTCCAAACTGTTGACTCTCTTTCCAATAGGAAACAGATGGGAGACCTTTGCTGCGGGCTACTGCCAAATGGAGCAAATTCTCATTACAACGTCTGCAAGCTCTGTTTATTCTCTCCAAGCTTCACCTCCACCCCTTGCACCACTTTGCCATCTGATATGTTCAACACTTGTTTCCGATGCAGACGTGTCATTTTGATATGCCTTGTTTTGCTGGTTTGAATATATTTATTATCTTTTGCACAAAGTAGAAAGCAGACATCCAGGCCTTGCACTAATATGTAACCTTGCCACATTGACTATGTTGTAGCTGCTCTGTAAAAAATTATATCTCTAAAAAAACAAATATTTTAAGCTTTGTGGCAATGTAGTTCTCAGATGATCCATTGAATTTTTAACTGGTTTGTTCTGCTTAAAATGTATGCAGTGAAATATGACTGCAGAGGTTTGCAAGATGATTGCCCAGGTAGGAAATAGAAAAAGACTAAATCCTGCTGTACAAAAATTTTATTTCTCAAACCTTGTTTGAGGTACTTTAGTTTTCCCTTTCAGATGATGAAAAATGATTGAAATGAAACAATCTAAAGGGAGGACTGCTCACTGACATGCAAAAAGGGTTCAAAAGAGAAGATAGCATTGATATTAAGGTGTCAAGAAGAATAAAAGATTTCTAAAAATTTAGTTAATGTGGAAATTATTAAATTGGCCTGGAGATCCATGGTTTTTCACTAGAAATGAATTTTAAGTAGCTGAATGAATCTAAGAGTGAGTTTGTAGTGAACAAGAATCACTGCTGATGGAAAAACAGTACACAGATTCATTAACCCATACATTTTTATCTTGTTTAATTTTGTATGTTGGCCTCAACTATTGAAGTATAATTTTATAATGCTAGGTTGTCCACATACAGTATAAGTATACTTGCATTCAGGATTTTACATCTGGAGTCTGGCACACTCAGATTTAGTGGCACAGACAATCTTTGCTCTGTAACACTCTCTGCTCACCTTCGTACTTGTTCATGCTGCCTATACCCACAAACTTCTTCTTCTCTCCTTATTACTCTCTATCACAGACAAATCCCCAGCTCTGTTCGAGTCCCCAGTCTGGGAAGCTAGCACTTTGAATGGAATATAAATGACATCATTATGTAATATTCAATCTGTTGCTGCAGTAATATCCTATTCCACAGATAGCCCCCTACACCACCCACCCCATATGCTCCGGACTCGCTGGTCTCCTGTTCTTTTTCATGGAGAATATTAAAGAGTTATTAAATTAATCTGTGCTCGCTGGCGCATGTTATTGCAGTGCAGAGATTTGTGGGGCGAATGAAGCCGTTAGGCCGCACCTTAAGCTGATTTATTAAGGGTGCCAGGGAATCACCAAATAGACCTGATAACCTGTTTTATTTTGCATAAGTGAAGACTTTCCCTCAAATCCGCTTATGCCCCCCCCCCCCCCTTTGCATTTCTATTTCTTGTTTTTTTTCTGTGACCTGAGGCCATGCAGTTTTATCGTCACAGTCTGTTTTTTAATGCTATTATAAGAGCTAATAATTTACAGAGAAGTGAATGGCACAAGTCATGCTCGTGGGAAGTATTTCATATGATGTAAATGAGTGCCGTCTGTCGTGTAAAAGCGCTTTGAGTAGTCACAATGACTAGGAAAGGGTTATATAAGTGCAATATTTCTAATATGATAGCCTAGTTTATCTTGTCTGTACTTTATAATTCATTCAGCTTTATTTATTGTGTGTTCTATTAAAATAACCCGATATAGGCAGTGATTGAATTAAGGTCTGTAAAGCAGTTCCTTCATTAGTGACTCATTGCTCACAGCAGCAGCACAGCTTCACATTTTCAGCTGCAAGATAGGAAATGTACGCTAGCTATAACAGAATATGTAACTACAAGGGCACTCTGAGCGCAGACCGTGCCCTACCAAGGCCATGCCCTGTTCCGAAAATGTAAACGGAAGAGAAAATAGTCTGTGTATCCATCCCATGATTTGGATCCTCTCCAAAATTTAATGGGTACCTCCTGGGCCCATGCCTCACAGTCCACTAGGATTCTTAAAATGCGTCCAGTAGTTTTTCGGTAGCTGAGAAACAAATAAAGCTTAAAACATGACCTCTTTGGCAGGAGTGATTATAGCACAGAAGCCAAAATGTTGTTTAGTCCGCTTGTAATGACCTTTACATCAGACCGTTAATTTGAATTTCACACGGATGGTTTTGCATTACCAATCTTTTATCTTCTCTCGCTCGCAGCCCTGTGATTGAAGGAGTACAGTCTCCAAACACTTAGAGTGTAAACCATTCAAAGTGTTAAAAGACAGCTGTGGGATGTGTGGCTGCCCAACAAGTGTATGTGTTATGTGCACAGCCAGGCATCTGCTGTGTTCCCTCGCCCTGACAGAATCAGCAGATTTAACACCGGTTGATTCTACCCCAGATTCCTAACCTCATTTATCAGAGTGTATGCCAGCAGTATAAACATTTAATCCAGCGTGAGATTTTTGGGCTCCTTTGGGTCAACAGTTTAGCTGTTGCTTTTTTTTTCCAAGCCTCGAGACAAAGTCTGCTTTCAATTATTTCTGCAAAATTGCTTTACAGGGTCCATGCATGATTAAATATTCATTATGTTAAACTAAGCACTTTCTTTGTATATAAATCCATATTAGATTTGGCTGGCAGGCTGCCTGAAGCCACATGAGAAGGATTTCTGGTGCAAAAAAGCCTTGGACCTCCTTAGCGGCTCCTTTCTCCTGGGTTTGTTTGTTTTTGTTCTGATGTAAATGACAATTTGTTGATATTTTCCTACCTTTTTTGTCCTCTTGGCCAGGCACACACTGGCCTTTTTAGCCGGGGGGAGGATGTTGGAATTTAATGTGGGCATGGGAAAAATAAACAAGCGTGTCAGTCGGTCTGGCGGCAGGGGACTAGCACTGATCAGTCCCAAAAAACTGGACTGCGTCTGAAGAAAAGCCATTTGTGTATGTATCTGTGTCTCAAGTGCAACTGTGTGTATGTTCAGAATGAAGGTGTGTGTTTGCGCGTGTACACTGTACGTGTTTGGAAAATGGAGGGCAGGGGGTGAGGGAAGCTGTTCCATTTCAAATATGACCAGTTTCCCTGAAAATATTTACCTAATATTTTTCTCTTTCCAAGCAAAATTGACCTCTTTGATTGCAAAGATTGCTCCAAAGACCTCATGGAAAATAAATTCAGGAGTATTTGAAATTCCTGAGTGGATTTGCCAGGGCTGCCTAGCGTGAGCCCGTGTTTATTTGTTTTTCAGCTGCAGGAGGGATCAGGGTTGTGTTGACTCAGAAGGTATTTGGTTTGTCTTCTGTTACAGACATCGTGAAGGGGCTCTTACTGCAGATGGTCAGAAATAGGACAAACTTGAAGCAGCTGTGTATTCTTGTTTCCTCAGAAAGAAGAAAGATTATATTTGTCTCTCTGCCAAGTAATATGTTTCACAATTTGCTACTGTGGTATTGTGTCTTATATGGCTTTTTTATCATTATTTTCACTAAACCGGTCTCCAATAAGTTCAGCCACTTTACGAGCCATCTTGCCTTTGGCAGTGCAACCTGTCCTGCTTGGCCCCGAGCTGCTGGAGTGCGGCTGAGGAATGCATATCATTCTTGAATGAATTGGACAGGCACTGACCGCAGAAAAGAGAGCTTGGTGTTCTGTAGAATAACATCTAAAGAAAAGGAAAATGTAATAGCCGAAGCCTCAGTCATAACCTCCACTCTCCTTCCACAAAAAGGGTTGTGGGCCAGGCCTTGAGAGGCAGTGGGATAGAAAGGTGTAGGACTACCATGCAAGCATGATGTTGTGGGTGGCCGAACACACATATGGTTTGTGTGTGAGTGTGTGAGTAGGTAATGCTTGTAACTAAACACTTTCCCTCAGTCTGACACTGAACAAAAAGACAGGTATAGGAACTAGCATGACAGAATCGGTTCCCCTCCCAGTAAAATACACACAGATACACACCCACAGTTCATATTACTGAGATAATGACCTTGACACACACGGGCCATGACTAACTCTTTGTAACATGAGTGCTTGAAACACAACATGCACATACAGGACATGATGTGAGGCAGACTCATCACCTCACCTCAGCTTTACACCCTTGCATTATACACTTGATTCTGTGCTAGAATGAGTCTTACACTTCAGCCATTAACTAAAAACAAAACTGGGCCATTTCAGTTTGCAGATTCATTACAGAACATCGCTCAAAGTTTCAGGTGTTCATCTTTTGTGAGGTTTTTACATGTGTGTTTCATTTGAATAAAACTACAGATTTTAGATTAAGTGTTGGTTTGGATGACTTGCACTAATTATATTGTCCAATCATGATCTTTCACATTGTCCAACTTAAGTCAAGACATGAGTCACATTTGTTAATCAACGTCTTCCAGCCTCTCTCTGTCGTCTTTACATTGACTCTCCTGTCCTTCACTCTTGATGTCCAATAAATCATCGTGATACCAATCCTACACCTAACTCTACTCACAGGATATGACTGGCACCTGGACTGAAAAGGGCAAATGGAGAACAATGGAGGAACACGGCCCCTCTCCATTATGAGAATTAATCTAATCGCAGCTCCGAGCTGAAAGCAGGCTTTGTTAATGGAGCCTGTACAGTCAATTATCTTAATTGTTCCATTTACAGAACCTGCTGCATGTTTCAGGAGCAGGCGCTGGAACTTGAGGGATGAGCTCAGTCACTCTCCATAATTGTAATTGTCAATTGATTCACTTATGAGCATCAGGGTGGCCATAAGGAGGCCGAGGGTAATCGCAGGTCGTGCAGGGTGGGGTTCCTGTGACGATGACAAGCGAAAGGAGGTTTCATTTTAATGGTCCTGAACTGATGATGAAATGTTCTAAATTCAGTAAAGTTAAACAGCATTGTTCTCAGATTTTACAAGTCTCATTAGGCCTCAGACTATATTTATCATTGTCTTTGCATTGTTGTGCGATGACTTCATGCCCCAGTGTCACAAAACTCAGGAGGTATACACTTTGACATTTTCATCTGTCTGGTCCTCCTGCAAAGTCTATTATCCCTTGTGGATTGCTGTAAGGATGACACTGCAACTGGTGTCAAACCAGAGGAATTACATCCATAAATCACAGGGTGGAAGATAGATTATTTTCACCTGCTGCTTTGCTCTGATGCGCTGTCACTGTGAACATCAAAGCCCAATCTCCAGCGACACCCATGCCCCTGATAGCAAAGAGCCTCAACACAAGGGCTTGATACGGTTGATGGAGCTTCAGACAAGACCTAAGTGGGGTGGTCTGCAGTCCCTGTGCCAAACACTGCAGTGTGAAACACTCAGAGACACACTGTCACACTACAACCCCTATGGGACACAAAGTCCCAAGTCCGTCAGCTATACCAGGAATAGACAGAAGAAAGAGACCCGAAGTGAGATGAGGAAATCTCTTGTGTTTGCTCTGTATCATATGTGCTCTCTCTTTCGGCACGTATTCGGTAGTTGCTATGGCAGTGTTTCAATTTGGAATTGCTGGAGAGTGACTAACATGGAGGCCCTGTGGAGAAGGTCAAGCACTGGCAGCCATTAAACTCACTTGTCTGAGGTATCAAGTGCTCTGCTTTTTGACCATGTAGTGTTTGACGAGCTGCACCATAATATAATCACTTGGCCTTTCTGAGCAGTGCTCCACAATAGTAGAGGTGTTGTAAAACTACACAATTTAAAAGAAGCCTGTCACAGAGGCATGGCTGGAGCACTTCATGGAGGGGATGAGCAGGTTGATTGAAATCAGATTTAGATAAGCTGTCGTAAAATCTAGTGAAAACATTAGGGCCTTGGCATCATCCATGGGTCTTACTTTGGTAATTTGGATTTTTTGGTTTCTTTTGATCCATCCATATTTCACAGAAAATTGCATGATCCATTATCATAGTCTATAGAATAAAAACACAGCTGTGGTGCTTGTGGGCGCTCTTTTTTGCACAGAGTGAAAAATAACTGTGGGTCTAGTCATGGCTGAAAAGATGGAAGCAGCATGGATTATACATGTGCAGCTCGAGCTGGAACTAAAGTTATATTGTTATTCTCGATGGAGGCCAGTGCATATTGATGATGCAATAATGTAAGTGACACTTCCCAGTCAGACCAAAAATCAGGTTTGATTCGCCTCTCACAATTATTCTTCCTGTGGAGACAGCTTTATCATTTAAAAAATGTAATCCTCAAGAGTCCTTGAGTTCGGGCAGAGGTAAATAAAAAACAAGCATCTCATTCATGCTGGCTAAAAGGACAATTGTTGCTGACATTTTTTTTAGTGTTAGCAGACCAGTTTATTAAGCAAGAATTCACTCCATAAATTGGTTGAACATTTTTATCTATTTTCATGTTAACAGGTGATTCATTTTTAAAATGAGAATCCTCGGGGCGTCCCAGTAGCTCAACTGGTAGAGCACGTACAACAGAGGCTTGGTTCTCGCCGTGGTTGACTTGGGTTCGAGTTTCTAAAATTTAGTTATTTATGCACCTGATGGCCAAGTACTTCCAGATAAAGGGTCAACCTGTACATCCCAGTGTGTGTGTGAAAGAAAGACTATCTTGGGTAACATGGCGGATGTTATAAACTTACCTAAATCTAATAAGAGCTCCTCTAACATAACACGGCTTCTCACAAAATGAAAAGTTACTTTTGGTTACTATAATAGCAGTAAACAGTTGGAGCTTATTTTAGAGTCAGATACATTGTCCAAGGTCATTGTCTAATCCATTCTTGACACTTTTGTTCTTATCTTGTGGGGGTTAAAAAAACTGACAAATGATATGATTATAAAGTCACTCACACCACTTTACATGGTCAAAAACCCAAAGCTTGATATGTCTTGATACTTCAGTTTTGCAACTGATTAGATATTGAGTGGCCAATTCCAGTCACAAAGTGGACACTATTTAAGCACCTTATTTAGTCATTATTTTGTTTTAAAGTTTATAATGTAGTGGTAAGACCCAAAGTTTTATCTGCTCTACTTGCACTGGTTGTTACAGCCAAGGAATATGCTCATTTTCAGTGACCCTTCGAACTCATCAGCAGCTTAAGCGCACACAACGATTTGGCGTGTATGCAGTTCAATCCAATAATCACATTACCTCAGAGCAGAACTGAAGACATTTTTATAAATAAGCAATCGCATAGTGGCAAATTTAATTCAGTGCTTCATAATTAACCTTGGGAGGAAAACTCATTTAAGTCTATTAAATCATCAAATGAGCTCAGGTAAAGCTAAACTTGATTATGCCTCAAAAAAAAAAAAATCCTGTTACAGTCTTTGAGGTGAGGAAATACCGTCATTTATGGGAGCCAAAGCAGCTCTCTATTTGAGCCGTTAAATTGCGGCTCACACATCAATGCAATTAAACTAGTCAGAGGAATACTGACTTTCTGGTTGAATTCACAATGTTAATTAGCCGGTTGGGATTTTTTGAAATAAGTTATTGCTCTGCTTTATCTTGTGCTCTGGGTGAGTGATTCTCATAAAGACTAGAGCCTTTCTCTGTGCCTTCCTATCATAGACAACGTGTGGGGTGAACTTGCAAAATAATTGCAAGGAAGTGTGTAACTAATGATTTCCACAAAGCTGCAGCGCATAATGTGTTGCTGTTTAAAATGCAAATTTCTCCTTGTTTATTCAGGGAGCATATTCAAATTCCGACTTATAAACCTTGTACTATTTCCCAGCTTAGATTCAGTTCAACTTGCAAACATTTACTACTTTCCTCTTAGCCCTGCAGAGGTGGTATATATGCTTTTAATGAGCTTTTCATATTTTCCACGTATAAGCCCTGAGTGATGCAGAAGCACCTTAATATATTCGTGGTTTCTATAAATGTAGGATATCTTATTTGAATCTCTGAAGAAACCCAGAATTTGTTCTGTTAAACGAAGCAATTATTATACAGCTTTTTCATATACCACAATTTGCTTTATCAATTTAAGAGCTTGTTTAATAATGTCTGCATTTTAAACACGAGTAAAATGTTGATAGTTTCAAATAAAGCAGGCACGTTTCCTTTTAAAACGGCTGAGGTCATGTCGGTTGCCCCCATATTGCCCATGACCTTTGGAGCCGCCACCAGTGGCCAGCTGTAATCTATCAACATCTAAACTTTCCCCTGTGCTCGGTCAAACACATGTGGGAGAGCGGCCACTGACATTAAAACTCAATTAGCAAGGCCACTTTCTAAATAATACATTAGCAAAGTGCATTAGCTGCACATCGTCTGGTGCCCAGAGCACAGCTCTTGCACTACATCTCAATATGTCAAGACTGCAACTGTCTGGGAGCTAATGTGTTGAAATGGGGCGAGGCTGGGATGCAGATGAGCTCCAGCAATTAAAACATTGTCACTCAGCACAGAGGAGGATACCCAACACTTTGCTGGTCTATTAGCGGGCTTGATTCCTCATCTCACCTGCCAAAAATGTCATAATCATGTGAGAAAGAACACACTAAAGCAGGAAATTTTAAAGGCATTTCTTAAGTGGATAAGCAAGTGTAAAAACTATATCATGCTATACATTGCCTCCCTACAATTAAATGTTTGTGCCTCTAAGGATGTTCCTGTCAGTTGTTCCACCACTTTGATCCAACAAATATGAAAGTTGATCCAAACATCTATTGTGCCCAGAGGATGACTCTTGAGAACTTTGAGACTCCCATGACCTTTCTTTTGAGTGGCACCAGCAGGTTAAATTTTTTTTTATTTAACAAGAGAAATATCTCAATATACGAAGTGAATGAACAGAAAATGAAACACTGCAAAAAATGACATTCTCTTCAGCTTCCGCTGCACTTTTAGTGGCTTCAGTGTTGATAAGGAAATGTTAGCATGCTGCTAAAATGCTACACTTTGACAGCGATAGTGGAAATCATTATGTCTCCTAAACATTAGCATGCTAGCATTGTCTTTCTGAGCATTTAGTCTTTAGCATTCAGCTCAACACGCCACTGTGCTTAATTTCAGCTTCACAAAGCAGCTAGCATAGCTGTAGACTCTTGAGTAGTGGATTATGGCAGATTAATATTGAATAAAGACTGCCTGAAAAGGCTGTCTAATGCAGCATAATACCTTTTTCAATACAACTTTCTAGTTGAAATAGTTTTTGATGTTTTCTTTAAGTATTTTCTCCTGGCCTTGAGGCAGCTGAAGCTAAGAGCAAAACATGGGGATGGTACACTGAGACAATATTTTCCATTCTTGGATTTATGCATAGCCCTGCTGTGGCCATAATCCCCACATTACCGAATGTGCCGTGGTTTATACTCCACCATATTGGTTACATTATGAAATAGAAGCTGCTCTCAAAAAAATGCATCCGCTTGTGGCACAGTCATAATACCGTATCCATAACTTTTGAATTTGACTGAACAAAATCCCATCCAGGAATGCTACCACTGAGCAGGGCTACACCATCTGCCAAAGCACAAACATAATACAAACAAATACTATAAATAGATTACACAGGGCCTTATCCTTTATCCACACAAAAAGATGCTCTCTGTATGTATTCAAAGGACAGAAATGTGCTAATCTGGCTTTGTTTCACTTAGAGGGCCTCATTTGTCATCCCATTGCTCTCTCTTTGGGTAATGACTCCCTGGCTCTGAAGCACACCAACTGTTAAAATAGCTCATTGTAATGCACTGAGTCACCTGGGTCGTTGCCCTTTCCTAACCATATTTAAACATAAATAGATCAAATGTAAGTAAAATTAATTGTTTTTTAGGCATCACAAACAAAAGCCTCAACTCACACTCAAGGCTTCAGCCATGGTAAAAAAAACAGTTGCAATCATGAGCTGTAAAAGATAAATACATTTGCAAGTGATTGCCGTTAAGCTGGTTCCTCGTCAACACCAACCAGGACATGAAGGTCCCTGCCAAGAACAATGAAAGCTCTGGGTTTTTGCATCCACAAAAAATATTGGAAGGCATTGTTGAGGGATAAACACTCTCAGCCAAAGTGGGTTGGATGTTTTCCTTGTGTTCCTGGCAGAGCCTTCAGTTTCTGCAGCTGTCAGTGGTGTGGTTTTGCTAAGGCGCTGTGAATCCCAGGCTGACTTTTCACCGGGTATGGTTGTCTATGTGATGACAGTGTTGAGACTGATCTCCATCCACCCTCACTCATTAGGGTCTAGTGTGTGTGGTTTTCTGTCACCCTGCCACTCTCTTGTATCATCCCTTTTTAAAAACTCCCATTCTCCTTTTACTTCGAGGTTATGAGCTTTAACAGTGCTGTTGTGGTGTCTGTACAACACTACAAAATAATTTAGAAGTTGTGTCCTGATTTTTACATCTACTGTCTTATTAATGCAACTCAGCCATCTGCATCGCTGCACAAAACACCAGCATCTACTGTCTCTACTTTGTCACTCAGCGCTCTCAGCAACCTCACCCAGAATTATGCAAAAAATTACCACTATTCAGCCTTGTCCGCTGTTACTCTACAAGAGATTTACACTCATAACCAGGGAAAGGTGCTCTGTGGAAAGAAGCAACACGGTGAGATTACTTAGTGTTTCTGTTTTTACTGATATTGAGAAAGTGGTTTTAGACTGTGCTCAGTGTTCCAGGGCCCAAAAGTAGCTTCAAGAAATAGATGCCAGAGTGGAAACAAGCTACCGGCCTTTCACTGCAAAGGTGAAACAGTGCTGTGTTTTGATCATTTTAAATGGTTGATTGTAGCATTGCGTAATTATATCACAAGTTTTTACAAAATGTGTAATATATTGTGTATTTGCATTGTAACACATTTACAGAGCCCACAAAAAAAGATTTTTGTTGATGTTAGGTAAGTAGTGATATTGACCTTCAGATGCATGTTTTTTTTACTAATAGAATAAAATTATAAATTTTAAGTGAGGTACACAATGCCAAAGAGTTTTAGCTTTTTAATTGAAGAAGTTAAAGCGTGTCCAGATGTATAATTCAACCTCAGTTAACCTTTTTTAAGTTTAAAAAGTTGAATAATATGGAAATGTAGAGCAGATCATCAGACACTTTTTACTTTACTTAATTGATCAATTTGGACAACACAGTAGTCTGACCTAAGCAGACAACCTTCCTTTAACCACGTTGGTATTTCAATCATTTTCTTATCTTGAAGAAACATAGCTGTGGCTGCTAAAAAACAGCTCGGCCTAATGTTCTCTGTGTTTGCATTTCCGAGCGTTTGATGTGGCTTATGTCCGTGAAAAAGGCTAATAAAATGTGCCACATCTGTGTAATCATAGAATAAGTCACTTATTTATCATTTCACAAAGGGAAATCGTGTCCCCAGTTGTTGTATAGCAAATAAGAGCTAAACTGATATGTACAAGGTCACAATACGGGGAAGGCTTTGGCACAAACATAACTACTGCAGGGACATCAGCAATAGTTTTTGTTTGCTCTGCCTGTTTTGCTTCTACTTCTGAAGCATTCAGATTCATTTGATAATTCCCCTCTTTTTAGGAGACCTGTTTTCACAGCTGAAAACACCCGTTGGGGCAGAGGGGAGACTGCCCTGCTGTTTGCTTTCCTCTCCAGTTTAATGTTTTAACATCCCTATTAAATACCTTCATGTTGCTTATACCCCCTTATCCATCTTCGAGGCTGGCTTATCTTACGCATGGGTCAGGATCATAAGTCATTTTGCCAAGATAACACTGCCATAACTGTCCTGACCAAACAAATGACAGCTAGGGTTAGGAATACGGCTATATGATATTAATGTTTAACTCACCTCTTGGAAACGGTAAATAAAGGCTCTCTGCACTTTTGGCCTTATTAACTGCCAGTTTCATTTAGTGTAGGATGAAGATAAAGAGACACAGTACATGGTCTTATGTGCACATTGAATTTCCTGGAAAAAACATGTCAGTGTTTGATCATCCAACTAAAATACAGCTGTGTAAATACGTATATTGACAAATCTATACAGCATATAACCTGTTCAAAATGTGACGCTTCAGTCCTAACTTTGACTTTACATTGTAAGAGAAGAATCGGACAAATAAAAGGGCGATGGCCATACTACTGAAAATCACTATGATTACTGTGAAACAACTAAAGTATTAATTATCACTGCCAGTCTGGATTTTTAGTGGCAATGACCACACTGCCACTTTATTACATGGCATACATTTTAAGTGAACGTGACATATTTTTCACTGTAATTAGGCTTGTGATGCATATACATTGTAGTTTACAGACCACCACAACTTGCTTCCTGATACATAGTGTGTTGTTCTCCATTGGGACCTTAGGTTTGGGCCAACAAGTGCATCCATCAAGTTCAACATCAAGATCTAGATAGTCCTACAGCCTTTATAATTACATTTTCTGATTGAACCAGATTTTTAAAAATGGTAAAAGCAAAATCATGCTGTGGTCTGTTGGAGATCTGCAGCTGTTGTTGCAGTGGAAAGGATGGAAGTGTGATCTGTTAGAGGCCCACTTTCATTGACTGAGTACTATCTAGAGTGAAAGAGAAATTGAGAAAAGCAGCAGTAGCAAAAGTAAGTCGAGTAGAGTCAAGTTGAGCAGAACCATGCAGTGGATTAAAGGTTAAAGTGCTGTTCTTATTTTTACATGCTGAGATGTTATGCACATTGTCTTTTGTTTTTTTTCTTTTTC
>JAOWBC010000001.1:5967095-5984773 GCA_028566105.1 Hypoplectrus providencianus
ATAAAAGTTTAAGCCTGAAATCTATGTTACATATCTTTTATTTATAAGGAACTGCTTTTCAATGAAAAATCCATCAAAAATCATTTCTATTTCACAATAAATAGGATGTGACAGTTAAGGCTGAAAACTGAGCAGAGGATTGTTCTTTAGTTCTGTGGGCACAGGTGCACGTTGGAGGCTCAGTGTCTTCAAAGCAGACACTTGAGTCAATCTGAGCAGGAAGCTTGCACAATAGAACAACCCTTGTATTTTTTATTCTGCCCTCTTCAGCCAGGACAGAACCATTAAGAAGCACTCTGGCTGTCAGCTGGATGAAGTTTTCTTCCCTGCATCTCTCTGACAGGCGAAGATTTGTTCGCTTGCTGAGAGAATTGGTTTGAATCCTATAGTTCTATTGTCCCCGAGATGACAGTTCTCCTAACAGCTCTGCTTTAGCCCACACCTTGAACACCCACCGTCATCAAAACCACAGCACTGCAGGCAGAGAGCAGCTGGATCTGAGCTGTGCACAGTACTGTCAGTCCTGTTTCTATGCCATACAATTTATTTCTATTTGTATCTGAATTCTATTTTATTTTCCATTTTTATTTAATCTTAATTTTAACTCTGTTCTTGTGCTGCTACAACACCCGTATTTATCAATATAAAATATCAATAAAGAAGCATCTACATAATGTCATGTTAGCCACAGAGTGCACACAGTAGGGCAAGCATTAACAGGCATGTAACAACATAACATATACCTAACTAGAGCATTATTGATAAAGTTAGGTGGTTTCTTTTTCAACATTGGTTATACCTAACCAGTATAATCTAAATTACTCGATATTTTAGAGACTACTGTGTTACTTTACATTAAACAATATTACCCTCTAGTCTGAGAGTGATCTGTTTCGTGATATTTCATGCCTAGCACCTTGTTTAAATACTTTAATATTTGAATTTGAATTATTTTTTCTGCATGGTTAAAGTCATGCTATTTGTAGGCATGATTTTTTGTGTGAAAAATAAATCTGTGGTTGCAGAAATATTCTCCTTATTTAGTAAAAATCTTTTAGAAATGTATGTTGAGTCATGCTCCATTTGGTGACTTTTTACTGCTGACCACTAAAGTGTCCTGCAGGGTTTACTTTGAGAAGTTGATTAGCGTGGAGGTGGTAATGGCTTCCTCATGTCTGACCCTGTTCATTTTCCCTGAAGAACTGTAATAATTTTCTCTGATGTTAGCAGGGGCCCTCTTTATTTCATGCAAGGCAGCAGCCCTTTCGCTCTAATACCTTGTTCGAAATTCTTTACTGTGAGCTACTGGGGGCACTGCTCCTAGTTCTGATTCAATGTCTGTGCCCTTTTACATCAATTGTCGAGCTGTTTAGCAAAATTTTCAAAGGTAAAGTCGTAAAAGTGAAGCACTCATTGTAAAACTTGGTCTATTTTTTGGTCCTGTGGTCTTGTTGACTTGTAAGAAAAATTGACTATTCCCTGTGTATACTGTATAAACAAGTCGTGCTATTTATGAGCTTTTACTGTGTTGAGCAGATGATATACCTTACTTTTTACATCACATCATTTCTTTTTCCAACCCTCTTAAGATACTCTGAATGAAATGGCATTTAGATAACAATACCATTTGCATAGGGGAATCTAAAGTGAGTTTTACATGGATTAGCATTTGTTAGTTTAGCTCATCATCATTAGGCAGCGAGGAGGAGTGGGAATGTCGTCTGCTCTCTGTTCAGCACCATGGGAGCTCAGAGGACTGAGTGGAATATGGGAAGATAGCAGGCATCCAGATATCTGGGGATTTTAGGAAATCCCTCTTATAAAACCAGTGTCTGTTTGGAGGAGAGAGCTGACAGGGAGTGGAAGAAATTGATTTGTCACTGTAAAATTATCCCTTCCCCGGCTGAAGCAGTGCATATTGCTGTTCGTGGGGGGGCATGCAAGGTTAATATGAGGACCAAAGTGCATCTGAGCCTTAATTTAAGGGTGTGACAACATCAGTGGAGGAATACTGAATTGAGTCAGGGGAATATATTTACTGTCTTTGCATGGATTAGGGTGTAAGTATGTACTGTGTCAGTGTGTGTGAACCATTTAATTATATATTTGCATGTTTCAGCTCATTGTTTTGGTTCTCCAGCCTTTAACTTCACTGTTTGGTTCAGTATTAACACTCTCAGCTCAATGTCATCATGTTTTCAGTCAAAGCAATAGCATTTTCAGCAAAAACGTGTGCAGCTAGCTGGTGATCATTGTGGAGCAATTAATGTCCATTAGGAGGCAGTGGAGTTCAATGGAAAGTGGAAAAGTAAAAGTGGAAAGTATTAGGCTTTGTAAGGTGACGAATACAATCAAATGTTGGCTAATGCTGCTCTGCTGGATGCACAGTAGGTTGGTAACATTTGTTAAAGGTTTATTCACTGTTTCTGAGTTGTCAAAAATCAAATTTAAAGTATTCTTATGTTTTTTAAGGAGAGCTTAAATCTGATGTTAAATGTTGAGAAACTTGCAAACAATAGTACACAGCATGTCAGAGTTTAAGTTTTCAAGTTGGAGTCTTACAGCCTTCTTAGAGTCTAAAATCATTTAATGTAGCTTAAAGGAAATGGGGTCGCAAAAAACAAACAAACAAAGCCACTTAAACCACAGTTCCTTTGAAAAAAGCAAAACAACACCTTCATAACTATAGTTCCCAGCTCGTTTGAGGTAGATGTGGTGGTTTTGCAAGTCCAGGCAGCAGCACTTGTTATTTGCAGATAACCTTTTCCTGCAGGTGTAAGAGGAAAAGAGAGACAACGGTAAAGATAATAAAGCCAGGTAGAGTAAGTCTGGTGAAATGTGCTGGCTCTTGCCTAGCTAATTATGTAGTTTACTCCAGCTCCATGTTCAGTCCTGTCATGTCAGAAACGCTGTAACCACAGGTTACACAAAGGGCGGAAGGCCCCTTTCCTTGCTGTCACAACCCACCTCTTCCTGCCCTCTTGATCCTCCTTTTCCCCGCCCAGGAGGAACAAACTACAGGGCCCCTTTCATTCTTTGGTACTTATGCTGTCAAAGCTGTGAAGCACCCTTCATATTTACATATATTCCAGAGACTTTGCAGCATCGTGAATATCAGATATTGCAGACAGAGCAGAAAAAAAAATCATTTTGAAAGACAGTCAGCCTTGATAATTAGTGAACCATTCATAATGTAACGTATAAAAGATTGTAATGTAATATAATTATGTTCGTCTGGTGAACTTTAAGTTTGTTAAAATTTCAGGTTTGTGTTTTGAATGCATATCTTTAGATTTGTAACTATTCCAAGGAGACTGTGAGGCTCAGTGCATGCAGTTTGTCACTGTGGTTAGGATACTCCCATCGAAGGCAATTAATCATAGGATGCTATTGCAGGAATAAAATATACACCAAAATCCATTATGCGTTTCAAGGTTTTTCTGAATTTAAGTGACTAAGCTTCCTTTGAAATTGTGAGTTAACTGATCTACAGAAATTCTGATAGGTTGTCTCCACCTGTTGTTCCAGTGTAGGACTCACAAAGATAACGAAACAGAGCTTCAAAAACTTGTTGGATAAATGTAGTTCAGATGAGCGAAACATTGTGGGTGAGTGTGATTATGTAACATTCCTTTATATGTTTTTAAAGTAGTCATGGCAATAACCTTGACGAAAGACATGTTTAATAATCCCTGAACAAACTGGTCAACTCCCATACTGGTAACTCTTCCTGTCCCTCCTAGATTAAATTGCCTCCAGGAGCTCAAGTCCTGACTTGCTACTAACCAAAAACCAGTTGGACAAAAGTTATATTACTCCATGTTTGTTAAATCACAGCACATCATATTAAAAATGTAATTATAAACAGCCTGAATCTCTTTCTATAAAATTCTTTTGATTATCAAGATGACAAAACAAACATAACCATACACTAATCTCAAAGGACATCACAGTTTCCAACACATTGGTTTATCAAATAACCGGCAAGGACAACCTCGGCATTTTCTCTGTAAAAGTATTCATTCAAGTGATTCGCCAAACTATTTCCTTGGAGTAATGACTAATGAGATCTTTCTGAAGAGTGAAACTCCAGTACACCTGGCTTTAACATGCATCCTTGGTGATCATATGGTGTCTAAATAGAGCAGAAATGATTCGAAATTGGGTGCAGATACTCCCATGACACATGATGATGTCATAAAACATTTGACAAGCATTATGTGGGGGAGAACATATGAATTAAATTTTTTTTAAAGTGCTATTTTTCGTGGGGACTGGCACTTTCCTTTGTCTCTGTGAATGAACTGAAGCTATAAGGGTACAAATCAGAGACTGTAAAAATAATAATACCAATGCATTGAATATCTCTGTATTGATGTGTATTTTTAATACGATTTCTCAGTGTTAAATTATATTTTATAGAATAAACAATAAATTGATGAATCAAGTACGAAAATAATTGTTATTTGTTGCCTTCATGTTTTCTCTGCCTCCAGATGTCTGGAGCAAGGGTCCAGTAGGGCTGAGTGACCTCCCAAATTGGCATATCACAATGTTCACAGTAAAGCAGGGTGGTGGACGGTAAAGTCATTGTTGTTTATTTGCTTGGATTTATACTTATTATATATACAGGTGTTGCTGCGAATGAACATTGTGTTTTATTTTTTTGTATTTTTTGCTCGTCTACTTTCCTCCGTATTAGTGATGGAAAGGTCTTTGTATCTGAATATGCTCCCACTGCTCCACCTGTCATTAGAGCCTATCACAAGCTTTAAATCACCAGGTTTGCCGCACAGCGGACATTGGCTGACCATCGGCCCAACTCAGGCTCCAGTGTATTCAGTACAAACCAACCTAATAACCATCTAGTGAATTTAGTTAATTGTTGTACGCCATAAATGTTCTGCACCCACACAATATGCCTTGTAAACCTGGTTTTGTATCTTGTAGAAAATGAAGAAGAAACATGCCCCCACACTCCCATACATGTCACTTTGTTACACCTCTCAATTAGGCAGCTTTCCCAAAGGATCAGACAGCACTCCACTTCACACTTTGAGTCAGACGAAGCTGCCTCCCTCCTCGAACGCTGCTCACCTCTATCTGACACACACTGCCTCACAAGCATCATTCCAATGCAGCCCACACCCTGAACCAGCACTAAACAGAAAAGGTACAAAGACGTCTGGAATGTGCCTCATTGTTGTCAAATGCCAGTCTGAGATGAAGGGAACGTTTGCCCTTGGGTATGTGTCTCATTCACACAGATAATCATCAGCAGTCATTCCCTTCCCCTCATGTTCTGTTTTCTGTGATTAAACAAGGGTTGTTTTGATACTTGGAGGCAGATGATACAAAAATGGTGGCGGCGTTTATCAGATGGCTGATTGCGTGACCCTGAAAAAACCAGACCACACACTCTCCCACGTGATTGTCATCCAAAGGTAAACACACATATGAATATGCTTTGTTGATGGTGTAAGCACATATGCCAGATAACATTGCCCTTATGTTTGAATGGTTAGATCCCCAAGGATCTATGCAGCAAAATATGTCCACCTTAACAAGCCATCAGTTTTGCAGGCATTTAGCAGATGTTGTGTTCTGAAGTAGCTCACAGCTGAGTGAGTCTGATGAGTGTTGTGTTCAAGGACATTGACAGTGCATATGGGTGCTGCTGGTCTCCTCTAGATATAGTATTTGTCTTAAAGTCAGAGAGATAACAGTATTTTTTTTTTTACTAATTTCAGAAATTTGCCACCAAAAAGTTTGATCTTCATTTTAGTCTTTTGCATTTTGTCTCATTCTTGTGACCTCACAACATCTGGAAAGTCTTAAGGGAATTTGTCAGGTTTGGTAAAAACAAACAAACAAACAAAAAAAAATTGAGGATGAAATCATATTTTGGAGGTAAAAGGCAAGGTCACTGTTAACTCATAAAATACAGGTTTGGTCATAATTCAAGAATTCAAGCATGCAATAATTCGCAAAGGCACTTCCTAAAACAGTATTGTACTAATCATCTAAGTTCTTGTTTAATGGGAGGACTAGTTGGTACATGCAGTGAGGCTGTGTGTATTTGAAGAATCATTTCATTGCTTGCTTCTGTTTCAAATATACCATTATAACACGATACTGTGGCTTCAATATACTGTTCACACTGTCAGTGTTTAATAATGGAAACACAGATACAGAATGACATTTCTAATGCTGGAAAGATACTTAAATTTGATTTGACTTGTTTTCAGACATCCCCCGGGGTTGTTCATTACATCTTGACTGTGTTTGTCTGTGTGGGATTGTTTCGGTCTCAGCCACTCATTGTGCTGCTTTCTGCACGCTTGAAAGCACGTTACCCGTACAGACATGTTTGTGTGCACTTTCTCTAACCCTTCATAGATAAGAGCACCCTTATTGATGTTTTGAGGGCATGTGCAAATGTGGGTGCATTCAGACAACAACATGAGAATATTTACAGATTGTGAGTTCAGAGAACCAAGGAACAAAGAGGCTATAATGGAATTTTAAAACAAAGAACTGTGAAAATCTATAATGAAAACAGTGAAGGATGGACAGAGAGGTTGTCTAAAAAACCTCAAAACCTGTTGTATTGCACCTATGCCAATATTATTACATCTGGTCATGTATCTAAAGTCAGTATTCAACAAAGTTGTCTTGCTGTAGACAAATGTCACATGGGTTATTTCAAAGTTCAGAGGTATCTGATCTCTGCTGCCTTCCAAACAATCATCCATCAAAATATCACTGACAGAGATGATAACTACATGCAGCACAAGGACAAGTAAAAACGTGTATTCTACCCCTCTAGCATATCGTTACACCACCACTTCAAGCATACATTTACACATGTATGGTCTACATGACATTTTCTATGACGAACATAACATACAGACCTCTGCTTAGTTTTATTATCCCAAATATCCCAATTTGAGGTAGTGAATTACAGTTAATGTAACTAGTTAAATTACAATAGAAATCCTGTGAACAGGCTGTTATGCTGCTTAAATGTAGCATGGCGACAATGGGGAACAGCAGAAGAGGACTCGAGCATACACTATCAAGGGTGCCATTTCTTTCTCCACTTCCTCCTTTCAAATCAAAGTAATTAAAAGATTAAATACACGCAGAAATTATTGTTGGCAGTTAGTCATTTGCCTTACCAACATTTCAAGCCTCCCCTTTTTCTGCGGGCTTCAGCTGCCTCGACCTATCGGGCAGACTTATTGGGCCGTTAGTGGCCAGTCAGTAGTCATTAATTACAAGGCCAACTGAGCTGACACTTGCTGATTGGAATGAGAAGCCCTTGTAAAGGAGACGGCTACAAATTTCCCTGATAGCTCAGACATCCATTACTTGGCTGAATATACTAACAAAGATGCAGTGATCAGAACGGTGGAGGTGGGAGGGTGGAGTAAGGAGGTATTTTTTCCCACCAGTGCAATAACATAATGTTTACATGTAAATATATTTGTTATCTCATCATTTATAGACTCACTGTAAACATGGGAATGTATTAGTACTGGACAAAATTAATTTTTTTGTTTATTATCCAAAATCATGCCAAATGCTGTGGATCACTCTTTAGATGATTGAATTCTATAGTAAAACAATAACATTGAGGTTTACCGCTGGCTATGGTGGTGATGTGCTAATGTTTTCAAGTAAAGGGGCTTTAAATACTTGGACATCACCGTTTTTCTGTGTTTTTATGGAGACACCTACTGTAACAAAAACTATGACAGAAGCAGTTTTGAGTTCTTGTCTTTGTGGACAGAGTTTGTCGCTGCCATAGCATCTAAACTATGTAAGCTGCAACCATGCAGTGTTTATATTTCTGTATCCGCTGGCAAAGTGTCAGAGGTTAAGCTGTTGAATCTCCATAAATCTACAGTATCTTCCTTCTTAATGAAAGCTCGAAAGATAAACTTACTGAAATACACAAAAGAAATCATTCTTGAATTTTTTAAAAGAAGCACAAATTTGTAATTTGGTGTTGTTGTGTTGTGAGAAGCACAACCTTCCAATTACTTAGTGGAAAACTGTGACTCCCACCAACAACAGAACTTCTGTGGATGGACCAGCATACAGAGGGAGCAGAATAGCTCCTGGTCGCTGCTAAAAATCAAAATCATAGTGCTGACTATCATCTAGATTTTATGATTTTGATGTAATCCTTTCACTTTTTCACCCAGTATCTAATCCCTTCACTGCCTCTCAGACCTAAAGCTCCCCTCCCCGAGCTCATCACAGCTTGTCACATCATTTTGGGGTCACTTCATTCAGAGGCCAGCAGCGGGAGACCTCCGCAGGTTCTAAAAACAGATGTGACAGGCCTATTAAAATGAGTGATCTCCACTGCCCTGCTCTCCTCTGCCGCTGGAGCCAGAACGGGTACTAAGCTGTCTTCCCCAGGGCACGGACAGGAGCAGCAGGGCGCAAAAGGCCTGCAAGATAAGGTGACAGTGCCACATAGTTGGCATTGTGGCAGCTCCCAGAATTATCTCCTGATGAGCTTTTCAATTTTAGGGAGGGCAGTGGAACCTGAGCTCTCCTGCCCGAAGGCTGCGAAGCACATAGTGAGAGATAAACATAGTCTGCAAAGAGCCAGTGCACGTACACATACGAACACTGAGACTGGAGGATGTCGTCTGAGCACAGCAACATCTGAACAAACTCAGATCTTTTTTTTTTCCCTTGAATAAACTTGACCATAAACAAACATTTTAAAGACTCAGATAAACTGTAATAAATCCATAAATAGTCAGAGGAAACCCAAAGCCCAGCGCAAACACACAGCCACCAAATGGCACATAGCATTTATTTTGCTGTCGCTGTGTGTAAATCAGGCATTTTGCTCGTCCTCTTTGGATCCACAGCAGCCTATATGGTGTCATTGTCATTTCTGCCAATCTTCCAGGGATTTTTAATAAAACGCTGCAGGTGTAAGCCTCAGTACTAACTCATTCACAGCCTCTGCAACAGAGATAATGGTATATGAAAGTTCTATAGACACAGGGCATCTGATAAGAACTGTAATATTATCATGCTCTGGTGTGTAATAATGAATGTTTCATTTTAGTCTAAAGCTCTTATTCCAACATTTTCTGTCTAAAAAGGATACTTGTTTTACTCAAAAGTGTGATATCCAATATAATTAAATTCTAATAATAATTACCAGGGTTGTAGAAGGTTAAAAAACGTGGTTCATTAATCTTTTAATGACTAACTTCTCCCCTTAGTGATCTAATTAAAATGACAGTGTATTAACTGTTAAATATAAGATACATAACCGAATTCACACTGTGCTGCGCCATCTTTGAGACTTCACATATAGTTTATCAGCACACCATAATAACACAAGCCAAAAAAGGAAATCAACATAAAAACATAAACGTTAAATCTTGACAAAAACAGTTCTCAGTTTATATTCCTTTTGAACATCAACACTATAGGGGCTTCCATGTACCCAACCTCTGTCAAATCTCTTATAAAAACAAATCAAAGTCTTTCTAACATTCCTCTTCAACACCTTGGTCCATGTTTGAATTGTAAATTTGTTGGCATGAGGTGAAGAGGGAGCTGCTGTTCCAGAATTATCTATTCTGTTGGAGGTGCTGCCAGAATGTGTGAGGGGGTCTTCCTCTGAGGGCCGCAGCTCTGAGCTGCTGTCTCCTGCAATCCACCCTGATCAATGGCTCGCTCCGCCATGAGCCTGCTCTCTCTGCCTGCCTCTCTCTCTGGCTGAGGGGCAAAGGAAGCTAGGTGAAAAGAGGAGCATTTTTTTCTCAACAACATTAATATGAGATCAAAGAAACTAGGTTTACAATTTCTCTTTTGTCAGCTCTGTGGGGCTCATGTGCATGTGTTCCAGTGTAAGTTAATGCTCTGGGGCCCTAAACAGAAGCACCTGCATCAGAGTTTCTTTCAGGGCAGCGCAATTTCTAAGCATATGTAACTGTGTTTCTTTCACTAATATTGCAGTCCCATTATGATTCACAATATTAGAATTTCATTTTCGTAAAAAAAAAATATATATATATATATATTGAAACAATCTCTTTCCTTCCCCATTTTTGGGGTTTGATCCTAACCGAACTTAATTTTAATACCTATGGAATATGGTTTGGTTTGTACATCTTGCAGTGCCGCAACACTGATATTCAAATTATTATATTCACACTTTGATGCATATTTTGCATTTCACAAATATTTGTATTTTTATATTGTTTTAGAGTTAAATCAAGCTTTATTTTATTTGTCATTTCAATTATTTAACCCTTTATATATAAGTCATTTCACATGATTGCATGTATATAGCAATTGCACCATTTTTAAACAGTAATACACAACTATGTTTATGATTTATTATTATGAGTGTTTATTTAATCATTTTTGTGGCTCTACCGCAGTCTATTGTGGTACTCAGCTGTTGCCAACATGTCTACATGTTACTGCAGGCATCTACTTTGTATCACATACAGTCATCTTTAGGCTATTTCTCCACTAATTTGCTACCAGTCTGTTGACAGTCACTTCGGTGGCATGTGTGATTCTGATGTGTTAACAGCTCAGACACTACTTGATTAATCGTTTCCTGCCCTTTGTACACCTTGGTGTTTTTAACGGACTGTATGTCGCTCTTTATATTTGGGCCAAGTGTGAGATCATCTCAAAGGCCTGGGTATTAGTGTTAACTTAATCAAATAATTTGTCTAATGCTGGGTTAATGCATTACAAAACACCTTGAGGATCCATCTTCCTTCCTTGCTTTTATTCTCTTCTGAAAACCATTCAAAATTAAACTCTTACGTAAAGTAGTTAACATTTTAGAACAGCTGTAAAGCACAGTGATACTTAGTGAAAAGTACCAGTGGTGTTATATTCTATATCAACTCTAAGATCATTCAAATATTTGGAGTAATCCTGCAGGCACCTAAAATATGCACTGTAAATATCACGACAGTGGACCAACACACTGGACAGATGGCTAGAACTACAAACTTTGCCATCCTTGAGCTCTGCAGCCGAACAGGAGAAACAAAACAGGAGCAAACAAAGAATACACATGTAATATGCATAAATGGTCCTGCAGATAGATGACCCGTGCAGTTTCCCATCAAAAGGACAAAGAGGAAGAGATGAGGGAGGACAAGTGTATCAGAGGCGAGAGCTTGTCTCAGTGGGGCGGTGGAGGGAGCAAGGGAGGTGATGGAAGCTAAACTAGCATGAAACTGCCTTCCGTCACGGATTACCAAGGCAGCGCTTTTCATTACCTGCCTTTCATAACAAGATATTTATGGCAACAGGAGGTGCTGGAGAGGCATGAGACACATGCAACCCATTTGCCTCTGAGATCCAATACCAGTGTGTGTTTGTGTGCGTGCGTGTGAGAGAGTAAATGGTGCTGAAAGACAGTGAATTGTGTGGGGAAATGGCTGCTGTGATATGCTATATTATTGTCTATTTCACAGTTGTATGAGTTTGCTGACTGGATTGTTTGAGCGTGTTTTTAATAGGGGCATGTCTAAGTTGCAGAATGCAGGAAAGATCATTTAAAGGTGAAGCCTCTGACTAGTTTCAAAACTCCTGTGACCTGATAATCTTGATGATCTGTGTAGTCGAATGCTGTGACTGATGTCCTGTGAAGATTCTCAGTCATCCAGGTCATACGATCTGTGTTATGCAACTGGAACGGCTGTCTGATTCGAAAGATTTCATCCAAGGTTATAATATATCACAAGTTGTCCTCATATATGACCTTTTCAAAGCTGTGTCTTCTAACATGACATAGTAAATGAGCAAACAGGTTTTTAATGAACACAAACTGTAATGGTTTGTATCTCACATACTACATACAAAAGTAGTTGTTGTTTCAATCCCATCTTAATGTGGTTAAATATAACCATGATTAGAATTTGATAGTTTTGCTTTTTTTTAATAATGAAAGTGTGACTGAAATAAATCAATCTTCAATTTCATTTAAATATAGAATAAGAAATTCTCTGTCTTCTGCCACATTAATATTGAGGCATAAGACAAAATGATACACTGAAGAAAAGGATGAGTTTATACTAAAAATGCTGCGGACACGGACAGTTTTTATTGCAGCATTCTGTAAAGCATATTTATTTATTTATTTTATTTTTAGGTTTGAACCCTCATCTTCCTGTACATTTTGTTTAATTCTGTCCTTACTTGTAAAAAAAACCCTAGAATGTCTATTTCAACCTCGACTCAATGAATAAATCATTGATCATGCTTCTGATGTTAATAATAATGATTATTAAGGCTTTACCACAATGATGGTTTGAAGCGATGTGATAAGTTAGTACAGAAGCTACAAATAGCCAAAGCCGTGCGTAACGACAGCTGCTCTGGCACCATTAGAGAACATCACTGACGCAACACAGCCGGTGACACAGCATTTTCCATTTTGGAGGTACAGTTTATTCTTTGCCATATTTCTTACTGACAAGTAAATCAGTAGTGGAATGGTCATAAGTCTTATAATGCAAAAGGTTGTTGCTTATTTAGCTATTCTACATATTTATAGTAAATTGTGTGCAGAAATAAGGCTTGTGCATGTGCACATAGTTCAGCAGTGTCTGGGAATTATATAACAGCATCAGTTCCACATGACTTCGTAAATCTGCCGAAAAATAAAAAATGCTTATTTCTGTCTTTGTGCACACAGATACACACACACAGGACTTTTTATTTTGGGGGTCTGTTACGAGTTGCTTTAGCTGCTAAAGCCATTCTAACATGCTTTGTATTCACTTCTTCTGTTGGTAACATTACTGATGTGCACGTGTTACTTTCCAAAATTAATAGCAAAGTTTTTATGGCCGCTGTCATACTTTTTCATATAAGGACTGAACAACAGAAATCTTCATGTTGCTTATTAGTCTGATATGGGAAACAAAAACAGGCTGTTATTGAAGGTTGTTTTTGACAGCTTTTTATAAAGCCTTTTCTCTTCTTAATAGTTCATGCAGAATTGTCTTTGGATTTGTGGTTTTAGATTGATGAAGCCAAATCTGACTGAAGCACATGTTGTCTTAACTTCCTCCACCCCCCCATATATTCTGTCTGATCGTGACCCAGATTGGACATGTTTATTTTGGCCAGTGGCCGTCTACAGGAGCAGCAACAGTCAAGATTCCTGACACCTCCAAGATCAAATCAACCATGTCCTCCATTCTCCCTCACCCTTTTCATAGGCCACCAGGCTGTGCGTGTGGGTGTGAGGAGTGTTGTGTGTGCACGGACTTCCAATCAGTGGAAGCTGCGGACGGCCCGTTGCCCTATGCTTGGAGGCAGCCATCTGTCAGCTGACGCTCGGTCGCCACGGCAATCAGAACGCTCTGCAGCGGGTCCAATCTGTTCCGCCACAGGTAGAGCTGTGGGAGGGGCGCCAGCTCTCCCCACACTCCATCTTTCTATTCCTTCTCTCAATCCATCGTTTTCTAGCATCAATGCTCACTCCTTGCCTTCTTTATTTCTAAACGTCTTTATCATTATCCTTTGACTCTTGTCTTTTTCTGCCTCTTTTCAAACACATTAACACATTAAGCTCATTATCATTGTTTTAGTAATATTTGAATGCAAAAACACAGCATCCATGGATTCAATCGTGTTTGTCAGATAACATCAGCAAGCACCTAAGAATATGCAAACACAGTTGCTACGTAGGTTATCCTTATAGGATCATATTATTGAGTAGATCTCCGACAGAATAGGTCTCCATGATTGTTTGTCAAAACAACCCATATGAGCGTTTCGTGGTTCAGCGGAGCATTCTTAAAACAATGTACGTCATTATACATATACATAAGGTTCATGGTTGGAAAAAAAGGCTGTAGTTTCATTTAATTCAAGATACAACGCAATTATCTAGGTTTACAGCAGAAAAAAATCCTGGTAAGGCTTTTAAAAAAAGTTTAAACAGAAAATAAATGTGCGATGCGATCACAGGAAGAGACGTAGTCACTTAAAAACAAGAACAAGAGGTCAAGCATAGAAATTCTGTTTAAATGTTTAAATCTTTTTTGCATTGGGCACGTTTGTGCTTGGTGAAAGTCCACAGTCTGTTGGACCAACTCACCACCCTTCCCACCCACTTGGGTGCAACTTTCACATTTTATACCTTATAATCATTCATAATTATAACAGCTGCTAGCGGGCAGGGAGAACAGTCTCATACTCAAATACATTTTTGTTTTTGTTTTTTTGCTGCTTTTGCACAATGGATGACCAGTCTTTATATTCTTAATATTATATTACTCGTTTTTTCACTGTCTGTGCATATGTTTGGATGTCTTAAGTGCCCATCAATCCAAAAGCTGTGCAATTAGACAAACCATGATTTAGCTCCCCTACCTCTGAAACATGCTATGTATATTAGAATATAAACTGCACCTCATTTTGGTGTCTCTTTGCAAAGGTGCAGGATTTTCTCCTAAGCCAATCACAGTAGGCTGGGGCAGCTTACAGAGGCCGTTACTAAAATGGAGTATCCTGCACAGGTCATGATTTTACATACATGCAGACAAACTCTATGAGAATACTAATGCATGTAGACTTGTACAAGTAAAAACTCAGAGTACAAGTGTGTACCTGAAAATGAGCATGATATGTCCCCATTTACCTCCAACATCAGACCACAGAACATTCAAACAATATCACAGTGTGAATGTAGAGGTGAAACAAACAGAAACGGTGCTGATGTCCTAAACCACCTGCACTGCTTTCTTTTCCTGGCAGTGGCAATGCACCACTTGTGTCATAATGCTGGCAGTGTGCTAACTGTGGTGCATCAGTGGTCACTCCAGCCTGCTAAATGTGCCACGCTATACCCAAGCCATGCCAGGCAGGAGTCTCCCTCTTTGTGCCTCTCTGTTGGCAAAAGGCCCAACAGTTAATCTGATCAGAGCCATGCTAATGGCAGAAGGCAGCCCTCCTAACCAGACTGCTAGCCAGGCCAAGAAGCCTGTAGCAGTGGAGGTGACATCCTGAGCTCTACACTCCAGATGAATTATTGAACAGGACCAGAACAGAGCTTCAGGAAACTGATTTGGCTTGTCGTCATCTCGTTAATCCGCTGAAACAGATGTGGAAATATTGTGAGACTTTTTAGCTGGAAAATTTTATTTGTTATAAAATGATTATGGAAGACTTTTGCTTGCGTCCAGATGCTGAAGGCCAAAACATCGACAGAAGATGTTATTTGCTGGTTTGCTCATCTGCTGTAGTTTAATATTCTTCTTTCTCTGCTATGTGACTGCCAAACATAATGGCGTACATATCTCATGAGTTTGTGCCTTTAAACTGTAACCTGTCATTATCTCTCAATTATTGTGCATTGTTATGTTATTGGTAACGTGCCAGACTTGGGCAGTGAGTTAGACTGGATTCATGGTGCGTGCTATGTTAAACACTACCTTAATATCAACTCTGATTATTTTATTTGGGTGAGTTTAAGCACTCACTGATTGGAATTGCGGGTACTGGTACACCCAAGGATTTTAGGCAAGAAATCTGCTCTTTGAGGACAAACCACATTTGCCATGAAATGTTTTATTGGAAGCTGCACTTCTCTTTTTGAGATTGTGTTCAAGTGTCACGTCAAACTGGATGTTGTAGTCCAAGGCTTGTAATTATCCTTTCAATACCACTTTAAAAATAAAAAATAATCTTCATGAGATGTTATACTAGTATATTTTTGCCTGCAACCTGCAAAAAAAGTAAGGGGTAAGGGAAGAGCCCGTCAGATACAAAGAGATTTATAAATCTGTGCAACTGTCAGTGATGTCAGACAAACAGCAACTTTAAACATCTTTTTGAACATCAAAGCATTTTGCTTAAAATGATTTTCAGTCATGTTCTAAACAAATTACAGCTTATCTACAAGTTTTATTTATGTGTTTATTTTTTTTTAAAGAATCAATGTGTTGCAATGATCAAACTATTGGCCAATAGTTTTAAATATGTTTCTTCTCCATAGCAGCAAACCTTAAGGTACTATTTTTTGTGGCATCCCATTAAATGTTTGCCCTCTGAGAATAGACCCAGCTCAGGCTCTGTTGCTGCTCAGTTTTACTTCCCTTTGAAGTACATAGTGAAACATAAGCAGACACGCTGTATGCCACACACTGAGCTGAGCAAAGCATAATGCATTTTGGTGCACCCACTCCACTGTATCTGCCCATGTACCAGGCAGACCTTTACAGTGAAACCTCCAGCCGGGTTGTGTGACCAAGCATGAGGGCTTTTCATTTTTTTTTTTTTTAGATATTTTACGAGATACTCCAAAATAGATAACATCTTTGCAGCAGCTGCCCAAACAAAGCAAAACATGCAGATGGAGCTTTGCTTTTATCTGTTATTCTTCCCTTTACTATCAGCAAATAAAATCAATGTCTTTAAGCCAAGGTGATACGACACTCACCAGACTTGCGGCCAAAGTTGTCCTGAGTCAACATATATATGTATGTAAATGGAAATTCTGATGGCTACTTTTAGTTAAATGCTAAGTCCGGGAACTGTTGGGTTGCCCACATCCTTTTGCCACACCCACAGCTTGGTGCTTTCATTACATCCAATCTGTATGTCATCTGTGCCAAAATCACCCACTTCCAATTAAGAGATGAAGATCGTCCACATAAAGTTATGTCTCTCAAATGCTTGTTTTTGGACTTATTTAAAGTTTTTTTTTCTGCCAGTTCTTTCCCATCTGTTGGCAGATTGCTGAAACAAAGTGAGCAGAAGGGACTGGCGAAATTCATTAAAGTCCCCTGTTGTTCATTAAATGTAGGTTGGTATAAATTAATGTGGACAATATGTGGACTTGGATTTGCAGGGATTTAAAAAAAAACAAAAAACAAAAAAACAGTTATGCATTGAACGTCTACATGAATATTGCTCCTGCATGAATCCAACATAGAATAATCTAATGAAAAACAATTCCAAAATCTATATTTATTCATGCTGACCACAGTTATGATAACACACCATGTGTTTATATCGTGTAGCTTCAGACCAAGCTCTGTGACTCTTCCAGCACTTACATGACAATACCATAAACAAGTTTGGTAACCGCAGTAAGGCCTGACCTCCCACTGAAGTGAATTTTACAGCATCTGTTCAAGTTAAGTTCAGCCAAAACAGTGGAGGCACAGAGTTTATGCGCTCAAGCCTGTGAGCCAAACCACCGTTATTCAAAACCCGACCACAATACACAGTTGGGTTATGGACACTGGAACATAAACATGGTCTTTTTCTCTGAAAGCTTGTTAGAAACTGGCATTTCCTCTTTTTCTTTTTAACCAGTGGTTGACAGGTATTCCTAGAAGCCTTCCAACCACAACATTCATGCAATTACTCCAACATAGATCAACTCTAAGGGGGGAAAACACACTTTCTTAAACCACACAAGTTTATGAAAATGCCTTAAAATTTTTTTAAGAGAGATGTAAATGGGAGGAAAGTAGAGAGGACAAGGGAAAATGTTGCAGACAAATGAGTTCCTGTATTGTCCCCAGCCTGCTTAAATTAATTTTGCGTACACCAGTAACCTTTTGTTAAGGTGAGTTTTAGGCATGTGGTAGAGAAGAGAGGAGCCGGGATGATCTGGTTCAATTTGTAGTCTTTACTGT
>JAOWBC010000001.1:6067479-6083142 GCA_028566105.1 Hypoplectrus providencianus
TTAAGTGTAAAAAAAAGTGTAGCGTGATCAAAATGTCAAACTATAGTATCGCTTAAACATTTTTATTAAAATCATTCTTAGTGCGTAGTATGTTGTAAAAAAAAAAAAAAAGAGTCAGTTTTTTTGTCAAAATGTTTAAGTCCGAAAATTTTACAAAACAATGTCAGTATAGTATGTTGTCAAAATGTCACAAAATGTCATATTAATTGTATGTGAAAACTCATCATAGTATAGTTTGTCATAAAAAATGTAATGTAAAAAAAGTTGAGTGTATTATTTATGACAAAACGTCATAGAAGTGTCATAATATAGTATGTTGTTAAAATGTCACAAAAAATGGTACCGTGTACTAAGCTCTCAAAACTTCACTAAAAATGCAAAATGTCACTAAAACCTTAACAGTATAGTTTGTCACAGTATATATATATCAGTTTACATGTTAAAATGTTATAAAAAGGTAACTCAAGTCAAGTTTCTCAGTATTTACCCAGAACGGTTGTACTGTTTACTGTTTTTCTGACGTGAATGCATCTTCCTCGCTCTCGGCCGTTGGTACAGAATATGTACGTGTGTGTGCAGAGCTCAGCCATATGTACTGAGCACTTCAGCCCACACGCTTAGGTGCAATGCTTGGCAAATACATTGTCTCATATTGCATCCCTAACCACCCCGTCTCCCCCTCTCTCCCTCTCACACAGTCAGAAATCACAGCCTTACAGCCAGCACCCCCACACGAGTGAAAATGAATGCACTCACCCCCTGTGGTGGGAGCAGAACAAGAGAGTGGGAGAGGAAGACGGAGAAGACATGGCAACTGTTCAGGGCGGTGAGTCAGGAAAGCAGACACTGACTTTTATAGTATATATCATGACTAAGCTATGGAGGGAATACATGACAGGGAAAGCCAAACGTTGCAGTTCCATAACCACGTTGTTCCTTACTGACGTGTTTTTAATTTATCTTCGAACCCGGTTTCACAATCAGTGAGATCAGCACAAAGCCACAAATTCCCAAAGTAGTTTGTCAGTTTTCTGAGGTGTGTGTGCGTGTAGGAGTGTGTGAAATGTGAGTGCGACTGAATGTGTCTTCTTGTCCTGTGATTCAAGTATGTGTGTGTGTGTGTGTGGTTTGGCAGGCCGCACAGATCCTGAGCTGTGTGTCTCATCCCTCCCACCATTACTCCTGTCAGCAGGCCCGAAACCACAAACCATCCCGTCTGGAAACAAAAGCCATTAACTCACAACAACCGTCTCGGTCTCTCTCACACCCTTTTTACTTCACTTTAGATCTCCTCTCTCTCTGTCACACTTCGCTTGTTTCATCTCACTGTGTGTGTTTGTGTGTGTGTGCGTGCAGTGACAAATATTTTAACAACTTTGTGTGTAACAACCATGACATTTAACAGTTCCAATTACCAAAAATTACACCCACAGAAACAACTTGATTTCTGTCAGCGGCAGCATTTGGTCCCCGTTTTTGTTTTTCATAACCATCTCATTTTAATGTGTCATATTAGTTAAATTTACCAAACCAGACTGTTCTGTTGATCCAGAACAGGACCGGGCCAGTGTTCGGACTGACATTTGGTCAGATATTTATACTGGTACATGAACGGAGAATAACTGGACCCAACTCATGACCAGCTTTTTGCTCAGATGGTTATGAAAAAGTAAAGTTTAACCTTCACTGAAAACTGTTTTAAAACTCAGCAGCAACCTTGTTGATCAACCTGCTGCATTTTTTAAAATTATTCCACTTTTATTTATGTTTAAAAAAGAAATGCTTCACTGTGAAACATTAACTATTTAAGATGTGTATCTCCCCAATTCAGCTCAGAAATGTGGCATTGTAAACTTCATGACTATACGGCATAAGAACATTACACGAGTAACTTCCAGTTACGAAGTCTGAAAAATGTGGCTCAATTTATGTTTATTTCTAACTGTATCAGTTTTATTTTGAACTGAATGCCGACTGTTTGATCAATCATCAGAAAAATATTCACCAAAATGTTTGGAATTATATAATTTCATTCAAATTTTTATACAATTTGTTTTCCCTTAAAGAAAAAACCAAAACATTAAACTTTTGTTGTGGCTGAACAAACGGCAAGTTTCTAGGACTAAACTGCTGTTAAACAGTTTGTTTTTTCAGTTCATGGCAGTTTCCTTCCTGTACATTTTATTTGGCTAACAAAAATGTCTAAATGACAAAACCCTGTTAATTATTAAGTTTGAATTTAAATAGAAAGCCTAAATAAAAGTTCTTAACAAGAAAGTAAACAGGTGAATCTCATCTCACAAAATGTCATTCCTTTCACTGTTAGAGCTAACAGCTGATAGGACCTCAGTATCGTCATAGCAACTGGTGAACGCTGTCAGTAGGTCAATCACGAGGACATGGGCCGTTCTACAAAAACCGTTTTATTGATTTATTAACAACTGTACATTTCTTTTCAGTGCTGACAGCATTTGCTACATACTTTGGTGTGATTGGTGGCACATTTCGCCGTTTTTTTCTTCTCGTGGGAAATGCTGACAGGATCCCGAGCGCAGTGTACAAACCAGAATGACTCACTGGCGTCAACACTTCATTGACTCATTTTTTTTGTATACATGTAAGTGCCATTCTCTCCATCCTCTGGAGCATTTACATGTCTCCGCCAACCAAACATGTTCCAGGAAAATTAAGATACAAAGGGCGCAAGATTCCAATAGCGCAGATAAAACTGTTTGACTTTAGCCACGAAATCAATGGTGCAATTCAACATCCAGGTTACGTCATGTTAGCAAAAAGCACATTTTCATCCAGTTTGTGCCTGCTGCAGAGCGTCTGCTGCCAACTGAGGTCCAAGGGTTAGGCTAAACATTAAACGTTCCCCGTCTCCCATCATCTAAAAAGGTAAAACAAACAGGGAGAAGGGTAGCACAGACAGATCAGTACACTTTAAAACGTCTTTTTTTATATATATGAATTAAATTTACATCCATCTCTTCCTGAATCATAGTGTCCCGTTCCATCCTAATGGTCCAAACCAGTCGAGGCTCTGCCAGAGTCCGAGGACCCCACATGTTCGTCTGGTAAGAGCACTGTGACAAAAGGCCATTTGAAAAATCTCCACAAAACGGCTTTTTTACAAGTCTCATGCTCCTCTGTGTGATTTCTGGAAAGGTCAGCGCGGAGAATGTGCTTCAAGAAAATCAACGAGTAAAATTGATAAAAAGTTCTAATCTATGTTCGTTCTCCCACTCAGATATCATGGCATAAGACAGAGTGGGCCAAAAAAATCATCACAAGTACACCCAGGACATGAAAATATATATATTTTTATAATATATATAAAATGTCTTTTATTTAATCCGATATGTACACTTTTCACAAGACGTCAAGGGGAACGAGGTTCTCAGAAATGAAGCGCCGCTTCATTGGGTCAAACCCAAAAATTCTCAAGGAAAACGATTCAGAAGTCACAAAAAAATGTTAAACCCCAAAAATAAACCCTCCGAAACAAAAAGGACAGAAAAAAAGTCTTTCCAGCAGAAACATCCTTTGTCCAACAGCTCCATTGATTCCCGCTACGTTCAAATCAACAGATCTGTCGTTCTCAGTGTGCTGTAGTCCACAGACGGACGGAGAGTCATCCCCTGTGAAGTGCTGAGCTCGCCTCTCTCTAGTAGATGACCTCGTAGACGGTGGCCTTCTTGTCCCCGGATCCTGTCACGATGTATTTGTCATCTGCTGAGATGTCACAGCTCAGGACAGAGGACGACTCCTTAGACTGCGGAAGGAAGCAACTCGAATTAGAGGAGTACACATTTTTATCTAGACATATTTTTTTTTGTTGATTTTTAGGACAATTGAGTTCTGTACACACATTTATTTAATATATATACACACACATACATGTATGTATATATGTATATCTTTCTAATTGAACTGTGTCTGTTGTAGTTACCTGGAATATGCTGGCACCATAAGGAGTCCTCCATGCATTCAGCAGATTGTCCTTCCCTGTGCTCACAAACCATTTACCTGCAAACACACAACAGACGTCTTGAGAACATAATCTGTGTGCTGAAACACACACACACACACACAGTCATGAAATAGAGTGACATTAGCGCTGTGGCCCACAACAGCTACCATGTGACGCTGTAATAACCTCATCAATGAACATAAAAACCTTATTGAGGAAAATAGCATTACACCAACAATCAAAATGAAGAAGACTCACACCATTTCCACTCTGATAATTATTTAAATCACCCTCTGATTAATTACCCAACTGACTAGCTGGCTAATGATTTAATTAGCAGCAGCAAGAACTCTGAAGCAGCGAGCGTCATTTGAATTAACCAGTTCTGTGGTGGCTGTGATATGAGACGCTGCTGTGGGGGGTCTCGTGAGGAGAAATGAACAGTGACATTTCTGGGGGGAAAAAAAGTGAGGCGATAGTGAAACCTCATTTGTCGGAGCCTTAAACTTGACACCAGCTGGTCTGCCCAGCGGGCACAATGATCTGAACTGGAAAAGCAATGACAAATTTAATGAGCATATTTGGAAAATAACAGCTTCCTTGTCAATGCGTGCAGCTACAAGCCTTAGTTTAACTGCAGCGTAGACTGAACAGCCTGAAAGGACTGAACCTACATTTCATATTTCACAAATAAATGGCACTATTTAAGAGCACTTCAGATTAAAAAATGTTCTCGGGAAAAACAGTTTTAATTGCACCCTTAAAGCAACAGTCACCGTCTACAGGAACTGTTGCGTCCTCATTTATTTGTGCAGAGAAGTAAGCAAAGTGTAGCAGCTTAATGTCTGAATGAATACTGGTGTGACAGCTAACACTCATCTGGACTCCAGGCTCAAGGATCTGGTTTCTAACAGACTGCCTGTCAAGATGATTTTATTGATTTTGCAAGACAAGACAGTAAAGGGAAATGGAGACGTCCATGTTCACTGTATTTAAAAGCAGGGCGGTAGCTAGGATATTCAATCTGGAGTCAAATATTCCTTGTGCAGGACTCCACTCACAGAAGAACTTACAGACGAGCCAATACACCAGCCATGACAAGTCAACATTTATTTACTTTGCAGTGCAGCCAAAACATAACCAAACAACTTCACACTCAACAATACACCAGCTGCGTCCACTCATAAAAGAGAACACACCATTTCGACAAAATCTTTCATTGCGAAAGTGACATTACCGATTAAGGCTTTACCAACATGCCATTTGAACAGTAAATAGGACTTCCCTCTCAGTACACTCTGCAATAAGCGCACCCTAATAAACATGTCAAGAACTTGCACCTTGACCAAACATTCCCTGAAATGGACAAAAACACAAAGTTACTTACCACAGTAGGCGAACTTGAGTGAGAGGACGCAGCTTTCATGCAGGTGCAGCTGGTACTTGTCAGGCTTGGTGTGGTGAAGCACCTCCACGTTGCTGCTCTCCATGCCGACAGCCAGCCACTCTCCAGTGGGACAGTAACCCAGCGAGAAGATCTGCAAGGAGACGACAACACAGCTGGATCAGGCGCTTTTTCAGCCAGGAGTCACCTTAAAAGACACACTGAATGCTGCACAGAACGCCTCTGTGGGTTTGCTTTCTGCAGCTTCTCTTTACCTGTGAGGTGAAGTCGTGCTGCTGGAGCTGTCGTCCCTCCCTCAGATCCCAGGAGCGGACAGTGTTGTCGAGCCCTCCGGTCCACAGTTTGGTCCCGTCGTGGGAGATGTCGATACAGCTGGCTCCATCTGTGTGGCCCTGGAACTGCCTGAAACACAAGACACCAAACATAAAGTCAGGAACAGATTCTAATCAAAACTTTCTCTATTTTATTCTTCAAACACAACAAGCTGTGTGATAGAGAATGCCTGAGGCACATCCAAAGTGTGTCTCAAAGAGAACAATGTCAGTAAAACAAAGTACTGACCTCACGAGGGTCTGGTTGTGGAGGTCCCACACAGCGATGTTTCCATCCGAGCAGCAGGAGAAGCAGACCTTGGCGTCAGGGCTTATGGCCAGCGCGTAGCAGGCCGGAGCGGAGGAAGTGAGCTCTGCCTTTATGCGTGGCGTCTGTGAGGCCAGGTCCCAGATGGTCAACGTGCTGGCCTCGCCACCCACTATTAGGGTGCGGCCGTCAGGCAACAGCTTGCAGGAGCGGATGTAATTGTCCCTGTTCTGGAACAAAAAAAAACAACAAAAAAAAAACACGTTGTCACGATCTTGATGTGGCTTATCTTTAAATTTATCTGTAAACACGTGAGAAGGACAACTCGAGGTGAACTCGATTACAGTTCTGTTGAGATAAGCAGCAGCGTGTCCATGTCAAGACAGCCTCTACTTAAACTCAACAGGAGCTTTTCCCTGACAGGCGGCTGCTGACTCTTTTTCATGTTATAGCAAAGATGTGGATGTCAGCTTTAACAAGAGATGCAGCGAAAGAGAGAGCGTGGGGCTGCAGCTGTTGGCCCGGCTCCAAGAGAGCAGGAAGACAGATCAATAGGACTGTGGAAGCTCTTGGTCGAATTAAAACAGCACCCCGATGGCTTTATAAGACCCAATTGCACTCTCGACGCACCTTAAGGGTGTTGGAGGCCATACGAGTTGAACGGCATGAAGCCACAGTATCAAAATGAGAAATGGGAGGCAGTTGGGAGGAAGTAATGAGCTGGGTAATGGCAGACAGGGTTGGCCAATCAGAACATCATTACTCAGCAGGCTTTTTTTTCCTCACTGAGGATTATTTCAGCACAGCAGTGAGACACTTTGCTGAATTATTCACATCTCTGTCTGTTGGGATCCGGGGAAAGCTACGGTGGGATGTGGAGTCAGGCTACATTTGATGCTCAAGAAAATCTTAATGAAGGAGGCCGATCGCAGAGACCTCATGAAACATGAATACATTATGCTTCTGTTCTGGTCGGATGCCTTTGAAACATCCACAGTAATAACACAGATCTGAAACTCTTGAACAAACACACTTCTTGTTTAAAAAAAGAGGAAATGATGGCGACTAATTACCAGGCAGTCGAGTTGGGACACTGGGCTCTTGCTGCCTGGTTGGCTGATGTCCCAGATCTTGACACAGCCCTTCCCGCCGGTGTAGACGTGGCGCGTGGGGTTGCTGATGGTGACGGCGCACACCACCTCCCCGTGGCTCAGCGTGTTGATCTGGCGAGCGTGGCGCGGGATGCCCGGGCCTATCAGTGCATCTGGAGGGAAGGGCACGGGCTGCATCTGACCATCTGCACTCACATGAAAAGAATAAGCTCTGCGGGGGCAAGAGGACAGAGACGATGGTCAGTTTCAGCCAAGACGTGTCTGTTGTCAAGTTAAAGCTAAAAGTCCAGATACTCACGGTTTTCCGCCAGAGATGGATGTGAGGCTGGCGGGCAGGCCAGGAGCTCTCATGTGAGGATGAGGGTCAAACCCCGCCTGCACGAGCAAAAAGAGCCAAGCGTTAATATACAACTGATAACCTGCAAAGATAAATTAGGCTAAGCTAATATTCAGATTAAAAACTACGCCTCACTTTATGTGCTAACACCCTGAGGAACTCTCGCACCATCGTTTCCAGGCAAATCCCTTGAAAGACGCAGATTCAGCTTCACTGCATACAGAGAAGCTTTACACAAGGCTACAACACCCCACTTGCTAATGCTAATGAAAGCCTGGGAGATTTTCAAACACGGAGATGCATTTTGGGGGCGAGCCTCTTTTTTTTTTTTAAGCCTTTAGAATGCTAACTAACTAACTAACATCAAAGTAAAGGAGCTCGGCCGTCTTTGTACTTTCTCATTACGTACCCACAACAAGCTGCAGCCAACCGAGCAGAAATATTCACAACGACTTATGGAAATACAGGAAGAATGCACAAGTTTCTAAAGTCAATTTGCAAACTGATTCCACAACCTACAGCTACAGAGGATAATTCATACGACACCAGCGAGGGCTTGTTGTGTCAAACTGATGGAATATATGAATGAAGATACGTGAAGTAGACGAGCTTCATTCCTTCATTGCTTTCATGAGAATAAAAGAAGCTGGAATATTTACAATTGGTGAGCGCCCATAGGCGGCAGCAGCTGCAGCACTCATCTGCGGCGAGATGAGACCCTGATAGATGCCCGGGCTGGTCAGGGATCCGTTCATCTCATGATGGCCCATCATCGCAAACGGAGAGGCGTAGGAACCCGCAATGGACAGAGGTGTACGCAGTGCCGGGGCGGCTGCAGAAGAGAAAATATGTGGAAATTAATTTGGAATCATGAAACTATGGTTCGTAACAGATCATGACATATGATCAAAAGATCATGAAAGAAAGGAATAGATGTTTTGTTTCCAAGGTTCAGAATAAACTTCTAATCTAAAGTTTATTTTATAATAATTAACCTTCAGATTTGCTTTCTTACGTTATTGTATGGTCAATAAAATGAGTTACAATTTGTTGAAGCCTGAGCAGGTGTCATTTATAGGATTTTTTTAGTCAAACTGGCACTAAAAGATGCATTTTTTATGACATTAGGAGAACAAAAGCAAATTGTATGTGTCTTATTTTTGTAATTCCATTTAAAATGTGATAAAAAAAAATGTGTGTACTGTTTTTGGAATCATAGTGAAAAAAAGCTCATAATTATGTTCAGCATGATTCATTTAAGTTGTGGAGAGAAACTAGACTCCAGCCCCTCCTCTCGGCTCTGTTTTCAGGCCAGTCAGAGGTTATCTCAGAAAGACAGTGCAATCTCATTGGCTGATCTACTTATGCAGATTTACCTGCCCTTTAGATGGTGTAAGTGTGATGCAATGGTGGAAAAATGTTTTCTCTTGTTCAAAAAAAGAAAAAAAAAAAACGCTCACCCCAGCTTTAAGTCATTATCCAGCAAAGCTACCAAGTAGCTTCAGCAGCTTTAGATATAATACATGGCAGGGAATGTTTGCACTTGTTTACGTACCTAATGCCTCCATGCCGGGTGGTTTGCCCATCGTGAGGGGTCGTAGTCCTGGAGTGGTGCTGGTTCCTGGCGTTGGTGCCTCATTTCTCGGTGTCGGGGTGTTGGACTTGAGGTTTGGTGTGGACGACTTGTCATTCTGAAACAACAAATAGTTTCGAAAAACATTAAAAAATATTGTTTGATCCGCTTTCTGAATGTTGTGAGCTTACTTACTCTAAGACACACACAAAAAAATGAAACATGCCAGAATTTTAAAAAAAGCCCCCATTTGAGTCAAAAATACCCCCACTAGCAGAGAAATCCAGAGTGACAATCTGAGTGGACGGCTCAAGGTAATCCAATCTAACACTGACACTTCATTACAGCCTGTACTTGCGTGTGTGTGCATGTGTGTGTGTGTGTGTGTGTGTGTGTGTGTGTGTGTGTGGTGCGGCTATAAACCTTTGCTTAGAAGTCTAGCTTGTTAAGAGCAGCTAGACAAGCGAAGTAGAGGCTGAAACACTTCTCTCATAATTGATCCATCTCTTTCTTCCTGTGCAGATGGAGTTAGAGGAGTGTGTGCTTGCATGAAGGGGGGGTTAGCCTAGTGACACACTCACGATGAACGCAGAGAAGCCGGGTGTTATAGGAGGTGAAGGGTAGTGATGTGGACTATAAATCTAATGTAATCCTCAGTTTAATGGCCTAATGTAGAAATTATGCATTTGGACTGTTTTAGCCTGGTTAGTTGGGGGAAAAAAATCTATTTATTTACATTTAAGCATTAAACGGTATGATTCGAATTCAATTCGATTTTGGTCCTTGCAGAGGTTGAAGGATTTTGTTTTGTTTTTATTATTATTATTATTATTTTTATTGTAGCTCTAGGAGTAGTGTGATGTCATATCAGTTTTTTTTTTTTTTAAACAAAGCTCAAAGCAGAGAAACAAAGACTTTTAATGTTTGTTGCCACCTGAATTTAGCCTGCACAAAAAGTCATAGCGGATGCCATTGGATAAGAAATTTTCCTAAATGCGATATGTGTATGATGCTGCCCAAATGAAAGTCAGACAGACTTATATAATGTGGATTTGGAAGTATGCCTTATTAAATACATATATTAGGTGAATGATTAAACTTTAATTATTAAAGGTTAAGTGCTAAAATAGTAAAGCAAAAAAAAAATTCCTATTGAATTGTTTTAGTTGTATAATTGCAATGCTTATCACATCAACATCTAGGTATCATAATAGTTATAAGTTGTTAAATAAGCATGTTGTGGCTGCCCTACTAGCTAGGGAGACCTTTAGAGAAAATAAGACGAGACGAAGCAGGAAAAGATGGAGACAGCGGCTCCCTTGCTGCTGTATCTCTGGGTTATTTACAGCCTCAGGCCGAGAAAGAAATGACCATTTATTGGGTAAGCCATAAAGGAGATTGAGAGGAGTGAGCCACAGGGTTTGATTTCCTGAGAGTGCATCTCTGCCCCTTCAAGCTTCTCGTCGCAGCCAACTGCTAAGCCTCCTGCGTATTAGTCCTTCACACAGACGCCCACTCCACTTGACAAACGCCCTTTAGCCTGTCAGTTCACCCTTTACTGTAAACGCCTTATTTCATCTCCTCTCTAGTGTCTCGGCGTGTCACTCACATGGGCGTGGTCCTTTGCTTTGGACGACGGCGTGCTTCCCGAGGAGGCGACGGAGGCGGGGCTGTTGGGGGCAGCGTCCTTCTTCAGGACCCGTGATTTATCCAGGCCGTTTTCTGGAGGCGAGTGAGCGGGGCTGGCTCGAGGGGTGGCTGGATCCTACAGAGATAAACGAGACAGACAGAGAGCGAGACTGAGCAAACAGACCGGAGGAAAGCCACTGGCATGTACATGTAGGTCAAACAAACTGGGGCCTCATGTGCAAACACAGATAAATATACTCGTGCATGCTCGCACTCTCCCTCACACACATACACACACATTTCATTCACCTGTCACTCCCTTTCCTCTTTGTATTCTTTGTATTACTTTCTGCATGAATGGCAAAAGAAATACAGCAAGTGAGCACACACTCAAGGCACACACAACCAATATTATGACAGACTTTTTGGCATCGCTGTGAAAGGTGTTGAAGCTTCTACAGACAGATGACAAAAGAGCGCTGTGTTTAGTTTCTGTGCGGTGCTGACACTGAAGAATGTGGCGGAGCAGCTCGGTTCAAACGCAGTCTTACCTCGTTGGAAACATCCACCACCAGGTCGTCGCTTTTGTCTCCGTCACTGTCCTGAAACCAAGGAGTGACAGGCTTCACGTTACAGTGAGCAGAAATCAGTGCTATCCAATTCTCAAACAACTAGAAAAACATCAAGGAGCGGATTTGTGGACTGAGTAAACTCTGATGTCTAATGATGAGTAAATTTAAGCAATTTTAAAATACCTATCCAGAGTATTTTATAGTTACTATACTACTATAAATGCAGCTGCGCAAAAGTTTTTACAACTTACAACAAAGTTTACAACTTTTCATACGAACATAATGTACAAGGACAAGTTATTTATTTTATCAGCTGTTTCTGTTAAAGTCATTAATTTTAAATCATGATTATTTGGGGGATTATTTTACTTCTAGTTAAAGAACTGAGGGACCTGGTATGAATGGATTTCAGATCTTGCAGGACTTATTTTTGTTTACATAAGTAATTGTGATTTAAATCTTTTTGTATGACCTCTTTTTTAAGAATGTATGATTTGCTGTTGGTATTGCATAAATTCTGGAAAGAACTGTGCAACATGGACATTAAAGGGAAAAAGGAGACAAGGTTCCAAGATTGTTATTATTTCAGTTGGTTGTGGATGTCCAAAAGATTCATTCATTACAGGAAACATTGTTAAACTGTAGTCATCTGTAGACAAACTGCAAATTTGTTATACTAGAACACTTAGGGATCCAACAGTTGAAGCACCTAATTGTGAGTTATTAATTGTAAGTGGACCAGTTAAACATGTCTCTATTTTACCTTTAATTACAGCCAAATTACAAAGTCCTTTTTAGGAAATCATCAGGAATTTACAGATCCCGAAAATAAAACACACACCAAAAACTGTAATGATTTTATAATTAAACAGAAGGTAATAAACGGGTTGTCAATTCATTTTCTTAATATATTTTAATTTCCTTGTATTTGGCTTGTGTCTTTTTTGTTAGCTTGATATAATTAACACAGAGTAAAGTTAAAATGTCATATAACTTCAACCCCGGCATCCCTGTATCGGCTCTCATTAAGTTATGTTTTTTTTAAGATTTAATTGTTGACCTTTTAAGCTTTAAATGTAACTTATTACATGAAAGATCCTCTTGCCCCCTCAGATCAGCTGATCCCAGAGCCTGAAGTGAATTCTTATGTAAAATGTATTAATGTAAACAATAATATCAATAAAAACTCACATATCGGCTCATGCTGTCCTTCTCATCCACTTTGCGTTTCTTGGCGTCGAGGCTGTAATCAGAAGAGCCGCGGTGCTTCTCGCTCGCCGCCCGCAGGCTGTCTGACGGCGACACGGAGTTATTCTGTCAACAGACAACCAGCAGCCAGACCACGTCAGTGTGCGACATCTTACACTCTTCCCAGAATATGAAAAACTGTAACGACCAACTACCGATATAACGCATTTAAAGCCTGCAGGAGTCAAAGTCCAAACCCCCATACTGACTGAAGAGCTGGATGCTGTTAATGATCAAGGTTTTTGAATGAATTGATTGTTGATGAAAGTTTTCAACTATTTTTGAACCTCGAAGAAATGGATTGTCTATATGGCCTATGAGATCATAACTGGTCATTTAAGGGATCAACTGGCATGTATTACCATCAGTGGAACATTGTAATGAATGCATAGTTTACAAACAGTTTGTATAAATATATATATACATAATGATAAAAGAAATGAACCTGGAGTCCTTCTGTTGACTCTCCTTTTCATTGATGGGATGATTTACCCAGTGTAAACACAGTATTGGAACAGATATAGCTATATGCTGTTATACTGCATTAAAAAACATGTTTCTTCTGAGTTGAAGTGCAATTTCCTTGTCTGGTCAACTGTGTTTCTTGTCCTTTTTTCTCCTGTTCTCCAGCCTTGGGGGATGCTAAAGGCTCATATTTACATACATTTTGTAATTTGCATATTCTACTGTGTTTACCAGTTATTCTGACATTAAGGGGGAAAGCATTTAGTATAATCCCTTTTTTTTAACAATGCACCATATCAGGATAAATTTCTGACCAATACGCTGTGTTGCAACATGCAGAACTGCAGCTTCAGCAAGAATCCTATGAGGAAGTGAGTTCTGTCAATACTGTCAATGCCATCTTGCTTCATCTGACCTGATCTTGACATGATAAGGAGTAACAAACAGTGGGACTCTTGCAAACAAACAACATTCAGTACAAGTTGTTAGTGACACAGCCCAGCCAGCATATGCTCCTCAGTCATGTGAATACTTTGGGGCTTAAATACCAAGTGACAAACCCTCAGAAACCAGAAACAACCAAATGGTGCGTTTCAGTCCAGACACGGCTTTGGAGCCCTTTTCCTTTGTCAGAGCAGCAACAATATTGACTGTAAAGCTAAAACACACAATGGTCCTGGACTGAGCTTGACTGATTTGGGATAGAAGGTTCAGAAGAGGATTCTGGGACAGCTTAGCCCGGCTGCTGTTGCTGCTGCCAAGGCAGCGGAGCAAGGAGGAAACAGACGAGGCAGCTGAGCAAACCAGCACAACGCCTCTGGAAGACAAAAGCATGAACTCCCAAGCAAGGTGATGCGTAGGACAGATGGAAGAGAGGTGCAGGGAACTGTGATCGTGCAGCATGGGATATTTACTATACACACACACACACACACAGCCTGACATCTAATCCCGCCGTGGACCCTCACAGTGACCTGTTCAGAGACACGCTTCAAGCAACATTAACAATTTAAAACAAACAGCTTACATTCTTGACTTTCTGTCTCTGCCCTGTAAATAAAAACAAAAGTAACCAAAATTCTGCCACCGTTTAACTGTCAATCCATGTTAATGACTGCTAGAGTTCCAGGTTCAAGTGTGTGTGTGTGTGTGTGTGTGTGCGTGTGCGTGTGCGTGTGTGTGTGGGGGGGGGGGGTCAGTGACTAAAGAGCAGAAAATGACAGTAAAAGTTCATGAAAATCAAGCAAAATAAAAAAGAGGAAGGAAAGAAAGAGGCCATTGAGGGGAACCTGGACAAGAGTGCAATTTGAACACACAAAGAGGGTGTTGCCAGCAGAGAAAAGAGCCATGAAAGAGGCAGAGTGAGAAAATAAGAAGCAAGAAAAAAAGAAGAGGAAGAAAGACAAGAGAGCAAAAACAGGAAAGGAACTTGGCAAGCAATGAGAGCGTAGCAGTGTGGCAATGAGTTCTCCCCACTAGTGGGAATGCCCGGACAGGCTGGCACTCTCTCAGAAGCTGCAAACAGGGTTTTTGCAGTCTGGGCACTGGTGTGGTGGGGTGGCACTGCCAAACAGGCCGACAGGCAAGAGGGGAGGGAGGCGGGGAGGAGGGTTGAAGGCGAGTGATCCCTGAGGCCAGCCGACACTGTCAGGCAACTCAACAAATCCCTGCCTTCGTCAGACAGATATGGTGAAAGGAGAAAGAAGATGTCTGACTTCTTGGAAGAGCAGCAGAGAAAAGGTAACAGCTTAAGTGAAAGGATGACTTAAAAAAAAAAAAAAACTCCAGAGCTGAGAAGAGTGGAGTGTGACGATGAAAAAACACTGTGGTTGGACAGTTAATGGTGCACTTTCTGCCAGTTCCACATCTCTCCTTCTCAGTTCAGAATATGGAAATTTGTTCAGCTACTGTTGTGGAAAAGAAAAAAGCCACACAGAGAGTTTAAGTCTGGCTCGGTGTGAAGATGCTGTCTGACGGACAAAATCTCCTCCAGCATTAAGGCCCGTCTGTGTATCTGAGCCTGTGACCTTTAAAGGATTGCTTGGACTCAATAACCCTGCAGTTGCCTCCAACTCTGGTATCAGATGACCTGAGACAACAGGGCAGGAAGACTCTGCCTGTGTGTGTCTATGACTGTGGAAAGCAGAGAAGGGGGAGGGCGGCAGGGAGATCAGGTAAAGGCAGTATTGGCAGCCGCTCGTCACCATACGAGATGGGGGAAGAGTTTGGGTTCCCTTCAGACATGAGTGGGCCCATTCAGGATGGCCAGTCAATGGGAACTCAATCTGGCCGAGCAGATCCAACAGAGCGTTACGCTCCAGCTAACTGAGAGCTTTAAGCCTGTCCAATAAACACGGACTTTAACATGAGAAGGAAGAGAAGAGAGAGATAGGGAGAGACAGAGGGGGGAGGGAAGGAGAAGTGGAAAAGAGTAAATGAGTGAGATAAGAAGAGGAAGACGAGAGGGCAGAAATAAAAAAAAAAAAGTATGCAAGAGAAAAAGAGGCAGGCAGACAAAGGGAGTTGAGTGTTGGACACATGCAACAGTGAATCCTCTAAAGTGGCGAGGGAAGAAGAGACGCAGAGTCAAAGTCTCTTTTAATTGTGCTGAAATTAAAGGAGGTAGCTGACTGCTAATCCTCGCCCAGTGATTGGAGTCATTTTCCACCTGGATTAGATGGCACTGGCTTATTTGGCCAGACTTCATTATTTGATTTCAGTCGCCCCTCCTGAGTACAAAAAAATGTGTGTGTGTGTGTGTGTGTGT
>JAOWBC010000001.1:6083242-6098208 GCA_028566105.1 Hypoplectrus providencianus
ATTTGGCCAGACTTCATTATTTGATTTCAGTCGCCCCTCCTGAGTACAAAAAAATGTGTGTGTGTGTGTGTGTGTGTTCCTGCACAGTGCACAGATTTCTATTGAACAGTGGGCTTAAGTCTATGTAAAGCACACCTAATCACCAAACACAGGGAGCCAGAGAGCGGCAAAGTCAAGAGACAGAGAGGAGATGGAGAGTCAACGTACCGTGCTGGACTCGCGTTCTTTCAGAGGATTGGCCAGAGGCGAGTGAAAAGATGAGGGACCAGGAGAGAGACAAGCAAAACACAAATTAGTATAAGAGTCCCCACAACTCAATCAGATAACAGTGATACAATTATTATTCAGCTGATTGATCACACTAATTTCTGCAGCACTGGATAGTTCACCTTGGTACCACTTTCTAGTCGGGAACTTTTTATGTTTAAAAATTTTTTTTTACAAAGGCTTCATTTGGATGAACTTATTCATTTATTAAAGCTTATAAAGTCATTTATTGATGCTTTATTAACCAGTTACGTGAGTGATATGATAACTTCAATGCATATACTACCAATGGACAGTTTGACTTCTGACTTTCTGGGCTGTGGGGTGTCTATAACAATTTATTTATCACATTTTGCAATGCATCCACCATGAATAACAAAAAATAAAAAAATGACCTTAATATCTAAACATTTATAATTAAACGTGACTTACAAACCTCTCATTATGGCTTATTGGAAAACTGAAAATATATACAATGTATTATATTTGTCTTTTCTTACAACGTTTCGTCTACAGTCAGTACTGCATTCTGAGGTTTCTTTGGTTAAGGTCAAAATGGGAGGAAAATATTTCCTCCCATTTTAAAACCATGTGTATGTGTGGCAGGCTGTGCTCCTCACCTCTGTGCTCCAGGTCGTGGTGGTTCTTCTCATCCTTTACAGGCAGGTGAGCCTGGCTGCCAAGAGCACCCAGTGCCAGCAGGCCGGAGCCGGCGCCCGTCACAGGGGGGATGCCGGGCGGCTGCAGTCCCGAGGGGTGGGGGGGCAGCTGCACAGGAGGGCCGTGGGCCGCGTGAGAGAGGTGCTGAGCCTGAAGCTGCTGCTGCTGTAAACAAACGCAGGGAGACAAGACAGAGGACAAGTGGGTCGGCTGGGAAGTGAATCCATGAATGGCCGCACTCTACTCGTGCATTAGAGCTGGCTTTGACAACATTTAGTTCAAGGCCAAACCGTTTATGCATAATAGCAGACTGACAGCAGCTGCCAACATGCTGATCCAGCTCATTCACTGTCTGAGGGGAAAAACTGATTCTGTTCAGAGCTGTAAATGTACTGTGCGGTTATCGTGTGGCTGAAAGCGTTAGATAACTGAAACAGAATACATTAATTACATTAATTATTACTTTATCTCCCATTCTCAAGGTCTTTAGCATTTGGCTGTGCAGTATTATCCCAAAATAGACGACATTTTGAGTCATGAGGCAGAAATGTGTCACATTTTAGAAAGTTAAACCACATTCTAGCTGATTTATAACATTATTTACACCCTGAAAATTGAGTGTGCTTGGACAGTGTTGCAGAGCAGAGTTGTAACTACTTTAGTTTGATCTTTATATCTATATATATATATATATATATCTATATATCTATATATAGATATATATATATAAAGGGGACCTATCTGGCTCATTTTCAAGTTTATTCTTCTATTTTTCTACTCAAGGATAATATAATCATAAATATATTGGTTGTAGTTTCATGAATGAGTTTGTGCCTGCAGGTTTATAAAACAGCCTTGGTCCTCTCTGCTCTTCTCTGAAACACTGTAGTTTCACAAACTGCCAATGTATCTCATTGATGGTCCGAGAGCTTTACATCGTCAACTATCCCCAACTCAACAACATGTCACCTCCGGTTGTCAGAAATGATAGTGTATTTCTTTATTTGCTCTCTATCTCTCTCTCAAACCGCCGTGCTTCATGGTTGGGACAGTTAAAAATCAATAGGTCTACACTTGAAAACCTCAAAACCTTTCAACACTCTGGAAAACCAAGCAAGCATGCCCACTCCTGCAGCAAAATGCTGTTAAGCACAGACACAGTGCAGAACACACACACTTCCCAAGAGGCCATGAACGTCTGTGTGAGAGAGGCAGCCAGAGAGGAGCGAGTAGATAGACAGGAGTTAAATAGCCACTCAGGCAAGAGGGAAGCAAGTGCTTTAAAACAAGGTTAAATAACACTTAGCACATCCATCAACTGCCTCTCCAAAGAAAAAAAAAAAAACATGATTGCTATTCTGCTTGCAGGATAAAACTTCAATAGCCTCATCCATACATTCATTACATAAAATGGAGAAACCAGACGAGGGTATATCTGCTGGCTTACCACATTTAAAGGTTTATTTAGCAGCTGGCCATTATTCAGTCAGCTCATTATGTCGAGCTGGACCTGAAATCCTACGATGGATGGAAGCAACCGAGGGGCGGCATTGTTAATCGATATTGTACTGGTGTGCCGAGCAGCCTATTTGTTGTGAAAAAGGAAAAGCAAGCAAAAAGAGAGAGAGGGAGAGAGAGAGAAAGGGGGCAGCCAGAACAAGAAAAGGAGGGAGAGGCGGAATCAGAAAATAACAAGAGAATGAAAGAGAGAGTGAGCGAGGGATTGAGGCAGGGACGTCCCTATTGAGTGTGCCTAATGAGGAAAAGCGTGCAGGGATCATTATCAAGAAGCTTCATTAACGAGCTATGGCTGAGGAGAGGAGAGACGAGGGAGGGGAATGGTGAGAAGGAGAGAGAGACAGAGAAAGAGGGGAAAAATTCAGAAAATAAATTGCCTCCAATTCAATATTCATGGATAAAGAGCTGGCTTCCTTTCACACTTATCTTTTTTCATTATGTGTAAATGCCGCCGCAGCTCAGGCAACTTCCACAGGAAACAGGCAATTAAAGTTAACTAGGCGAAGCTGGCTCCCTGCAGAACAGTACTGTCAGGTGGAACAAGCATCAACAGCAGCACCAGCACAAACCAGCTGGCAGACTGGCTTAATAAGTCTGGCAATGATCGCCACATTACCTACTTATCCTGTGCTTTACAACAGCTTCTGCGGCTCATCATATTTTCTTCAGTTGTCGCGACAAAGATTAGACTACATCCCACGCTCAAAACAGAGCTGAGTGAGTTCAGCACTAAAATAAGGATTGAGACACCGGCAACGTTTTTCGAGGTTAGAAATGAAGTGCCATCAAACACCTGACTGAGAAAAACAAAGGAGAGGATGCCAAAAATATCCCAAATCCCAAGTCATGCTTTGTCTCCAAAGAGGCATAAGCTCCTCTTCACTAAGACACGTTAGATGGCCAGCAAGCAACTCAAAACACTCAATAAAAACAGGTTGTTTCTGTGTGTCTGGTAATCTGATCACTGACCATGAATGCTGGGTAGACACTATGAGGCGGCTGCTGCTGTTGAATCAAAGGAGAGAGGGAAAGGATAGATTGAGCCAGAAATTAAACAAGCAAGAAAACAAAGGACAATGAGCTCAAGTTGGCATCTTTATATTAAATGTTTTGTCCAATCAACAGTCCACAACCAAAATATTCAGATTACTACCAAAGATAACTAGTAAAAAAAATTACATTTTAAAGGCTGGAAGCGGAGACTTTTGAGGAAGATTTTGTTTGTAAAAAAAGAAAAAACCCTAAAGGCAAATTCTGACTTCTTACAGTTGTATGAAGCAATCATCAAAGTCAGTATGTCAGACAAATGGTGGCGGTTGGCACAGCACCCATTTGAAAAAACAGTGAGTACTGACACAAATCCTGCAACCTACCGACTCATATATCATTTTTAGAACATTTTCAGCACTTCACCTTGGCCTAGGACACAAAACTGAAGCCGTTCTATGTTCTTGTCAAGGTAACCAGACTCCATTGACAAAATCAGGAGTTTCACCTTGCAGAACATTGTAGTTGCTGCTCTACATCTGTCTCAAAGGGTAAGTTAGTTTTTGTTATTATGTAATTTTGATGTTTTAAATGGTTATGTTGTATCCACACATGTCACACAATTACAATAACACAAAATCCATTGAGGCGGCTACAAACCAACTCTCGTGTTCTGTGTGATATGTTAAATTGCAGTTTTTGTCAATGGAGTCTGTTGACTTTGCAGGGAGCACAGAAAGCTGCAGCAGGAGCTGTATGAAGGCAAGGTTAACTGGTTTCAGCATTTAAGCTTTTTGCTTTTTGGTGTCTGCACACACAGTACTGACACAGGTTCTGTGTCAGTACGACTGCCTGCTTCTTTAAAGTGGGGCGTCTACTGCAGGTGATGAGTCTAGTCAAAGCACTGTTAAAGGAAACTAACTGAAGCCCCATTAAAAAACAAAGCTTCATTTCAGGCTACTATTATCTTTTAAATAATACTAATAATAATAATAAGCAAAATGGGCAGCTACCTATATGTTAATATCACAACACGTTTGTGTACCATCATCCTGAAAAGAAAACCTCACTTATGAACAAATGCATAGATGCCAACAAGTGAAACTCAGTCTGGAACCTATTATTTATAAAAAGCCTGCACACTCAACCCAGATGGAAATATGGCCTTGTGTAATAAAGCAAATATACACACGCAAATAAAACATGCAAATGTCTTCACAGAGGAGATGAGTGTGAGCAGACACAGAGCAGGCAGTGTAAAACTTTACATGGTGCTCCACAGCATTTGAATAAGGGTTGGTGATGAGCAGCACAGCACCTGTTACTGACTCGTTAACCATTATCAAAGGACAATCTCCCCCCGTGTTGGTATCATGGAAATGAGACAGCACCTCTGACACTTGTCAAATCAAACTTAATCATGTATCACCTTAGGCAAATATTTATGCAAAACATATTGCAGGACAGGCAAGACTATAGTTAGCATCTTTGTCTCGGGGTCTAGTGACCTTAACAGAGTTCAGCCTGTAACAAGGCTGTTGCAACTCATGATTGTTCTTCTTAGTTACAGGAAAGGAACAATGGAAAATGAAAAGGAAAGTTCAATAAAAATGTTTAAAAGAAAACAAAATAATGTCTATTAATAACCTGAAAATCATGAAGAATGTTGTTGAATGCCAAGTCCAAGGTGACACCTACATGCTGCTCACTGTTCCTATCATCAAGATAAAAACTCAAATGTATCTGATTTAACTAAGAGAAAAGCAGCAAATTCTTCTCTCCAAGCAGGTGCATCTGGTATTTTTTAGCCTTTCTTGCTTTATAAATGTCTGTCAAAATTATACTGTTGATTAAAACAGTGGGCGATTCATTTTCTATTGATTAACTTCCGCCTTATGGAAAACAGTTATATTTTATCCTAGAAGTCCCCAATTAAGTGACCACGTATCAGGTCTCTCAGTCACCTCCAGCAGGGAGGAAAGGGTGAGTGATGGTGTTGTATATATATATATATATATATATATATATATATATGTGTGTGTGTGTGTATATTTTAGACATTGTTGCAGGAACCTGCCAGAGTCTGAACATCACTGAGACTTTAATGACAGGAACCCCACAGCAGCTCCGCCTCACTCACACTGCAGCGACATAGAGATTGATCACCTGCCATGTCTTCACTCCTATAATTAAAGTCTGTTTTCCTCTGTCTATGTGAGTGAGTGTGTGTGGCCCTGCCCTCCATTAATGAAGGCCGGGTCAGTTTTTTTCTAAAGAAAAGAAAGAAAAGGAAACAGGAAGTAATTACCTTGAAAACTGAGGGTTGTACTCCTGACTCATTTACCTTAATCGAATTTCGATATCTGCCTCTCATTAGACTTGACCCCCCCGACCAGAGGGCCCGCTGACTAGCCTCCAACTACAGAGGGCCAATCAAAAGGGTCAGCTATCCATCTGCGTCCAAGCTGGCTATTAAAACTCAGCGAGGATGATAGTTTATAAGTAAAAGCAGATGGAAAACCAAATCAGTGAAAGTTACATTTGGCCAGAGTGGATTTTTTATGCATGTTTAGGGTTGTGGCTACATTTAAAAGGTCAATGACAGATTTCTGAAGAGCACTCATTTCCTCTATTGAAAGCTTTGATCACTGCAAATGCTCTCAATTGAATCAAACATTATACAATTTACTTTTAATATAGTTAGGGTAAATTACAAGTTAAGAGCAAAATGATCCTACAAAGGAACAGTAATACTGGGGCAGAGATAATGCTGTACACACCAATGTTGTTCAGGCCGTAACTACAGGCAGCTGAGTGGGAAATAACGTTCACAACAGTTTCTGAGTAGGCGGACATCAAGGATTTTACACCTAAATAAATTAGGTATCAACACTAACATAAGCAATTTGGCCTCTTTGTTCTCTTAGCAGCACCTGTGGCGATTAAAGGGACTTGCAGGTTTTATATCTCACTTCAGTGGAGTTTCTTCAGCTGCAGTCACCCGAATCATCATTACTGTTTACTCACAACGTGAGCAGAGAACAGAAAAACTCAGGGATAGAGAGCGATGTAACATATATTTGTTTAAACAGCAAGATTGTTACTTTGAAAAGGAGTTATACACAGTTTTTTACTATCTTCTTCTGCTTACACGTAAATGACCAACAACTACAAAGATCAATGAATTTTAGAATTTTTGGCCTTTAATTGCCAGCTATTTGGATTCGAGCTTTTGATATATTTATCTTATTTGATAGCAAACTTAATTGTTGGACTGTTGCAATTTAAATGAGCAATGTAAAGATGACACAGAGTTTTATCATGACTTTTTTTTACAACTAAATTAAGTTATTGATAGTTAATTCAGGTTACTTATGTCACCAGAGGGTTAGCTGTGTGTGAAAGCACCTCAGTCACAATAACACAAGTTTTTCCTGAATGCAGCTTAAATCTTTCACCCGCTACACCTTCCGAATGTTCAGTGGCTGCTGCGGTAATCTCTGTTAGGATCACAGTGTTTGTCCCCACCTGACCTGCTGTAATTCCTCCTGCTGCTAGGTCAGAGCTAAGGGTAAGCCTGTTGGCTGGAACCTTTTATCAAAAATTAAAGTGCAGCCAAAGTGAAATCTGAGAAACTCTGTGATCTGATCTGGACTGTGTGACTGTGTATCTGATGCTCTCTGACTCTGCCTGAGGAGGACAGCTGCTGTTAGGAACTGCACGCAGAGTGCTGACAGGTCATGGTTCACCAACAATCACAGAAGTTACAGCGGCGAACACAAGATTGACAGCACCATTGCAAACATTGAGAACATAAATAAAAACATAATAAACCACTGAAGACGGGGCAAGTCTGCACAAGTAAAGAGGACAGGGTGTTGCTAGTTTGTATTCAGTCTGAACATTCAGATGCCACAGACAGGAGGAAGAAAATGGTTGCAGATTAATACACTAAGCTACTCTTATTCCCTTTTCACCCCTATTTTCCTCCTGAATCTATTACCCTTTCCCAACACTTCAGCTGAAGCGCATCAAGGTGAAATATCCCCATATGACTAATGTAGCCAGCTTAAATAGTCAAATGCCTGTACTGGCCCTAGTCTACGTGTGCAGTTTTGCCCCTGGCCTCGGGTCAAATGAAGTAAGAAAAGGGGGTATACACACAGTCAGAGGCAGATTGGGAAGTCCACGTACCCCGATGATCGCATTCAGCTCTGTCATCGTCACCTGTTTGGCTCGTTCAACAGCCTGAGCCACCTGCTGTTGATGCTGCAGGACACAAACACAAGGATGAGATTCCCAATAGAGAAGAATTCATTACAAAACATCAAAACATCATATCCAGGCCTGTACTGGTGGTTCACCGATACAGAACTACAAACAGGATCTCTAGCCGAGAGGGAAAAACATGCTTGATGATCTTGCTTCAAATCAATACAGTCCCAGACACAAAGTCACAGCAGATACAATATTATAATTAAGAAGAATGATCCTTCAATCACTTTTACAAATTTAATAAAGAGTCTATCAAGGGATAAAATGGCAAAGTTGCTGCAATAGTGTTTTCGCAACCTTGAGGCATTATTTCCAAATCCACAAGTTACTCACAGGACTGTTCAGTTCATGTTTGGTGTGAAATTAACAGTGAAACAAATCAACTTATCTTAAACCATGATCTTTTCCTAAACCTAACCAAGTATTTTGGGTTTTAATTCCCAATATGAATCAGGTGTTTAAAACTGTATCCAGTGCATCAAATACTGATACCAGGGGGTTGTGACAAATGGTTATTTCAGGAGGAGGTCGCTTATATTTGCAGAAACACACATTTTATTCCAGCGACTACATTGGGATTCATGTTATGCAATAAATGCATATCTTGTACTATAAACAAAAAGCTGGGACATAATGTTAAATAAAAGCAAAAGAACGCATCAAATACAGCAGCATCCAAACTGTGTGGGAATCATGGCTGTATAGTGGATTCCTTGTCATTCCTATACGTCCTGTTGACAGGGTCTCTTCAACAAAGCCAGCCTCAGAATTTCCTGAACATTTACTGTGCACAGTGAATTAACATTTATCTCACTTTATAATGCTCTGAGCTGAATTGGTACTCACCTCTTGTGACAAGAACGGCATGATCTGAGCCAAAATTGCATTGAGACGCTTGGCAATCTCAGTCTGTGGTAGTAGAGAGAGAAACTGTTAGAATGATAGTGCCCTGCATGCTACAGGCAGCACTAGAATCAAGCACTTTAACGGCCTATAAAACAAAAGGGGTGTGCACTTGTGTGCCGTAGATGTTTGCAGCGTCCATCTGGACAGACCCTGTATTTCTTAACTAAATTGGGACCGCCTTAGAACAAATTTACTCTCCTGCCTCCATTAGACTCAGGCCTTATTTCATTAGGAGGCTGAAATATGCTAATACCATCTGGCTGGACAGACCATAATGAGGTCAATACTTCATAATTATGGCCCATAGAGAGGGGGTGGGGCAGGCTGAGGCAGACAGGTTAACTCTCCGCTCCTATCTATCAGAGGCATCTCTGGTATCGACCACAGAATATTAGCTGGGAGAGTAAGATGATACTGCAGGGCTCGACAAACATAGAGCACTTTACCGCGCTGCATTTGGACAAATGGATATGCTACGCTGCATGTCTACCGCACTCGAATGTCCCAAGACATTTTGCCCAAACCCATTTCCTTTTTTAAAATCTGTGCTTTCCATGGAGAGAGGAGGAGGAGGGGGTGAAGGAGAGGAATACAAAAGCAGAATAAAGGCAAAGAGTTGGGGGTGATGAATGGTGAAGTGAAACGCTCTGATTTGACACTAAGGTAATACAGTTTGACTAAACCGGGGGAGGTGAACTAATTGATTCTGAGAGATTAGGGGTGGAGGCCCAGCAGGTGTGGTGGTGGGGAGGTGAAGAGGTCCTTCCCGCCGTTTTATACGCTGCTGCATTCCACTCATTTTCTCCTTTAACCTTGTTTGACTGTGAAAGGGGGAGGGAGGAGAAAGAAAGTGGAAAAGGGGGGACAGGAGGTGCCAGTGGCCTTTTGCACAGCTCTCTGTGTCACTCTTTTTCATTTTGGAGGAGGGGAGACGGGAAAAGAAGGAGAGAGGAGGAGGGGGGACAGACCTTTGCTGGCCTGTCAGGAATTATCTCACAACCTCCTGTCTGACCTTAGACGCACTGTGCTTTCTCTCCATCCAGCCTCCTCCCTCCTCCTTCACACCCCTCCCTGCTAATCTTAACTACTCTCCTCCGTGTCCTCCCCTCCTTCCTCCTCTTCCTCTCTCATCTTCCCCCTCTTCTGTTGCTGGGGCAACGCTATCTGGCACGGCTGATCGTTATGTAAATTGGGCTGGGGCCCTGACCAGAACAGCCTGTAAAATCATATTAGGCGCAGCAAAGAGGCAGGTCATTAAATTGAATTTTCGGCCTGTCGATCTGATCGGCACGGGAAATTAATGAGGGATAACTGGGAGTGGGGAGGTTGGGCGGGGGCTGCACTGGGGGGAGACATAGAGAGAAAGGAAGAGAAAGAGAGGGAGGGAGCTCTGTGGAGACTCATAAACCATCATCATTAGCGGGGGCTGGATACAATGACACACAGTAGGATTAGAGTGTTTCAGTATCACACCACTTCTCTGGAAATGGCTGCAAGGGGAGCAACATGGGGCTTGTAGGAAACAGCGGTATGCTGATACACTCGGCTATTAGAGCAACAACATTACAAACCCTCACCACAAACCGATTCACAAAGAAAGGCATCCATTTGTTCATAGGAGATCACCTCTCCACAGCCACCACTGGAAGCCCAAAACAAAAACATTCATAGAATTCAGGTGCACTTTGTCTTTTGTGTGGAATTGTTTTAGTGCAACGTGTTAAAAAAAAAAAAAAGGTTTCTCTCAGCAGTTCGCTGTGAAAGGCGAGCTGGAGCACCAGGTGCTTTGAGATGCAAGATCATGTTGAGCTTTGTTCACGGGTTTTTAAGGTTAAATATTCCCAAACACAGAGCTTCCTCTGAAATTTACCCCAGAGTCAAAATATTACTTTAGAGCCAGGAAATAAAACAATGGAACAGACTTCCTTAGCATCCATTTTTCTCTTTCTGGCCCAATTATTCATGCCGTGCATTTTAACCTGCCATATCTCAGCTTCGATTTCAAAGAATGCGAGGGCAAGCATGACTCATGCATCTACAGTAATCGTCGCCTTAATCAGCCACATCTAGTCCTTCCTTTTCAATCTGAGTCACTCCAGCCTGTTCAAACAGAGTTCACACATGTTAGGGAGGGCAAAGGGGCACAAGGCTTATTTACACGACTTTCACAGCCATTTTGTAGGGAAAAATACTCAAAACACATCACATCCAATGACACGCAGCACTCTTAAATTACTCCCGCGTTACTTTGGAGGCTCCATTTTCCACAGTGCTTTTAGGAGCAGAGACAGGCACTGGAAAGAGTTTATTGTCACTTAAAGCCACTGAAAACAGAAGCCTTTGAGCCAGCAGAAGCTTTTCACTGCAGCTCCACAATTACAGGTACTCAGGGTTGTCTAGTAGCACCAGAGCTTGGAGAGGCTCTCTCTCCATTGCATCCCTCTGTCAATGGTGCATTGAAAGCCATTTGGCTGTTTGTCGCTCCAGGCATTAGCCCCCAAGTGGAGAGCAGAGTCTCTGACGAGGATTCAATTGGCGAGGAAACCAAGTGGCATATGATGGTGGTGGTGGTGGTGGTGATGGTGATGGAGGAGAAGGAGGGGGGTCGGTTTGGGAATTATCTTCTCAGCCACAGCAGAGGAAGAAAGAGGCACTTAGAGGTATCTTGTTCATTACAAATGCATGAAGAATATTTTGCATGTCATTCTATTTTGAGCTCATATACACAAACTGAAGTGACATCCTTTTCTGCAGGGGAGCGTATGGAAATGAGCTGTTTTCCACCAGATTACATCTGATTTCAAATCACCATGTAAACAATATTTTTTTTTTTTTTTTTTTCCAAACAGATTTCATTTTGAATTATGCAGTTGATGAAAACAGACGCACACACAAACCATGTCTCTTCTGGCATTTAAATGCATCAAGACTAACAAAGAGAAGAGTCATCAGCTGGTTGACTACACAAAAACACCAACACACTAATTGTGTAACACTGTTGTACCAGCCCTTCTAGCCCGGGCTATCAAAATAAAGCATGTCTCACAGCCTCCAATAACCTCGTCCAGCTCCCCTGAGAGAGCGTGTGTGTTCTCGTAGTCGGTTTGTTTTGGCTTAGAGACAGGTCGGCCATCATCACCTTGGCAAACAATTCCAGGAATCTTGTATAAATTATTCATTTGCACAAGCTCTCTTTTCTCCCGCCCCTCTGCTCCTCCTTTAACCCTCTTCCTCCATCTAGGAAACGGACATGACTTTCCTTGATGAAGCATTTCTCCGTTTCCCCTCATTCACTCAACAAGTGAGGAAATGGAGACACAAAATGGCTACCAAGGGTGCAACAAAAGTAAGCATAAATATATAACATTGTGGTATAGGATCCGTTGTTGGTTCATCATTCCATTTATGCTCCTTTTGCTTTCAATTTACTCAAATGGAGAAGTGAAATCAAACTACAAGCAGGCGTATGAGAGAGATAAACATGGACCACAACTGAGAACAGAGGTAGTGAAAAACAAAGCAGCCCCCACCACACCCACACCACAAAGTCAGCAGGGCATGTTGCTGAGGCAGCCTAATGAGCTGCGCTAATTAAAATCACTTATTGACAGCAAGCGAGGGTGATTACCTCCACCCTGCACTCTTTGCCATCATAAGAGACACTGTCAAAACAAATTACCCCCCGGCAACCGCACAGATCCCCTCACTAGCAACCATTCAGTTCAGCAGCAGCGTGGAGGAAACTGTGTGTCTGTTGGAACTTCGATTACAGTGTGTTTGTGTGTAAAGACACAACCACTGTCACCATGTAAGGGATATGAGTATCTATTTATATGCATGTATGTGTGTGTGCCCATACGCCGCTTTTTCAATCCAGCTTTGTAGCGATAACAACACAAAGTGAGTTTATCACTTCTTTTTTTCACACTGCAATAAATCTTCAACACAAGCAAAGTAATGGGCCTGCCTGCATCCAATAATCCAGCCTCCCCTCCCTCCCTTCCTACCAATAACAGGGACCGCTAAGGGCTGTCTGTTTACCTCTCGCTGATGTCATCACAAACACTCGTTCACCAGGGGAGGGGAGGGAGAGAGGAAGGGAGGTGGCGGGAATCATGAATTATTCAGAGTGCTCCGTCGACTCCACCGGGCTTATTGATAAACAAAAGGAGATGCACAGGAGAGGACCAGTCGATTAACCCATTTACCCCGAAGCCTCTCACTCCTTTCCTGTCTCTATACTCCCCTCTTTTGTTTTGTCCACTGCCACCAGCCTCCACCCACGACAACCAGCTCCACCCCCACCCTGCAACCTCCTTGTTGGTGATAAGTGCCTGACAGAAAACGCTCAAGAAGGGGGGGGGGGGGGCCTCTAACAGCTAGTTAGCACACACACACACACGTCTACAAGTAACGTCTACACCTGATGAATTGTGCAGTGTGCCGCTGCTCCAACTGGGCTTCCCTCCCACTGATGCCATTAACCTTCTGGATCTGAGGGCCATGAAGCCTCCGCCCCACCCCTCTCTTTTCTCCCCCTCTGACAGACTCCCTCTCTCATACATCATATCACACAGCTAATGACACAAGGGCCATCATTCACATCACATCGTTGGGGTGGTGGCGCAGACAGAGGAGGGGGAGGCAATGAAAAGACATAAGGGCACGGGGAGGAGGTGGTAAAAGGAGAATTGAGGAGGCGAAAGGTGACTGAGGGAAGCAGAAGGCACGGCAGAATCAGAGAAAATGGAAATGTAAGTGTTGAAAGATAAAAGAGGGGCATCTCAAGATCACGGTAATCTTTTCTCCTCTTTTCAAGTGAACTGAATAAAAGATTATGCTAATGTCTGTTAATAGAAAAGAAAATGTGGGTTTCACACGGCTGACTAAGAGGCCTCCGGTCAGATCTTTCGCTAAACAGATTTGTTTTGCAGCATTGTTTACAGGTGTAATCTGACTCTTATAGAGCAATTAGGACTTCTGGAGTGTGCCTGAGCAGATGTCTCATCCTAAATGCACTAAAACTTAACCAGCCAGACAGCATGCACACTCCTCATGCTGCGGAGATGACTTAAGAGTTTCATCATATACAGTATAATATCAGTTCTTTCATTTTATTCAATTTATGTCAGTGATTAATCATAGACTATATGATTATGACCACTTAACACAATCATTTACATTTATAGCCACTCACAAAAAGCAACTCAAATATTATTTTGATTGATTGATTAACCTTCAAAATGTCACTAAACGGTAGTCTGACTAATAGCTGATGTTGAGGGCCTAAATTGTCTTATCCATCTGTATTCAGCATAACTGCCCAACATCCTGATATGAAATCTATTTTGCAGAACATATAATGTAGAAAGCAGTTCTGTAGGAATGGTCGTAGCTATTAATTTAATTTTATTCCTTCTTTCTCTCTCAGATGTCATTGCAAGAATTGGTTGAAGTAATTTGTCTGTTTAAGTAATTATGTTGTTAAATATTATTGACAAAAAGTTAGTTGTTTAAACAAGCAGCCTTTTAGAACTTTTGCAGAGTCACATCAGTGGTTCGCAGTCCACATAGAAAAGGTTTATTTTCATTGCAGGTCAAAAGGTTCACTATATTGTCCGCCATATCTGTAATCAGCAAATATTCTCTAAAATCAGTACCGATATCCTTCTCAAAAACCACATATTGGTCAGGCTCTTCTCTAAGTGTCCCTCAATTATTTTTTTCCCTAGTACAAAAACACACACTGAGACAATACTTATTTCCAAAATGCTGTGGGAAGACATAAAAATGTAAAGCACTGAGAAGCACAAAAACAGCAACTTAATACAACCCTTTGTACATCCACAGCTGACAGGAAAACGCTGCTGAGGCTCCTGAGCATTGTGTGTGTTGCTTGGGGACACTTGTGCGGGGTGCATTCTTGGTGGTGTGGGGTTTATGAGCTAACTAAGTTATATGGGTTGAGTTGTTTCCACAAACCAACATGCCTCAAAACTCAAGATCAACTGGAAGCAAAGCAACAACAAAGCCTCATGAGAAACACAGTCACCATTTCTAAGGCTAAGACATTTCAACACATCTACTCTTCCTCTATCCTTCATGCCTTCAGAAATGGCTCCTTGGGTGGTGCGGAGGAAAATGCAGATATTTTTGCCCTTTTCATCTGTAGAAGTCTTTCCACTGCAGCATGATGCCCAGTGCTGGGTGGCAGCTGAACTAATGAGCTTTTAGCCCGGCTGGCACTGGGGAGGCAGACACAGAATAGTGCAGGCATATGTGCGCACACACACACACACACACACACACACACACACACACACACACACACACACACACACACACACACACAC
>JAOWBC010000001.1:6109523-6132681 GCA_028566105.1 Hypoplectrus providencianus
ATTAATTACTTCATCCATTCAACTGTCCGCTCTTTCAACCATCCCACTCATTTTTTCCTTGGAGGAGTGCAAAATGGTGGTCTGGTTGATGGGATGGTTGCAGCAGTATTGTGAAGCACCCACTGACTGGGGATTATTGACATGCTTTCACAGGCGGGTTCAGACCATGAAAGGAGACATTCCTCGCCACAATGGACCCAGTGTGTGTCGCGGGGGCTGCAGACATGAATAGGGCCCCTAAGTGTATCACTGTGACTCGTCAGCCTGTAATCAATGCAAACAAGATGAAAGGGCCTTATCATAAGAGACAAACACAGACATGAACAGTGTTGGAACAAAAAAGGTGAAGGCCTTTTTTGGCCAAAGTCCAGGGATTTGTCTGTTCTATTATCTGGTGTATATACTGTATGTGTGTGTGTATATGTCAGTCGACACACATATGCATTTTTGGAGAAAAGGAAAAAGTGGAGCTCAGTACATGCAAAAAACTATTTCTGGACATAATGTTTCTACAATAGGACATGAACACGGGAATACTGGTTGAAAATCCTGGGATGTCTGTTGCCATGTACCTTCCCTCCTGCCTGCAGGAAGCTTGTGTGTTTTTTTATTGTCACATTGCATCACCAGACAAAATGACATTGAGGGCAATATCTTAAAACCATCATTAGACCAACCTGCCTTGGCTGGGGGTCTGGTGCAAAGGGTTTTCACCTGTCCATGCATTCTGAAAAATTAGATACTTTACAATAAGTGTATGTCTTTATCTATCTCATGCACTGATCACACGTTTTATTTCCCCTTTTCTTGCCTCTGTTTATTTAGTAGCCAAACCAACCTTCTCTTTTTTGTTGCAGCAGGACTAATAAAATATAGCAGCAATCAATCATGGGTTTTCATTTTGTAAACAATACAATTTTTCTGTATGTCTGTAAAAACCATACTGCAGACAGGAGTTTTTGATACATTGCCCAAACAGTTTGGAGAATATTTAGATGCTGTAAGGAGAAGCCAGCAGAGTAGAAGAGATCCAAACTTTTCCTTGTCACACTGCATGTTTGTACAACCATTCACAAGGAAAGCATAACTGCATCCTTTTGATATACCACCAAACAAAGAAGAATTGAGTAAGAAACACTGACAATATTCTCATAACTGTATTGTGTTCATTAACAGAGTAAGCCGAGTTAGACATAAGTGAATTTCAAACACAGTAAGGATGTTGAGGAACTTCTTGTTCTAAAATCCTATCTGGTGCTATGCCATAATCCCTCCTTGAAAGAGGGCCCTCTCTTTTGCAAGAAAACCTGTGACAAGTAAGCTTTTTAAAAACACAGCTGTCATTCAGGGCAATTCGTTTAGCTACTAAAGGTAAACAAGAGTGAAGAAGTGAGAAAAGACAGGAGGCTCCTCAAAGTACCTTGACAAATTTCCCTTTTGTTCCTGTCTTTTAAGAAGCCCTGAGATGTTAACACTCAGAGCTGGAAGACTCTCTTATTACAAGATGTTTAGATTTTATCTACACACATTTTGTACATTAGTAGCCATCAACAACTGGTATTGTTAAGACAAAAAGGATAATAAAAAATGTATAAAAGCTTAAATATATTTATTTTTTAATGTTATCATTTGAAATCGAGACATTTATAAAACTATCTTACACATGATTAAAAGCTTAATGCTGCTTAAATGCAGGTTAGTTGTAGTATTGTTCTGTTATGGACCTATCACCCTGAAACACAATATTAAGCACTCATTCAATTTGAGTATTTGCTGTACACAAAGCGTCAATTTGGAGTTCACTGTTGTTGATACAGAAAACATGATTTTGTCTGTTTTTCCGACTGCTCTGCAGAGCATTAATGAGTTAAGAACGGCTCTGCCTCTGGTGCTGTTTGTGATTAATGAGCTAATTTAGTCGGCACTCATCGTGACCGGGTCTGCAGGCCAGCCCGGTGTGAGGCTCTTTAGTGGGTTGGTGTTATTTTTTGTGATTACCGTCCAAGTAGCTGCTGTAAGAGGCAGGTCAACAAAGTGACCTTATCCCGTCCTTCAGCTGGAGAGTGAAAGGGAACCTGGTGATGATGGTGAGGCCCACTTTGCCTTTACCAAGTGAATGATAACACAGCCAGGGAGGTGCCAAGTACTCCAACTACCATTGCTGCCCCCAAAGAAAAACAGGGGGCAGGTCGAGAACCCATGTCTCCTAGAATTCAGTACAGATATATTGTTTAATTGTATAATTGTTTGTCCAGATATTTTGTGCTGACAATTAAAGGATTGCCCATTATGTGTACAGGCCACGGTGTTTTGTGTGAATGAAGAGCTGCATGGTAACACACAGGATCACTGGGAGGTAGGCCCATGTAAGGTGAAAGATTTTGGCAACATCCACACTAATACGTTGTCATTTTAAAACAGGGTGTAGAAATAAAAACTTTGTTTTAGCACCGAATCAGGAATAATCTCTGTCCAAATTAACATAACAGAAAATGCAATTCATGTGACCATTTATGTACGACATGCATCTGCAAGCTGATGTATTGGAAGCACATTGTTTAGTCTGGGGTTGAAAAAACAGAAAACAGCACACAAGAAGAACAGCAAAGGTAAAAAGCAAGAGCAGAGATTTCTTTGCTTTGACAAACCGAAAGGTGGAACTGTTACTGAGAATCATGAGAGTGGTGGTCAAGGCAGCAGAGTGGACGTAAATTTAGATTTTAACACTGGTCCCCTGAGGAAACGAGGTAAAACAGAGTATCTGCATCACTACATTCAGTCATTTTGGTAGTTTCACAAACATGATATGAAACCAGAATGGCATTTTCTCACTATTTGTATTCATGTCAATAATCATTTTCTAGTATTATCTCCAATCCACCACTGTCTGGTTGATTGTTCATGTATTATATCTGCCAGTTTTGGTGTTGACGTTTCAACATTTTTATTTTGTTATTCTTGGGGTTCACATGTTGGTTTCAAAGACTTCTTAGAAAGTCAAACCATAAGAATGATTCAGAAGCTGCAGCTCTGTAAATCAGAATCAGTTCATTATTGGAAAGTTTGCGCCCAACCCTCTGCCTTCTTGTTCCAACATATAATATCTATTAAAAACGAGGGTGGAAAGGGATCTTCACATATGTGAGAGCACCCTGACATCTTGGTGCCATTTCAAAATATCTTCTCTATGTAATGATCTTTTTTTCATCAGTCACTCTGCGGGCAACCAGAATCCATTATGGACCAGAGCAAAATATGGTTTCCAAGGGAACAAGCCCCTGCACGCAGAGCCTTGTGATTGTAGGCAAGATGGGGTGTTTGCACTCATGTATACTTCAGAGGGAATTGTGCAGCATTTATGCATACTCATTGAGAATATGCATGCAGTGGTGCATATGGCCTTGTGTGCAGTTTCCCTGCATGTGGACCCACTCAGCCTTGTGAGATAAATGGAATGAGGTAAATCACCTGGGAGATTGCAGCCAGGCCATCGATTTCATGGGTCATCAGATAACACCAGGGCTTGCAGAGCACATGCCCTTCAGCACGAGGCGAAGGCTATCATTTAGCCAGATCAATAGCTCTAATTACCCTGCTCCACCCACTGCAATAAATTCAGAACCTATCATATTGTCTTCAAGAAACTGGAATTGGTACAACCCAGTATGGATGGTGTAAACGCACCACATCACAGTGTTGTAATTCTTATTACCTCCACCATGGTTTTAGGTGTAGATTGTGGGTTTTTCTGTCTGTAAAATTACAGAAATGAACCAATACATTTTGGAACACATCTGAGGAACAGATGGTAATTTGTTGTTATAATAATATTTATATGTGTACATATTCTTTTAACCTCATATTTAAGGGCTGTCTACATGAATACACATCTTAACAAAATGCTTTGGGTTTTTTTTTATATAGAGTCCAAAACACAACTACAATGATGACAATGGTGGCAAATTGCCATTGGAATCACTTTCAGAGCAATATGAAGAGTGATAGAAACACTGACAACTCATCAAAATGTTTTAACTACATATACACGCATCATTATTGTTATAGTTAACATTATAGTTAGAGTCCTTGACGTGGACTATACAATGCTCATTAAGCTGGATAGATACCTTATGAAGTCATGTGATAAAGTAAAATGGTATGAATCAATCTGAAAGACAACTTCATAGTAAAACAAGTGTCCAATGTTAATTCTGTTCACTTGGCTGCTTTTTAACATCATTAAGACCAGACATTTGAATTGTCAAAATGTGAAGTGTGTGTGATGTTTCTGAGGTCTGGAACAGGGCTGAGATTCTGTCACTGCTGTGTATGTTTGTTAACGTGAGAATTTGAGCTAGTAGCTAAACACACCTATGAAGGAAGCACCACAGGCTGTTTCAAAACTCTTGTCAAACAAAGCAAAGTGCGGTTTTTAAACGAGCTGCGTGGGCTCAGAACAGAAAGTTACTGTGAGATAAACACACCGCTCACTAAAATGCGGCCTGTCAGTTGCAAACGTGGTTTGTGCTTTCTGAGAGACTTTACCGGATTTGAAACAAATAAGCCTGCATGGTGCAAAAAGGAAGTATGTGACAGAGTTTCGCCTTCACTCCCTGGTCTAGTTACATTGTCTTAGAGCACCACTTCTGCCTGACGTGTCACTAACCCACTCTCTGTGAGCCAAACAGCATCTCGTGTTAATATCTTCAAGCTGTCCACTTAAAAGCAATGCTGTTGCCCCCCCCCCGGTCTGTCCCTCACCTCCAACATGCTGAGTGCTGCCATCCTGATATCAGGTATCTCCACACTCGTAGCTCTGCAGTGGTCCACTTTTCACTGACGCTGGCACTCTGCCCAGCACCCATCACTTTCTGTCTCTCACTCCCTCGTTCACATGAAGGAAACAGCTCTCTCGGATACTGATATTTATCATGGTATAAATGACATTGCCGTTTTGTTGTGCTTCAATATCTTTGAATCCAAGAATTATCTATTTGTTGGTGTGGAGTCTTAATAATAATCAAGAGTTACATGAATTGCATATGGAGACTATTAAAATAAACAAATTATACAGAAGAAAACATAAAAACAATAAGTTATTCACTTGTAACAAATGTAACAAAAGCCAAATTTTGTTGGATATATTTTCCGAGAGATAATTGCCTTTAACTATATTATTGTAATTTTAAGACCACTTCATGCCACTGATACAATGATAATATAACAGCATAATAATGCAAGTACACCCTTTAAACTTGACTGTATTTGTGAAGGAACAGGCAGAGCCCATCCTATGGTGAAACTCTGACAGATAGCAGACGAAAAGACGGGAGCAGTACAATTATAAAACACGGCAAACTTTTTCAATATCTGACCAACTCAAAACACCCCACTGTGGGCAGGCTTTCTTTTCCCAAAAGTCTGTCACATGATTGGTAGTTTCCCTTACATTTAAACTGAAAGTAAAACCTAGTTTAGACAACTAGTGTGAAAGGAAGAAAACACTCAGAAAACAGTCAAAATTTAGCACATTTTAACCTAGAAGGTCCCCAAGAATATTGCATACGTCATAAGAGCCATTTCAACCAAATAATGCTGAAATATGATGATATGATGTATGATATGTTCCTGCTGTCCTCCTGTCTGGAGCAATTCTGGTATCCCACTGAGAAATGCAACTCACATTGTTCATAGCATTGTTTGGGGGGTAGCTTTAGTCCTTAGCAAAGGTGCTACCTGGCTAGCTAGCTAGTAAGCTAGTGTCAGTACGGTGTTGGTCAGTCATAATACAGAAGAGAACTAGACTGACTGCTAATCCAGCTGCAGTTTTGGAAAAAGGCGGTGTTAACAGGTGGGGGTCAGCAGGATGGCAGTGAATTAGGAGCAGCTGATGAATTCAGATCAGAACTAAATACAGCAGCATAGCTGAGACAACACAGCAATATGTCATTTTAATGTATGCAGTAATAAAAAAATAATCACTTTGATAATATGTTTTATATATTAGGGAACTATAATAATGTATTAGTTTTTAACAACAGCCAGCAATCTAAACTTCTGTGTAGCATATCAAAGTTCATATCAATCTTATTACCTGGCACTATCAATGGTCGAGAGTTATCACAAATAAGTAGTGTTTCTGCAGGTGCATGCTGCTATGTGTGTCCACTCTAAGGTGTTCACTGATCATGTCTGAAGAGTAAGCCAACCTAGGCTCATATTAATACTTTTTTAAAATGTAGGTTACCTCTTTTACAAAGAACTGTAGGGTTTTTTTCAACCCACATTCGTGTGTAGGTTTAGACCTCTGAGTGTAGATGTGTGTGTGCTCGTCACAGGTCTATCAAACTGTGCTGCCCCCATACTGGCAAGCCATCGCAATGCAGGCGCATATCCAAACACATCCAAACATGCCCAGCAGCTGGCCTCAGGGCCACTGTAGCTGTTTAGCCCATAATAGTGACTGATTAGAATACCAGTGGCGAGAACTGAACCCAAAGCAGTTGTTGACAAGGGATATTAAGCAAAGTGGGGAGTCCAGCCGAGGGGATTTGATGATGCCACCAGGGAACATGTGCTGGCCCGCACAGGGGCTCTCTTTAACACCATAGCATCCAAACAGCTGATAACTCCATCCAAGAGACGGGAGCAGGGTTACACTGCTTCACCCCACCGCCCTGCAACAGGAAACCGAATGATGAAACTCCATGACAACACTGTGGAGAGGCAACTTGTGTCACCACTCTTCCATGATATTGTTTGTTTTTATTGTTTTGCTGGCTGGTTTTTATCTTTCCTCTGCTGCTCCCACAACCACCACCACAACAAAGTGGAGTGCCAAACTAAAACTGCCAATTGTATGCTGTTGCTGCAACTGCTGTTTAATTATGCTCGATCATGTCTTACCAATCAAGTTCCTCTGTGCCAAAAGGAGGAAAGACTAAAAAACCACATTATTAATTTATTTGCATCTTTGCTGCCCCTGCATTTCCAATTTCTGAATTCTCACACTTTAGCCTTCAACACCCTTTCATACATCGCATTTCGCTCCCAGAAAGTAGGGAAATAGTAGAGCAATTTCTAACCTTTTTCTCTTTTATCATTACAACCCCTTGACTTTTTCTTTTTCTTTATTATTACATTTCAGCAAAATTAAATGTACGAAACAAATACTGCCTCCTAAAATTGCTTTTATTTGCTGCTTTTTAGCTTTATTTGCTGTGAGAAAAAGCTCTTCCAACACCAAATTTAGTTTTATCGTGATAAAAAAATCATTTTTATTGAACATATCTGCAAAAGTGAAAATATCTAAAATGGATTCTCCCTGAAGCTATGATCAGTGGTTCCTATGGTCTGACTTATTTGTTAGGACATCATGCTCAATTCATGTGATTTTGTAGGATCGGGTTGATAAAGTACTTGGATATACTGCTCTCATCTCTGAACATGATACAGCTGTAAAACATCTGCATGCTAACTCCATCATAGCTCAAAGCTCAGCTCTGCTGAAATACAGTCTCACAGAGCTGCTAGCATTGCGCTAAGTCTGGCAATTCAGTATTTATAAAGACACTATATACTCTCACAGTGCTCATCTTCCGCACATTATAAAGACATCAGCTGCCACAGCCACTTAAAAACAGCTCGACCCTGGATGAGGTGTGTGTGTCTGTTGTTTGAGAGGTACTTCAGTCAGTTTGTAAAGCACATTTGTGAGTGATGCCACAAAGAGCATGAACCAAAGTACATACTTCTGTAGGTGCTAAAGCTCCACATCATGACCCCTGAGAGGCTGTTGATCACGTTTCGTAACAATCTCATCTTCTCGGGCCTGGAAGATGGAACGGCTCAAGGAGTTGCTCTGTCATTCACTAACAACCACTTGAACCTCGCTACCAAGGAGACCCAGGTACTCCCCAAATCCCAATTAATGAGAGAAAGGCTTAAAGAGGGTGTTCTTGACTCCGGCTGTGACAGCTTAATTGTAATTTTGGCGAGGCCCCTCTGGCAACAATCTTCTCTACTTGACAGCTCTGTGCTCATGATTGAACTGAAAGCCCTCTTTTGCATATTCATGTGGTTACAACTGAATACAGTAAAGTGCAGGAACATATGTCCACTGAGAGGATGTGTGCAGGATGTGCAGTTGTGTGTTTGTAGGCGAAGAGGCATTATGTATCTACTCAGCGTGCAGCTGTGGATTATTCACATTAATGTGTTTATACAGATGACAGTGATACAAATGTGATGGCACATTTTAGTCAAAAGTGATTAGTCCTCAGGAATATATCTTTATAACTGTGCCTTTTCTTTGACAGATAACGCACTAATAATGGAACAATAATCCACTTTGAAAATCAGGGCTATCATGCTAATAGAAGGAGGACAGCTGGTCTGTGAATTCATTGATATTAAATCTTTTGTTTACCATTTAATTAATGAAGCCTACTAGTATTTAATTGACTCTGACTACAAAATAAAAAATTTTTCGTGAACCAATTACAATCCAACAAGTCAAAAGACATTCATGGATAATTATTTAAACATACTATAAGGAGGTTTTAACGTGTTATAGGTTAAGCCCTTTATAATTTACAAGACCATCACTGAGAAGATTGGCTTTTTCTATATACTTATTCTAAATGCTTGTTCCCTGATCTGATTCTCAACCAATTAGATAAAATGTTTTATAGCAAGGCAGACCAAAAGAGCATATATTTACATTTTCCCAGCCAAAGGAGGGGGGGTTTTACTTTAGAGAACTTTTTTGACCTTTTATTTTATGGTAATGGCTGATATTGTGGCAGAATCAACGAAAAAGAAAAAGTAAAGAACTGACCATAGTGAAACTATAATATATCTAGAAAAAATACATTGTCTTAAAAACTAAAAACAAACAAGCATAATTCTTTAAAAACAAATCTCAGATGAAATAGTTCCATAAAAATAAAGAAAATCTCTTTCAATAAACAAAACCAGGATGTCAAACAAATGAGTTAAAAAGTAAATGACATCTGCAAAAAAAAAAAAAAAAAAAAAGCAGAATATTACAATAAAGTTTCTCATCTCCCCAACTTTAATGATCTCATATTTGTATCACAGATTAACTGCCTCACAAAGTATCCTTACATCGCTGACACACTGACCCAAACATAAAGAACACACATACAAACCCCTCAGATAACATGGATCAGCATTGGCCATAATAATGCATCACTATTGCCTGTTCTATTTCAATTATTAATAAGACACTGAATAATAATACTAACTACTAATAAACATATCAGCACTCCCACTGTAGATAGTATATATAGAACAGTCTTTCTATGGATATATACTGTATTGATTCATATGTGTAGATTTCTCTGAATAGATGGGTCTGTAGTCTTGAATTAAAGACAGATCTGCTGATGTTGGCAGGGAACGTGTTCGCCTTGTCACAGAGAGCTGTGCCCCGAGCTGTTTGCTGCTGAACATGGGAAGTGAACGAGTAATAATACTTCCTGTGTGAACATGGATTAAGTGGGTTTTATACGGCGTGCATAAATCAGTGACTGAAGTTAGGTCTTGTATTTTTCTTCTTTGTGGAAATCACTTTAATTCATACATTAACTGAAAGCAAACAGAAATGTCGATAAGTTTTCTTGCTTTACCTGGATATTCAGCTGTGTTGTAAATCTGGATGCTTCTCATTGAATATCTGGAGCGGTGATAAATGTAGTGCTTCTGAGGATTGAGTGTGCGTGAATAGTTATTTTGTATGCACATAAATGTGGCGTGAATATAAGCAGTTAGTTCTGTTGATTTAGTTACTGTGGTAACCTGTGTGGCAGCTTTATTACGAGGCTGAGAGGGTGTTTCTGTTTGAAAAAGTAAAAGCATAATTTCCTGAAATGAAACCTTCCTAGTGAGCTTTTCAAATGTTAGAAGCAGCAAACAAATCTCTATTCACCTTCATTTTCTCAGATTCAAACTTAGTTTTAATGTTTGTGTAAGATGCAGTCATTATGTATGAAAGACTGTGCCTGCATTAGTGTTGCTGCATACTGTGGATACATTGGTGGAGAAACCTTGACTTCAGATCAGCCTAGATGGACCATTACCATCAAATGATGCATTCAGGAGCGAAAAGGCAGCAAGGTGCATTAACAGTAGTCTTTTTGATGTTTGTAGGCGCATATTCTTCCTTTTATGAAGTGCACTATATCTCGCACGATTCCTTCTCCTTATTAACATAATATTAGCTTTGAAAAGACTGGAGCTAAATGCATTTTCAGCATGAATAATGCAAGTAAGAGACATGTCGTCTTTCACGTTTCCGTGCAGCTCTTCCTCTCTGAAGTAGATGTCCCTAAAAGCCTTTACTGGGAGAGTGCAGTGAGGTGGACAGCAAAGCAGAACAAAAGGTTATTTTGTTGAAAGAAGCAGAGTGGTGACAAATTATGAACAACTCATTACACTGAGGTGGCACTTTGTAGAGCAGCGAAACCCAATCAAACATTGAGGATGGATCTCTGGGGGAATGTTGGAAGGTGCTAATAGCTCTCTGTCAGTGACAAAATGAATTACATTAAATTTCCCCAAAGACCAAAAAACTCATTAATACTTTAGTGGAATTCATGTTTTAGGATATCTTTTTATGGTGTTTCTGCTCTGTTAGATACAATACTTAACAACTTTGGAGAAAGTTACAAAACAGAAAGTGATCGAGGAAACGGAGAGAGAAAGAGAGAGAATGTGTCTGTTTGTTTGTTTCTATTTGTTGTCTCATCATGATTCTTAAATGTATATATCACCCCAATTCCAAAGAAGTTGGGATGTTATCCGAACACACACACACACACACACACTATATATATATATAAATATATATATAAAATGAAAGTCAAAATGTCATGGCATAACATCTGATAGTTGTGAAGACGTACATGAAGTCCACATGCTGGAGGTGCAAGAGGAAAAGTCTTTTAGGAGTTGTCCTCTGGGGAACATGAATGTCCGTACAAAATTTCACGGCAATCCATTTAACAGTTGTTGAGATATTTTAATCTGGACCAAAGTGACGGATCCACCGACTGACAGAGTGAAATTACCACCCCTAAAGCCATGCAGCTGGTGTGGCTAAAAATGGCTCATAAAGACCCTCATAAAACACATTTATATTTATAAAGTGACACATACCAAAGGTCACAGTTTAATACTGAATAAAGAGGTGGCAGTTGGAGAGAGGAGCTTTGGCCTCAGTGCCAAGCTGTTTTAAGCAGTAAGATAGCAGTTACAAAAGCCTGGGTCAACAATTAAATCTGCAGTAACCCACATCATCTGCCTTAAAGTCATTTAGATGTGCTCCCAAAGATAGCAGTTAATGAGATTAAAGAACTGCAATCAAGCTGTGAGTAGCTGGCTGAAGTAGGCGGATGGAGCTGAAGACATGCTGTACTGGCTCAGAGCATCAGCAGTGTAGGGGGAATGCTTTTATATCAGCGATTACTCCAAATTTAAGTGCTCTATTATTGTCAAATGAGAGGATCAGGGTGAAAACGCAGATGTCACAATTAGTCACACAGTACAATGAAAAATTTGTCAAGGGCATTTCTTTGGTGGATCTATTATATCAGGTTATGTATATAACTATGACTGGAAATAAATGTATGTTTTTTAACTCCTACTAATGGAAACATCTATATTTGACTGTATGGAAGCCAACAACACGGTTTTACATAAATAAAGGAAACCATCATCCCCCCCCAAAAAACAACCAAGTAGTCCAATCAGTTCTTTCAGTAAATGCCCCCAAAACAACAGAAGTGATGAAGTCCTCTGGCGGTTGATTCCTAGCCCTAACTAGGACTTTTGAGCCTCATTTAAAGGACACGCAGAGAAGGAAAGCAAGTATTCAGCCCTCCTTTAAAGGGGTTATGTCTCCAGTGTAATATCAAGGTTTATTGCCAAGATGTAGGAGTATGATTTTTACAGATTCAGTGTGGAAAGAGAGCCTCAAGTGCAGTGTGGCATGACACTTGCTGTAATTAGTTTTAAACTGGTCAAACTATGTTTTTTCCATGATCTGGGTACAAAAAAAGGTCAAATTCAGGTTTATAATGTGACTGGAAACATTTTAATACAAATTTGTTTCTGCATTATTTCCATTGATAGACTAAAAGTCTGTGGTACAAAGCCTTAGTTGCAGGCCAACTTGAGATTGAAAGCATAAACAAACTTTTCCTATTCTTTGCTATTTGTTTTTGTCTTACAGGACCTCAGGCATGTTGCTGGCCAGATAACACCTTCAAAACTTAGAGGAGAGCTGGAACAAACCAGAAGCCACAGATATTTATTATGTCAGAGCTGTTGTTGAGCTGTTGTCAAGGGGCCAAAAGCTCCTGGTGGCACCCCTGTGACTGAAGGTACAACAGCAGCAGCAGCAGCAGCAGCACTGTGCCTATGATGATTCATCCCACATCTGCCTATAGTGCAAAACACAAAAGGCTATCTGTCTCTGGAGGCTCTCCTGTGATACATTTCTAAGTGTCAGTTCCGCAACCTTGCTGGAAAAAAAAAGATCCCCCTTTGGCTTCTATGCTGTTCCTCTACTTGTTATTGCCACACAGAGAGAGAACCAAAACCCCTCCAGGCACACAACTTCACACGAGCCCTTCAATGCTTGGCAACTGACACAGGGGGCCTTGTTAAAAATACCCTTGCTTCTTTAGCAGCATGTACTGTAGGAACTGCTGCATCGCTTTCAGCCGCTATGCTGACAAATATGAGTGGAGACGAAAAAAACAGATGGGAGGACAGGATGAGGAAATACATTAACAATCAATACTTGTAATCAATAGTGAATGTGTTAACCTGGAGAGGAAGAGGAGAAGGCCAATTCCCCTCAAGTCCTCCTCACTCACACACACATAAATGTCCGTAACCACAACAGTTTTGGGGAAAAATATGCAGTGCAATCTCTTCCAAATCCTGATTGATAAAATATGGATTGCAGTCTTGTTTCCAATTTAACCCCATTACACATCCCGCACTCCAGTTTAATTATCTGACTTTGGTATTATAACACCTCTCTTTGCTGAGTGCCAGGGCTGTAAACATCTTGATGTGATCTGAGCCTGACACACTTTGAGAGCGATTAAGCAAATCAACATAAATTAATGAAACTAATAAATCACCGCATGTGATGGCAATTTTCTCGCTTGTCTATGCTGATGAAGATCTCAAATACACTTTGCCTACAATGCTTTAATTATGTGCTCGTGCCATGAGATTTCTGTAAAACAGCCCCACTACGACGCTGCCACACACCAAACAAACAAAAGCAATTATGATGAAAAGAAAGCTGGAAACAAAACTTCAGATTTAGTCCTCTGGCTAATGGGATTCATTTACTGTATGTGAATATTCACTCAGCAGACATCACGCTGTGTTCCCACACGTTTCCTTTCATTTATCCAACTTCTTGCATTTCAATTAAGCTTCTGGAACGTCTTCTGTGTTAAAAAAAAAAAAAAAAAAAAAAAACTACAAGAACCTTTGAAATCTGGTTCTCAGCCAAAGCTGACCATCTGTGCTCCACATTTCGAGCAAAGGTTGAAAAAGCCATGAGTATCAAGGAGATTTTTCCTTGTGCGCCTCAAGCAGCCAACACATAAAAGGACTGGATGAAGAAGTGCAGGCGCAATCTGGATATTATTCAGAAGATAGTTTGATTAAAAGCAGCAGCTGACAAGGCGAACAAGCCAAGAGTCTCCTCACTGTCTCAGTCAACCGCAGTTTTGCTTTTCAAAACAGCACTGACAGGCGGGTTTGCACATAATTGGACAAGCAACTGATTACATTTACAGCTGAGTGACAACGCACCAGGAGAGGAAATGAAGTCATGAAAGTTTACCCTGTGCAATTTTGTAAATCATTACTCTGAAACGACGACTAAGATCACATTTGCTGGCACTGTGCTGACTGGGCCTTGCCAAACATCACATTTGGGAAATATAAACTTAAATCTACGATACAAGGAATTCATATTAGCGAGTGCGGCTGGATTTCGTCAAATAATTGTGCAGTTTATGGACAATTTATGAGACAGAAAGTCCCAAGCAATGATGAGAAAACAATCTCAGCATGGCAGAAATGCTTAGGCTTAAGGCCCCGAGAGCTGAAACAGTGCAGTTTGCTGACTTCCCCTCAGATGTACTCACCAATACTATAATTTGGTTTCCTTTGAGAGCTGCAGTACTTAGCCCTGCTGCCAAGGCTGAGTGAGCAGCTTCCCCGCTGGACATCTTAATGAGATCTGCACAGGTGTCACCATAGTTTCACAGCTGTCTGGAGGCTCCTGCATAAAAAGGCAATGCACAGAAGTGGAAAATAATATCAGCACAAATATTTCACCAAACAATGGACTGAATCCTGCTTGAATTCAGGAAACAATGAAGGCTGAGCAAAAGACTCCACTCTGTACTCTGTGTCACACTCTAAATCTCACTATGATCAGAACCGTCGAGACTGAACTGAACTGAGAATGGCTTCAATGTAGTCTACAGCCATGCCAGCTGCTCTGTGAAGGAAGGCACAGAGCATTTGTCAGTATAATATAATTATAATGCTAACGACGTTTAAGGGCAGTCAAAGTTGGCCAAAAATGCCAGTGTGTATATATACACACGTGTGTGTATATATACCATTGTAGCATGGAAACATGGTGGAATTAGCAAAATAGCTAACTAGCTGACACCTTGATTAGGTAGCTTGCTATTTCAAAATGTTGTCATCCATTTTATTATTGCTTTATTGCCATTTTGTTCTCAATCAACTATTAATTTTCATATTTAAATTGCATTGGTTTGCATATGGATAAAATGTCATGACAATAAATCTTATAGTTGTTGAAATATTTCAGTTTTGACAAGTCATCCAACGAACACTTCTATGGCAATAGAAGCATTAAATTAATGAAATATGTGAAAAATACAAACTATCTCCTATCTCCTGCTCAAAGTCTCGTATCTTTAGTCTAAACGTTAACCAGGCAATAAAGGAGAAATACCACAAAAAGCACATCGTCCACTGAAAAGATGAAATGCTTTTAAATCACTATTTGGCGAACAATCGTTCAACATGGGGACATCAGAGTTATATACTTATTCATCTCTGTTTAATAGGAAATTACCCATTACTCTTGAATAGTGTTCAAGAATGATGGTCTGAGACCAATTTCATACCATTTTAAAGGACAAGCTATTCACTCCTTGTGAATAGCTAAAGCCTATCTCTAACAAAGGGAAATGTAGCAGGATATGGTAGCAAAAAGGCATCAATTGGAGAATCATGAGCCTTTTAGCTAGCACAAATTGAGTATTCAGCCCAATGCCAGGCTGCTTTCTTTTGTGTCTCACACGAGTGAATCCTTTAAGAGCAGAATAAATTTAAATTCCTCTGGCACAAGTCTATCACTGAATGTCAAGGTCAGTTGTTGATATTTACTTTGATAGGATGACGGTCTGTCATTTCAGTGTCTGCAGCTTTCACCTTTTATTTAAATATATTATAAATAAGTATGACTGATATTAATTAGTTTGAAACAATTTAAAGGCACAGAAATCCGGAAAGTGTTGAGCACGAAAAAACACATGGGGCAAAATTCCAGCATGTAATCCTGATTGTGTGCTGAATCATAGATAACACAATATTGTAAAGAGTCTTGAAATACTGTTGGTAGAATGTATTTGATTTTCAGCATCAATAGGTAGCCCATAGTACGTCAGGAACATTTATCGCATATCCCATAACATGTATGTTATTAATAGTTCTCCCTCAGTCGCAAAAGGCCAAATGACTCATAAAGATAATGAGTAATCAGTGTGCTGTTTCTAGATGTTGTACATTTCATAAAATAACCCTTTAAATTGAGCATCCTTCCACATGTAGGTGTCATATTGTATAACATGGTAATATCATAACTGAAATGTTGCATAAACAGTATCCCAACACCCCAAACGGCATGTAGCATAAAGGAGTTCAAACAATTCAAATGCTGCTTCCTTTGCGGGACATGGAGACTGTGTTTCCAATACTTTGTGTCTGCAGAAAAAGAGAGGCTCTCATCACATCCACGCACAAGTTAATCTTGTGTCAGCACTGAAAAGCGTGGAAATCGAAGCTCCAAGCTGTTTACCTCTGAGGAAATCAAATGAGTGGAGACTTCCAATTAAGCCAATATCCATGGATCAGAAAGGAAGTCGACTCGGTTTGTTTTGTTTCGCTCAGCCCTCCTCGCTCCGTGCAGAGGAGTGTGTGTCACAGCACTTTTTCCTGATGAGTCCGATGTGATCTGTCGTTCTCTCTGTCATTCACTCTCTCCCTCTCTCTCCATCTCTCCCTCTGGACTCCTTCCGTCACTCGTCCGAGTGAGAGAGAGTGGCGTGACAGTGATGTGATGGGGCTACACAGACTGTCAAGATGGATTGCTGCCCTGGGAGATTTGCAAACACACACACACAATGGATGTGTGACACGCACAGTCACACATGCGTGCATTCACCCATATTCACACACAATCGCACACATGCATGACCATACAATCACAGACTGTGCTGCATGTACACACACACACACGGTTCAGTGAACTCCTCGGCCTGTCAGCCGAAGGTCGCTCAATCTGACAAAGTGTTCCAGTTGGAAACAGGCCCAGGGAGGCATCATGGCCCCACTGCCTCCACTACAACACCAAACACACACCTGGAATGTATTTCTCAAAAACACAAATTCAGACACTAATTTTTCACATTGTGGCCGTCTGTTTGAGGTGCACTTGGTGGTAAAACTTTTACAAGTTCAACTATATTTTAAAGGCTTCCTTTGTGTCACCGCTAATGTTACGACAGAACAAACATGTCACCTCCAAACAGATGACATGTGATGCCCAAACACGACCCCGTGATCTGATATTTCATATTTGTAGCAGGTGTGTGTACAGGTGTCACACATCAGATTGCCGTCCTTCATACAAACACACCTCCATGCCCTTTAAACCACACACGTCTACACACAAACACCCACAGACAGACACACACATACACACACCAGTCAAGGCTGATCAGTGTGAATTTCTGCCAAACGCTGCCTCCTCTCCTCCCTGATGTACACACACACACGCACACACGCAGAGGCCTAACCCCACAGGACAGCATGTCAGCCAAAGATCTGAGAACACATTTTCGACTTGGCTGAGCAATCGAGCGGCCCGGGGGTCCACTCGGGTGCTGGTCTCTGCCCACCCTCCGTCTGCCCCTCCTTCTGCATCGCCGGTCAACAGCGAGCAGCCGATGAGGTCAGCCAGACGGAGACGAATCCATACTCTGCTGGCACGGCCGCCAGTAAGACTCAATCTCTGCTTTTTCATTCTTTATCTGCGGACCAAACACTGTTTCTTTGTGCGACAATCTCATCCAGAGGTTGTGACTGGCAGCCAGCGTTCACTTGGTGGATACTTAAGAGATGATGTGGTGCTTTCTGAGGACACTGCTGTGTACAGCTGCAGCTCTACACACAGTGCAGAGAAGACAAAGCCAATGTGATACATAGAAGCCCCATGAATGGGAAGGATTTAAAGTGAATTGTTTATTTATCTATTGATATATGCCAAAAGTATCAGTATCCAAGTATTTTAACATCAAAATCCCTGTCATTTATTTTTCTGTAAGACCCAGCAAAATGGTTTTAAATGTTTGATGACTCATCTTGCATTCAGGGGTGTTTACAAAAATTAATCCAATGAGACTTTGGATGACTAGCTAGCCACACCAGTCACATAAAACCACCCTTCTCAGTTTGAGGGTTGTAATAACAAACGGAGAAACATGTAGAGAGAGACAGGAGGAGATGTGTGTTTGGATATCAGTGGGCAAAAAGAGTTTCCCTTTCATCACTCCCTTGTCCTTCTCCTGATCCAGACTTTCCTACTGGTTGTAGAATGGTGCTATAAGTCCAACATTTATCACATATCTCCCAAGTTATTCTCTTCCCCTTCCTCTATTCCAGCTTCCTTTTTTGCAGGGGCACTATTGCATTTGGGGCTTAGCACAGTTTCAAGAAACAAAAAATCATCCAGAGCTTTTTTTCAGTATAGCTAAATGATAACCGAGAGAGCAAGAGCATTTTCAAGCACTGACAGCGTTGTTGACGAAGGTCTAGCTATGCAACACTACTCCTGGTTTACAACTGAAAACAATGTAGGGGGGAGGAAGTGTTTGTGGAGCCAGCACACCTTTGTAGCTCTGCATCACCCACTTATAAGCTGTCCAACCAAAAAATTAAGGATTTATTTAAAGGTCTCTTGTAACTGAACATAGCTCAAAAAAATCATCCCACAACATATCCCACAGGAAAACAAAAGTAAAGGGTTGCTCACATTTTGTGTACCAAGTTTTTACGTAACCATGTCACTTGAGGTAGTCGCATAATGCTTGGAACGGAATTTACTTACATTCATGTAGTTTTTAAACTGTTTTTTTTTGTAGTGCATTAATATTTTTTTTAACCTAAATGAGTGGTTTTGTAGTTAAGTTGTAGTAAATAACAGCCTTTTACGCCTTCATGATTAAGTGTTGCACTATTTTTAGAATTCTAGGCTACCATAAGCCACGAAAATCTCATATGTGTTGTTTTGACGGATGCTTATATGGGAGGTTATAGGTGGTATTAACAAATGGCCTTCTCTGTCATTGAGGCAGGAGATGTTGTTAAATGTGAGGGCTTGATAAAACAACTGCACAAATCCTGTTTTAATTGTTCCTGGTACTGGTAAATATGTTTTACATTAGTAATGTTTTCAAATGCAGCAGGAAACTGAATTATCTCTTGAAACTTGATCAGCTCCCTTATGTAAGGCATGCTCTGCTCTGCAAAACTGTAACTGATTGGGCCTTAAACTGAATACAGGATGTAGTCTGAAAAATAATCACAGAGAATGATGAAATAATTTACTCATTTGAAGTAGTTCAAAAGATGATTAAACTGAAAACAATCAGATCAGTAAAAACACACACTCAGCATCCTTTGAAGGGGGCAGTAAGTGGCAAAAAGTGAGATTTAGTGCCGTGGCTTTCTTCCTGCATATCAAGATCAACAACAAACACATTTAACTGAGTTATTAAGAACTAAGCCCGCTGCTAACGCAACAACAAAAGCTCCTTATTAATGCCATGTTGTATTACCACACTGCAGCACAACACAAATGTCCACTCTATCCCTTACCTCGCTTTTTGCAAGATGGAAAACAACACGGGTCAGGCAAATGAGAGGAGTCTCAATTACTGAAAACATAAACATCAAAGTTTTTCCAGCATTTATGAATGATTAGCACCGCATTAGTTGAAGGACTAATTAGGCCTCAAGAGTGTCGACCCTGTTATTAGCGCACACTTGTCACTGTAGCACCGAGGAGAGCACATTTCCGTCCTGCTGCTAGGAGCCAGGTGGCCTTTGTTTGTGAGCTGCAGACGTTTCTCAACATCACAATCTTTCCTCTGAAGACCTGTCTGCTGCTCTGTGCTCCACTTAGACCTCGAGTCTTAGAAGCCACAGGGGAGATGAAACACACAGAGACAACAGAGGAAGTGGTGGGGGAGGTCACTCTCGTACAGAGACAGTTTATGGTACAACACAGGCTGCGTCACAGACGAGGCCGTGTCAAAACACAGACTCGGAATACCTCAGCCACCACCAGCGCTGTGTTTGCGAATGTGTGTGTGTGCGTGCAGATGTGTGCATTTGTGCTGTGAGGGGAGTCAGTAGCTCACAGTTCCTTGTCGTTATTTTTAACCAGAACTGTGGTGGTTGAATGGGGAAGTGAGTCTGTCTGGGTTTGTGTCTTGCTTTAGGCACACCAGTCATCTCTTTCTGTCTCTTTCTCCAGCTATGTGGGAGAAAAAGGCAGACACACAGAGAGAGCGAGAGAGAGGAAATAACCTTCTTAGAATAAAATGTATACGCAAAGCTAAGCTGCTACTACCTGTTTTGATGTTCATCTGAACACCGAGTCGTGTTTAACAGTGTTTTATATGAAGCCGGCTGTGTTTCTGTGCAAGCGACTCAAGCAAAAAAAAAAAGGTGGAGGAAGAGAGAAAGTCTGCTAATGAGCAGTGTGTGTGAGCTCTGTGCTGACAGTAGCTAACCCCACCACTCCCAGACACATTCGCACATGCACACAACCACACACACACACTAACATGCACACATGTCCTGTGAGACAAGTGTGGAGAAAGTAGTCCCAGTGTGAGAGTAGTAATTAGACTCCCATCCATTAACACAAGGGGCTGTGGAGGAGGACGAGCAGCAGGTGTGTGGGTGTATGGGTGTGTTTCTGCCAGTGTGTACTTGTGTATGTCTGTGTTTTTCCTTTGTGTACACGTACATAATAATCATGTGTGAATACATAGTTAATTGTGAGTGGTGTCTTTGTGTGTGTGCACAGTATGCCTGTGAATATGTGGCTGCATGCTTTAACAACACGGTGCAGGAGCGTGCATGGTGACCCTAAAGTATGGATGCATCTGCTGCAGGAACTCAGCAGCAGGTGTGAAAACAGTACAAAGAACACGGAAATGTGTTCAAAGACAAGTTTGTTTACACATTCAAAGTCAATGAGGCACGGAGGAGGAAAAGCTCAAACTGCAGTGTTTCCTCAGTACATCCTGGCTTAGCTGCTTTCACTACCCCCACAGACTTCTATGTTAATGCCATGTATGTACTGCAAGGCTGGCGTAGCACTGCTGCTTAACAAGGTAAAGCAAAGAAAATCTAGAAACATACTAACAGAGTATGAAACTAAATATCACACATACTTCTCATTTTTAGAATTCAATTGTAGTAAGAAATTATTACTGTTTATAATATAGTATATTAGCCAAAATGCAACTGCAACCTGTTGGCAGTAACTAAAAAACATGAATCGTCTGATGTTAGTGTGGGTGGTGGTGGGTCTCTATGAACAGATTCTGAATATGAAGGCAGAATCCTTCACCAACAAGGCAAGGTTTAGGTACCATCCAGTAGTGTGCATTTCATTGTTAAAATGGTAAATGAACAGCACTTTGTATCACACTTTTCTAGGCATAGCAATCATTTAAAAGCCTTTTAACACTACAGATCATCACTCCCTACATTCTGCCTCCCCAGTTTCCCTGCATTTGCTCAGACAAAACCCATCATTAAACTCTGCCATTATTTTCATATTAATTACACACATCTCTGTGACAAAACTAGAGCAAGCACGGATATGAACTATTAAAACCATCTTCTGTGTTTCTCCCTGCTACAGTTGGTGTCTCTAGGATCACATATTGCCATGATGACACACACACCAACACAAAAAGCAAAAACCATAACAGCCGCTCGCTTAAAGGAGAGCTAATGGGTTCCAAGACTTTATTTTGGCCAAAATTACACCTCTTTTTCTCTTAACGGACTATTTACCTGATTATGAACGGACTACATGTGAAAATAAGAGTGTTTACGATATCAAAATTCGGTCCTGTGGCTTGCAGATGCAGATGCTTCGTCTGCAAAAATCGGTTTCATAGACACTGTGTCTAATATGTTTACAATCAATTCTCGTATTATTTTACTATTACAACAATAAAACAAAATTATTATTTAATCACACAGTAGGAGATATGTGATGGCAATTTTTCAGAATATGTGATCACAGAGTGTTTGCCATCATGACACAACTGCTGTAACCCTACAATCATCACTGTTTATCTCACTATTCCAAACAGGGCGTCAGACTAAGAGGAAGTCTGGCTGATCTGATCTCTGATTAGCCCCTCGGGCCCGGCTGGATGGGAATACAAAATGATGCAACACGTAAATGTCACCTGATTCTTTTTATGCTGCATATAATGAGATCCCATTAGCTTGGATAGTCCCCGTGGATATGGAACCAATAATTCAAGAGGTTACTGGTCTCTTGATGAGGTCAGCAGGTTTGTAGGTTGGAAGTCTTGCCAGAGGGGATGTTGATTGCTGGCCTCGCTTAGGAGACACCTGTGGGAAGGGCCCACCCAAGTGACTGCATGTGTGTGTGAGTATATGTGTGTTTAACCTGTGCCGTTTTGTTAAATCCTCAGAAAGGCATACAGAGAAGCCTGAGCATGTGTGAGAGAAAGAGTGAAAGGAAAAGCGAGCGAGTGTGTGAGTATGCTGTGTACAAACCACAGCTTTGCTGCATGCTGTAATTTACCCTGCCGCCAAAACCGCTGCTGCTGCTGTTGCTGCCTAGCGCTGCGGCGGAGTTTAGCTTCCCTGGCTGTCTTGCTGGCTAGTGCTTGTAGACAGGGGTTATGCTAACCCTATGACTGTTTGTTTATCTTGCAGCCAGAACCGACCATTAAAAGTGGGCCCTCAGTCAAGAGCACAAAAACAGACGCTTGTCATGTTCGAGGGCTGTAATTGTAGCTCTCGCGTGATGTTTTTATTTTCCCTCTGACCTCGCTGGATAAACTCAAGAAGCCACTTAACATTGGGCTTGGCTTGCCAGAGCCCAGAGAGAGAATTAAGCAACATGTAGTCAAAGGAGACACATTTCTCCCCCTCCCTTTTTAATTCATAGCTGGGAGCACTTGCCGTTGCTTTTGACTTTCCCCTCGTCTCCTGATAAAAGACTGGGTACCTGTTGCTTGATTTATAACTCCACGCGCTCCCTTTAAATCTTACGCATTATCACTTGCACTGAGATCAACTTTTTGAACGCTGCCACACAAGCTGTAAATGCTTTGTTTACTATGGGAAACAGGCGTCTTTAAATTAGCCTCCTGCAGATTGCTATGTGTATAAAACAGTCCTGCCACACCGCTGCAGGGATTTGGACGAAACACGGCGTATACTTTAACATCATCCCAGTACAAGTGAGCCCATGCTGTCTCGCTTCCTTGAAATGTTGACAGGATCGAGCTCCGAGGTTCCAAACTTCACTTGTGGTTGTCATCAATTAAGCTGGAAATACAGGGTACTGTGAGGACACGATCTCTTTCCCCTTCATCCCTCCTTCTTTTTAACTGTGTCTATGTCTGCTTTGCGTCATTATGAAATGTGCAATTACACTCACACAAAAGCAACAGCTTGCCACGCAATTTCAGCTATCAGCTTCAGC
>JAOWBC010000001.1:6177492-6192406 GCA_028566105.1 Hypoplectrus providencianus
ATGTTTTGAATCATCTTTGCTTTTGCTTTTATGTTCTCTCTCTTTAGAATGATGACGTGAAATACTGAAACATAAATGTTTCTCTAATGACAGAATACACTTTCAAACATGTTGCTCATGTCACAGCATATAAGCAAAAATTAGACACCACACCATTTTTTTCTGTCAACTACAATCCAGCCTTTCTTGATGGGAGGGCATGCCTGCAGTCACTCCTGTGATTTTTTAAAGGTATTTTAAAGAAGTACTTATCCTGACCTTAAGGTTGTAGGGGATTTTAGAAGTGCAATGTGAAACGGGAACAATTAGCCTCTACTCAGCTATCCGTAAGCCCAGAAAATATGATACATTCGTTTCCCACCTGTCTCTCAGCCTCTCTGCGTTGAATGCATTTCATTTTTGGAGTCAAAAAGACTCTTTATGATTAAATCAAAAAGTGGGTTGTGTTTCAGTGTCTTTTACAACAATGCAAAAATATCACAAAAACACTGCAATAACATTTGTATGAGGCGAAATTATGTGAAACACTTTCACAAAAAGTTGGTGTCTTACACACATGGTAGAAAGAGAAACGTCAGGTTTCTGGACAGAGCAAGTCTAATATTCAGTCTCTTAAGCTTTTGGGGGTGGTATAAGCCAGGCTAGCCTTAGAGCTAACTGAAAGAAACCAGAGGTCTTCATGCTCAACAAAGCTCTAGCAGGTCCCGCTACAATCTTATGAGCGAGGAACAGGAGGGAAGCAACATGCATTATTCATTCAATGGCATGTTAAGTTATTGAACAGTATATTTAAATACACAACTTCCCTCCAACATAACTTAGAGAGTAGTCCTACTTTTGTGTTTGTGCATTGCACAATCCATTTTTCAATGTTATTTTATGTACATATGTTTTTTTGCTGACTTCTTTACAAAGCTCCTCAACACTTCTAAAATAATAACAATTCAGCGTGTTCTTTAATTTAATGTGGCGTGTTAGTGGCCAACTGCTGCACAGAGTTGGCAGCCCAACGTGCCAAGATGCAACCAAAACCCTTTAAAAGTATGGTTGTTTTATATAACAACCCCAACATAATACTTAAATGTTGATAAATATTTTAATCATTGGAAAGAAAAGTGTATTTGTGTAATAAAGATTTGGACGGGGAGGAGCATGGTGGCATTTTTTGTGACCGTTTTAACATATACAGATATAGAAGAAGTAGAAAGGATGGTATTTAATGGACTCTAGTGGTATCAAATTCACTTTAATGTAAATTTATGAGGTGATGATACCCAGCTGTAATTAATACTCATTGGGCATCTGGATAGAAGGTGGCACATTTCTTCGTGGTTAAGAGAAACCAACCCTGACTGTTGGAAGAGTTTAGGAAACAGTCTGCAGACTGTGGTAACCTGACTTTATCTCAGAAAGGGTTTTTTATGGAATATAAAGTTTAATATTACTAATTGGCTACTGAAAGAGAACATGTATTGCCAGTAAGACCACAAGAGGTTGCTTAGCAGACTTAAGTAAACAAAGGTTGTTTGTAAGTTCTTAACAGACAAGCAAAACTGTTGTTTTTCTGTTGAGGATAGTCTCATCAGCTGAATTCTGATGTCTTTTAGATAGACAGACTGGTTCAGATAGCCAAAAAAAAAACTCGAATTCCACTCACAGTCCACAGTCAGGCTGGCTTGTGTGTTTTGACTGAAGGAGAATGTCTCTTTGAGCTCCAGCCTGGAGTTCAGCTCACCTCATCAGTATGTATGTGCCCTCTTCAGCCCCCTACCGCCCCCCACAACAACAGAGGCAGTGGGATGAGAGGGCGAACGGGATCCCTCAATAAAACAGAGCTGGATGGAGCCTTGTGAAGCCACATTCCCTTCATTCTGGAGCTGATATTTGTTGAGCACAGACAGCAGACTCTTCAAAGGCAGGGAACATTCCTGCAGGCCGACTCAGATCTGAGGCTGGGCTGCCCTCGCTGCACCCGCCATACAAATCCTCACAGATACACACGCACATGCACACACTCGTGCAAACACACCTCCAATCACTTTTTTTGTCTACAGGTCTGTCAGAGATAAACATTATTAGAGTGCATGATGTATGTGTCTCTGTTCACCAGTGTAAATCATCTCATACATCAGTATAAACATAACAAATTTAAATTGTGTGCATTTACATTTACATACAATTTTAAAATTACTATTCACCAACTGTGTTACCTCCCACCAAGTAACAAACATGATGATGCTTTCAGTGGCAGCGGTTAAAACAACCACATGGCTTTAATTACAGATGTAGGAACATAACTGTTTCACCAAAGAGCTGCAGTATTTACAGCTCAAGACATGAAAATGTGATTAAAGTTATCAATATACAAGCTGTATATCACATCCAAATTTAAAATTTGAGATGGGTAAGAAGCCGAACACCACCCCAAATCATGGCAGGGCTCAGAGCTGAAAGTTAAGATGGATCACAAATCATCAATTGTTGGAAAATAATTGATGACTGTATAAGTTGTAACTTACTTTTGGACTTCAACAACTATCCATGAGGGCAGAGTTTAAGGGTTGTTTGTGGAGGATGACCAGGGATTAGACCAATAACAAATAAATATGATTAAAAAAAATGCGCTGGGAGCAGGTGAATTCCCATCTGTAGAACAAACTGATCTGTAAGACAATACTGCCTCAACCTGGGCAGTCTTTTTAAGCAGTAATTTCCTTACAAGAGGTGCTGGGAGCCTGTGTCTCCCACAGGTGAATCACATCAGATTCATAACAAACAGAGTTCCTGCCTGTACATATTTTCATGTCATCTTTAATTTCCCATCCAATTCAATCATCACTAAGTAATTAATATTCAATCCAATACTGTATCTGTACAGGAACAATAAGAAGCATACATTGATTTTCTGAGAAAAATAAATAGATTGCACAGCCTCAGGGCGCTCTTCTACGTGCTGCTCACTGTAAACAGAGCCGTAGTGGTTCTGGTGGAGCACAGACATGGCACTAACAACATATTAGCCCTGTTGTTTACCTCGAGGCTCAGGTTTCCTGGAGGCTACTAAATTAGCATTAGCCAGTGCAGCAATATGCAATTAAGCCCAGTCTGCACCATGTCACAGGCAGATCAACACCATGCAAAGTCATGCTAATTGGCTTAACACTAAGCCTGTTTGAAGTGTGCTAGGTAGCAGCACTGGCTTGTGACTGATACACAAATCTGGCCTCATCAAAGGGATGCCCGGGCAGCCTAACCTTCGCTTTAGTCGTACATCAGTGATTGATTCATTCAGGAGCAAACTCCACAGTGATTACGGAGGTTTTTCAATGAGGCAGCAAGATTGAGGCAGGGGTACTGCTGGTTCGAAATTACAGCTGAAGAAATCTGCATGAGGGGAGTGAATGAGAAACAGCTTTCCCTCCCTGAACACCAGCTGCCAGTGTATCTCTAAGCAAGGCACAAAACCTCAGATCACTGCGGTGGAGCTACCAGAAGAAATACATAAACCAGGTTACATTGGGGTGTGTACTGCACATGTGTGAAGCAGTAATTTTATTTTTCTGGCATACATTCCACCAAACCACAGGGTATAATGCAGCATGAAATAAATGCAGCACATTGTTCAAATTCAGGCAGCTTGTGGGGCATTTCTCACTCCCCCCTCATCCTGTTAAGATATTTCAGGAAGACTTTCAAGGACATGGATTTGGATCTGCTTCTGTATGACTGTCTCTTCACCTGCCAAATTTGGGTATTACATTCAGCCTTTTTCAGGGACGGCAATAAATCTGAATTTATTTGAAAGGGATGATGTGTACAGGTGTGAATATGGAGAGAGAAGAAACTCTTGCTTGATCTCCTCTTGTCTGCCAACAGGCTGACAGCATCTCCCTTTCTAGGAACATATTAGCATTCCTGCAGCACACACCAATCCCAATACTCCTTGTTGGGTCAGAAAAATCAAAGCGGGGCACATCTGAGGAATATCAGAGAGGGGGTGCATAGATTAGTGCCCACGGGTTGTATCGCTAATTAAAGTATAAGAGGGAAAATGGTGCTTGGCTGCTCTCTCAGGATATGCTGCTGTCAAGTGATTGGCTTCAGGTAATCAATATGCTCCCTGGTTGGGACGGGGCCCTAACTTTTGAATAAAAAATACATTTGCTTTGCAGTGAAGGAAATAAAATTACTGATCTGAGTCTTTTGGGAGGTTGAATGAAAAAAAAGAGAGAATGAAATATAATGATCAGAGCCACATGTTTATCTTGCTTATGAATGAAAATTGGTGACCAGCTCCTACATCAGATCACAGAAAAAGTAATTTAAAACCTAACTGAATAACTGATGAGCAACAGACCATTCTCTCTCAGAGGACACTGACAGCCTGCCTTCCAGTCAGAGATTCAAGTTTGTGAAAATCAGGTACAACAGCTTCAGGTTTTCATTAATCCAATGTAAAATAAGCACTCCAACAGCAAACGATTTCCTCTTTGGGGACATCAAGCTCCAAACTTCTTCGATTCATTTATTAATTTCAGGTATATTCAGTCACAAAAGCTTCATCTCGTCTTTAAATAGAGCTTCATGAAGTTTCATCAATAATTTTTTTGTGAAAATTAAATAGAGGGTAACTGTAATATAAAAACATAGTCCGTCTGACAGTAGAGTTTAAAGTTGCCTTTTACTTTGAGTGTGTGACTGATGTCTCCAGCAGGCTGTGGAGTACACCACAACAATCTAATTACAGTGGTTACGCTCTTCAAAATTAAGCACCTCAAAACAATTCATCCATTATTTGATATACTTCCCACAACTATTTATAAACCAAAAAATCCAATATGCAGACAGTCTAATAGCTGTGACACGGCAGTAGACAGTTGTGGCAGCCAAACCTGTGGATGATGACAGGAATGTTTTGTTTACAGACCACTTACTGCAGCCTTCCCGTGTCAGAAATGTCTGAATCCTGTCTGCAGGCATAACAAAGCCCCTCAGATACACAAGCCAGTGCCGAGGTAATGCAATGGGAACAGAAAAAGAACTCCTCATAACCTCTCCCCTCTCCTATTTATCCCACAAACCCCTTGTTGTGATCAGTGAACGTGTCCTCGGGGACGCCAGCAACAACAGAGCAGGTAATTCTCCCTCACCCCCTCCTGAGTCCATCATGTCCACAGAGCAAAACATGCCAGCGTCCCAAAAGAATTGACCCTGATTTAAACCCAACACTTCCACCCTTTCTATCCTCTGTAGAGAGGCTGTGTTTATTACCTAACATGCACTGATGGCTCTGCATGAAGGAGGAAATGCTATGCAAGGCTAGACAGGAGACGAAGGAAAAGGATTAGAGCGTGGGCAAGGATCGGATACAGCCTTATTTACAACTGACAATGTTTTTCTGTGGAGAAGCCAGCCTTAATTTGCTGCTTAATAACTGACTTCCACCACCATGTTCAAATCCCCCTGAGAGGCTTTTGTGGTTTGTTCGCAAGATGTCTCTGCTGCCTGCACTGCAAATTAGCCTTTCAGAAAGGCACCTCACCTTCCGGCCACAGCTTGCAACACACAAGGTTGTTCTTTTTCTTTTTTTTCTTCATCTTACCCTGCGCCTTTCTACTTCTATCTGCCAGTAATAACCTTCAACTAACCTTTAAACCACTGTGAATAATTTAAATCCTATTTTCATATCAATGGTGGAGTCAAGCCAGGCAATTATCTTTTATCTGTGTACTTTGCTGTCAGAGCAAAGCATAATAAAGTCTTCCCAAGGGAGAAAGAGACAAGGCGTAGATAGTGTAGAGAAGCCATAGGCCATAAGGGCTTGCTGGGAAAAGATAGGGGAGATGGTTGATGAGAAAGAAAGACAGTAAGAGAATAACATAGAGACTAGAAACAGTGTGTGGACGCTTGTGATGCTATCTGGAAGACTCTAATGAAAAGAATGAATAATTCACTAATGAGCAACAGATCTGTCATGGAAAGAAACACTGCTTACATCTGCACTGGTTTCCGGGAAGAGGATGTGGCGGGTGCCGCATGTGTGGTTTTGGTGGCTGGTGGAAGACAGTAAAGATAAACATGACAAATTGGCAGTTCAATTAGGACTTTTGGGTCGCTGTTTTTCTCGGTGCGTAGCCGATGGCTCCATTCTGTGACGCACTGCTGTCCAGGCCAAAGACAGACTGTGTAAAAGCTCATTTGTGTGACAGTGATTTAGAGTCATGTAGGAGATGGGTGCATCCCAGGAAAAAAAATGGAAAAGGGAGCATAAAAAAAAAAATGTGAAGAAGAAATTCCCCCTGGTACTCATTAAAATTCAGCAGTACAGCAACACCCCCCTCGCTTTGCTCTTCTTTCTCCTCCCTCTCTGTTTTTTTTTTCCGCTTTCCTCCGTCTGTTCCAACAGCCATCGTCTCGCCTTGTTGCCTCCCTGCATGCCTCCCTGGACTGTCCATGATCATTCTGATGAATTCATAAAACTTGCTGCATTCTTGATTGAGATGGAGCAGTGCAGAAAACAAGAGTGATGGAGAGAAGAAAAGCAATATCCACAACCGGAGAGAGAAAGAGGCAGTGGGGGAGGTGAAACAGTGAATGTGTTTGGGAGTGATGGGATGCAGAGATAACAAGAGAAAGAGGAGAGAGGATGAGGGTAGCAGCTATAGGCTTTGCAATATTAATCTATGGTGCTGAGATAAAACAGACAGGTGAGCCCTGCTAGTGAAGGCAGGATTTCCTTTAGCAGAGAGTGAATGCAGGGCACGTTTTTGAAAGACCTACCATTTTTGAACCAAGAAACCAACTTTCTTTGACTTGAGCATCTGGCTGCATCGCCAAAATCCCCAAAGAGTAGACCAGAGGCAGAGCTCACAATACCTGGATCAGATCTCACCGGGTCTTCAGCTCCTCACTGAGGCCACATGGTGGGGAGATACTTCAATACCCAACAGCCCTGTGTCGTATGAGTTTACATGCATGCTTACAATTCAGTTAGAACCAGATTCAGGCAGTGATCCAAATGCAAAACGACTACAATGGGTTGGTCCATCTCATACTGATGCAATTTAAGTGCCCTAAATTTATTTGGGGAGACAATGTTTATGTTACCATGCACAAAGTATTCCAGATTCTCCCCATTCACATGCCCATGTACTTAGCTTTTTTATGGCTCATTAAGAAATACTGCAATTGAAATGCAGTAATGCATTCTTTGATTAATGTAACGTTTTGTTCCATGTCAAAATAGGTTAAATTAGGGTTAGTGTTAAATTAGATTTTCTATCTTATTTCCACAGGTGGTGAACTTGTTTCACTCTGCCAACAGTCACCTCGTTTCATTTCTTCAGCTGCCCTCTTGAAAGGTCGCTGGTTTAAGCACAGAGCTACTTCAAGACGTGTGGTGTGTTCAGAGACGGTCTTACCTTGGATTTAACACATGGTAATTAATGTTACTGTTGCCTTTCTAGCATCTCTAACTAATCCAACATTCTCCTCTGACCTCTGGCACCAACAAGGCAATTTAAAATCCTCTGGATGTTTTCTCTTTTTAGATCATTCTCTGTAAACCCGAGAAATGGTTTTGTTTAAAAATCCCAGCAGATCAGCTGTTCCTGATATACTGAAGCCAGCCTGTCTGGCACCAACAAGATGCCAGGTTTAAAGTCACTAGACTCACCTTTCCTCCTCATTCTGATGTCCAGTTTGAACTTCAGCATGTCTGCATGCATTGATGCATTGAATAGCTGCCATGGCTGTTTAGATATTTTGGGTGAGGAGCAGTTGAAGAGCTGTCTCTTGTGAAGCAGCCATTAACTGTATATGAAAGCCTCTAAAACCTGAATAACATCTGCGTATTCCACTTCTTAATCAGAAAATAGTACATTGGGAATAAGACCTTATTTAGACTATGCTGTAAGGCTCGACCGGAATATTTATTATTTGCTTGTTGGGTAGATGTTTGGTTTGTATCTCAAGTTTTGTTTATTTTTTTCACAACACTGTCAAGAACACTACCTTAAAAAAATAATTGGTGTTACTTAAACTGAAAAAAGATTGTGTTGAAGCAATTTTTTTTCATAATTTAAGCTCAGTGAGAGTCCCTCCCCAAACAAACATTCAAAGACAAACAAAACTAACAAAAATATTTGAAGATTTGCAGTAGTTAATGTTGTACAATTAGTAGCAAATGAAAGTAACAAACATTAATTTTCTATTGAGCAACAACTCATTTAATTAGCCATTTTTGCTGCTATAAAATAAATAAATAAATTGACCTCCAAAATTATTACCATGATAAAAACACAACAATGCAGACAGTCATCATTCAACTGTCTTAATTAATGAAATTTGCATCCGTTTTCCCTCCTAAAATAAGTTCACTGCAATATAGTTTTGTGGAGGCGTCCATCCTCGCCTTAAATAAAGAATGTTTCCAGAAGCAAATAATTAGCCTTTCATGATACACAATATAAAGCCTCTGAAGAAATTAGCAGAACAAGATTTAACTGTCATCTTTTAATCACATTGATTATCGAGACGAGACATGTCACAAATGTTAGAATTCAGCTCAGGAAACAAAGATTAATTGAGCACATTGTACACTCGCTTCATGAAAATTATTTACAGTCACACACTGTAACGTCCAAAAAAACACCTTCTGATTTTCTTATAAGTTGGCAAAATCACGTCCGCAATCAGGAAAATGTCACAGCTGCTCTGCCGATCAGTCTTTTAGCTTTTGCTTGAATTATTGTGACCGGACGGTAAGTCATTGTAAAGAGGAGCTCTTCCTGTAGCTGACATCTACATTTTTGTACACACAGGCACATTTTGGTCCTGCTGCATCTGATTTGACAGCTTGATGGATCCACCTACAGGCAGCCAGGTGTGAGAGGTGTCGGTGGTTCCTGGCAGCTTCGCTGTGCTCTGTGCGTTTACACCCTCAGTTTGTGGCATTTATAAGACACTTCCAGAAACCACACATCACTCTAGATGATACGCCACTCATCAAACATATTAATTCCACTTACTGTGAAACTCAGCTTCTAATAAACCATGTAAACATTTTAATGATAGGATAACCTAACATTAATCATGGTTTTAAAGACATTTTTTTAGTTTTATTCAAGCATAATAAGTGACACAAGTGCTTTAGAGCTCAGCTGATGTGTCCAGCCCACTTCCTTTCTACATCCAGCTGCTGCCATGAGGAGCATGGCAAGCTTGTTTTGTGTGTGTGCAAAATCTCTCTCTATATATATTACATTTGTAAGCGTGTGAGTAAATGTGTGTGTGCGCACTCATTCCCATCCGTCTGTTTGCATTTCAGTGTAGCTGCGTGATTATACTGCATATGTATGATCATATTCACAGGTGGTCACGTTCATGAATCTTTATAACAACCGTGAGACGACACAGGAAGTGTGTGTGCGTGCGTGTGTGTGTGTGTGTGTGTGGTGGTGGGGGGGGGGTAATCTCATAATAAGGGAAGGTCAGGGGAGGCCAGGTCTGTTCTCTATCCAGGTATGTTTCTAATGTAAAGATCCCACCAGAGATTTATGGCTGACATCAGTTAACTGTGCTAAAGTTGTCTCTCTGTAATGTAAATAACATCGGAGACAGGCATTGACTAGGGGATAAAGAAGATGAATTTGCTATAAATAATAAATCTGCTGAATCAAAAACAGCACTGTCTTTGGCCCAACACATTAAGATGTAGCACATTTGTGGAGAACATATGAGCTCATTAAATCCCCCAGAAGCAGTCAAGAGTTAGCATTCAAAGCTACTAATACAAGCAAGGTTGATGCTAAAAATGCTCTCTGATGAGGAATATGCTTTTAAATCAAAGACCTTTTTAGATGAGTAGATTAGAATTGCGCAATTTGTCTTTTTTTCTCTAATTGCTTCATTATTTTCATTTTCACTAAAAGAAATATAAAAATCATCAAGGTGGGCTTTATTTATTTGTTTTTCATAAATCCCTTTCAAAAACACTTTTTTTTTCCTTAAGTAACAAAATACTTCATTTATAATGGTATTTTATTTAGCCTGACAGATATATTGAGCAATATGAAGAGTATTGTAAAAAAGTAAATAATGCAGTAAATTATGCTTATGTATTTATTTCTATTTGGTATTTGTTAAAATTACAACTGCTGAGACAACACGTTATATTTATTTAGCAATTCATTTTAATTGTATTCATTTTTAATTTGATTATTTTTATCATTGGTTGATAATGTTTTAACCCACATATCATGTACGATGTAGATAAAGTAAATTTTGGAGAAAGTAGCAGTTCATTTCCCCAGTCATATTGGTGCAAAATGTACATAAAAAAAGTTTGGGGTTTTTTTTTAACTGCAGCTACAACATGTTCTATTTCCATTGTCATATCAGTTAGCCTTGAATTGCCTTGAACAGTTAATATGGGCCACAATACTCCCACATCAGTGGGGACCTAATATCCAGACATATATTTTGCCTTTAACAAGTATTGAACCTCCTCCGATGTTTTGATAACATTGCATTATTGTCAGTCTAAAGACTAAATACATGTTGGTTAAGGAGAAGAGCATTCACACCTACCTGAAAATGCATTTACTTGAATAGGATGATGAAAAATTGCATGTAAATGTATCAGCCATCAACTACATGTAAATTAATGTTCTTAATCCAATAAATGTACAGAATATTCTCCAGCAGATTTGTAGCATCCACTGGGTAATATTCTTTTGTATTTATGATATTTTGTTCATATTGATGGAACACTCAGAAGAGGCCAGACGTATTAACTCAAGGCCAAACATCCATTAATCCCCATCCCTTTTTTTCTTCCTATTTGCTGCCCCTTCGCCTCCACAACCACCCTCACTCCCACAAACACAAACACAGAGCTGAAAACACAAAGTCTCCATTTCCCTCTGGTCGTTTCTCAGCCTTTGAATTACACACACCGACTAATTGACCAACAGCTTGGTGCACAATCTATCCCCAGAGAGAGAGAGAGAGAGACAGCAGCAGCGAGAAGCAGAGAGGAGGCTGGTTAGGCACAATCACAATGGGAGCGGACTTAATGATGTGCTGAACATCAAAAAAATTCCTTAATAAGCTGAAAAATCCTCTCCCTTGCAAACAGCTCGGCTTCTAAAACATACTGTATACGTTTCTTTAGAAAAGCACAATTAGACAATTACACTGAAAAGTATAAATATCATTAAGACATATCCAGAACTAATTAATTTAGAGGATGTAGCATTCTCATGTGGGGGAATAGAGACGGGAAATACAGAAACAATAGAGGCAGCAAATGTTGCATTCCATTTTCTTTATGTTAATTTGAAGACTTCCCACTGGGAGAGGTAAAATAACCCCCAGCCAGACTTTTGTCTTTTGCTGTTAATAATAATAGAGTTGCTTTTTCAAGCTAGGCAAATACTCAGCCTGATTTGCATAGCCTGGGATGTGTGTTGCTGCAGAAAAGGGGCCAAAATGTCCTTAAAAGCCGCAGTAGCTTTGGTGTGTTTTTGTTTTGTTACTCCCTTTTTTCACTTTAATGTGCTAATACGTTGTCAGAGGCAGTTCTCTGGATTTTGGCACGGGCACACACAAACACACACTTTCTCATTATTCCTTTATCAGCACTCCCTTTTCACTGCTCCTCTCTCTCAGTGCCATCCTCACCTGTCTCTCACCCACAGCCGCCTCCTGTCTCCCAGGGGAGAGATGCCCAGGCTTCTCTCATGACAGATCTGTTCCCTGAAGATTTGAACTGCACATCCTGCCTCTCTTCAAGGTGACAGACTGTTGTATGCCCAATTCGCCCCTAAAGCACTCCCCAATGTCTTTCTCACAGCACAAAGCACACATGATTCCCACAGATCAAACGCCATCTTATCCCTATAAACTTTATCAAAGAATAGCTAGGAACAAGTATCTGCCACAGGGCACTGAATAAAATTAGCATGCAAATATGCACATCCACCTGTGTGCTCCATTTGTGTCTATATAGGAGTTTATAATGAATGATGACAAAGTGGTACAAGACATGAATAAAGGCCAAAATATAAAAATAATCTTAAAGTAATGGTAATGGTGGATGAGGGACGGCCAGAGACAGAGAGAGGAAAGACAGCCTAACATTCATCATTTGCAAAAACACAATTTTGGCAGAATGTCAGATGAGAAAAAGTCCAATTCACCTACAAATCAGACACATTTTTGTGCTAAATGAGGCGAACTGAAAGCAGCATGACTCTCGAGCTGCGCTACCACCCTTCAGGTGTCGGAGGGTTTTAAAAAGACACATTAAAGTAGCCGAGATGTCCACTCTTCCTCTCATCCATCACATCCAATAAAAGGTGAAGCGGCAGAAGTTCAGGATGAGACTTATTTTCAGCCTTTATCTCTCTTCACCTCAAGCTAGTCAGAGCGAGTTAGTGTCTCATTCGATGTGTTCATAATTCAAATGGCAATGCTGTCTGTCGCAGTGACACGCCATGCATTATTCAGCACAATGCTTTCCTCCCGCAAACAGACAAATAGAGCCCTATTACGGTAGCACTAAGGCAAAATGCAAACAATCAAAATGGCAGACATTAATTGCTTAATTAGGAGAAAAAACAAATGGAGGCTGACAATGAGGAAGCAGTTGCTTTAAAGCAGCAGCCGTGCATAATTTGTATGTGGCTCAGGTTATCTAAAATTTACAACAGGTGCTTTTCAAGGGCAAATACATACTCCCATGTTTCTAATGCTTGGATACTATTTACCTGTTTGTGACATGTGGATGACATTTTACTTCAAGATTATCAATAAAATGATTTATAAGTTCTCAGAGCTAGAGTTATAGAGCATATTTATAAAGTTGGAAACTTTATTTATTTTTATTATATTCTGAAGACTGAAAGACTTGTCCTCTCCTTTACCTCTACTCCCCTCAAACATAGACAGACTGTGAGAGATGAATAGACTGAAATACAATGTAAGTATGATAATCGCTCCTGTACAGCCAACTTACATTAAGGTCAGCCTTGAAGTTCATTTGTGTGTTCATCAGCACGGACAAATGAGGAGCACTTATTCTAAATATGGAGCTCTCCAAAGCAAATAAGGCAGAATCGTTGCCCTTCAGTAAAAGAACATGTACATAATGACACTCTATCAGCATGTACATTCTCTTTAGTCATAGGCAAAGTGCGGCATTTTCTTTATTATTTTCAAGTATGTTTGAGTGCAAGCAAAACTTTGAATATGAATACAAACATCTCAGATAGATTACCTGCAAGTCTGATAGCATGCAGGTAAAACAGCAACATTTTTAATGGCACGTCAGGTTTGTGAAATAGGCCCCTCTGGAGAGCCACGATAAGAGCTGACATCATCACGTTTAAACATAACATGACGATTAACTTGACTCTTGGTTGTTTGATTAAAAAAACAATGGTTTTTATGGGTGAGTAGAAACTGACCTGGGGAAACTGGATTTCTGTTTAACTTGGAAAAAAACATTAAAACTGAACCCTGTATTGCCCTCACACAAAGACAGCAGATTGATCATTGCCAGAGTCCTAAACATTAACATAGATATTGGCAATCCCAGAGTCAGAAAATAATACATTATTTTCCATTTATTGATCGTTCTGTTTGAATGAGAGAAAAAAAATCCTAAAATAGACTGGGTTATTTAGTGTTAACTCAATCCATTGATTATATCTGATTTACAGCTCAGAGGTCAGCAAAGATCAAGCATTGTAATGGCCTATGTGTGTGCATATAGACCTTTTGTTTCATAATCTGGGCCAATACTGCTGATACAATCATGGGTTGAGGTGTGAGGTGTTCCAGGTTGATTAAAAGATGATCCCAAACACTCTCTAAGAGGCTGAGAGTCATCACGTCTTTTATCCGGAGCCTGCCCACTTTATGTCACAGTGATCAACCGAACAATGTCCGGCGGAAGTGGTATGGAAAGAAAAGTAGCCATGACAAACAGTTACAATCATGCATCTGCGGGAAGAAAGGTAGGCTAAAAATGCTTCACACAGATGCGGGTAGATATATTTATTTTTATAAAGATCATTCTTGGAATTTATGAATTTATAATATATACAATATAATATATACTTTTTTTTGAGTGTTTTTTTTTAAACAGGCATCTTGGGTATTCATAAAGTATCTTTATAATCAAAAATATGTATAACAAAGAGAATTTAAGTGATAAAATTATCAGATTTGTTGTATGTACTCTGTGGTTATAAAAGCATTTAATCACATTGAATTTGTGTATTTCAGGTAACCTGTTGATGAAACTGGTTGTGGATGGGATCCTTCTTTCTGTGGTGTATGTTAAAGATATGATGTATGGAACAAAGATACGGGACATCATTGACCTAAAGCTAAAGATCACTGATGCCATTGGACCATTGATGAGGCTCTGCTACAGCCATCATTGCAACAAACCCAACACTGTCTTGATGAGCTTCAGCAGCTGATGATGTCCATGTAGAGGTGTATTAAATGAGAAAAAACTTCAATATCTACTCCTCATTTTGTAGTAATGACCTCAAATGTGTCATTTGCTTTTGTAAAAATGTTGAAGTTGCAAATTGACTTTGAAATTTTTGTTGGAAGTCTGAGAGCATTCAAAAGTAACAGAATCATTTTTTAATGGCACGCCAAGTTACTGCTCCCAGAATACAGGAAGTGACCGTGTTTATCAGTGTCATTTTCAAACTGCTGCTCAGCCACAAGTTGCTGAAGCCGCTTTCTGTTCAAAGCAGGCAAATGACACCTCGTTTCTTTCAAATCTCACACAGGATAAACCAAAACAGTGAGACAGTGAGCAAGAGTTTCCTGTCTGCCAGGACTGTGTGTGTGTGTGTGTGTGTGTGTGTGTGTGTGTGTGTGTGTG
>JAOWBC010000001.1:6212523-6225867 GCA_028566105.1 Hypoplectrus providencianus
AACGTCTCCACACATTCTCAAATATTCAGCTGCCACAAGTGGTCGGGTTTTCCTGCTGGTTAAAGTGTCAAAAGGTTCATTCATTTTACTGCTGCAGAAAGTCAAATATCCACACCGAGACTCTCCATCTCTATCATAAGCCGGAGTAATATGTAACAGTCACTGTATCACTGAGCCACCCTTCGTGTCAGCGGTCCGTCTCGGCTGAAGTGGCAACCCAGCCAGCATGCCATCCCAAGACACCACAACTGAAAACGGAGCGGCTCCCAAACGCCGACATCAAATCAGCGTCAGTCCTCTCCAGACTCACAGCTATTCATCCAGCCCTCATCGTGGAATCAAACACAGCCTTTTCCAACCGCACTAACAAGCTCAAGCTAACACCCTCAGGCCTAACCCAATGTCTTTAAGATGATTGAAGCAGCCAGAGGCGGCCCCAGCCATGTTTCCAAGCACCAAGCAACCCCAAGCCTTATCCTATTAAACCACATACACCGTCTCGTGTGTTGTGCCACGAGCAGACATGCAAAAACTGGGGCGATTTTCCGTTTGAGAGCGAGAGATTATTGTAAAAGAAGTGGTGGGAAGGATGACAGTCGAGCAGGGAGAGGGAGATGTGGCGGTTTGGGCGCCATCTGTTTCTCGCTAAGTCAATGAAGGGAGGAAGAAAAGCTGAGCAGATACACTCCGCATTAGTGGTTAACCAACTACTAATGAGGGGAAAAAGAAAAACATTGAACTCACATGAAACCGTTTAGCTTATAGTGGTGTACGATGGCCTTACTGGGTTTCAGGGAAAGATGGCCAACACTCACGTAAGCCTCATGTGTAATAACACGGGGGATACAAAGACGTGGTTCTGTTTCTGATCTGCCTGTGCGTGTGTTTGAAACCAGCCTCAGAGCGGAGGAATCTGTTTAAAGGCATGTATCGTGTACGTGTACTTCCACACCTTTGATTCAAACGTCTGTGGCGCTCTTCTTTTGGCATGTATAGCTTGAATTTGCCTGGCAGGGTTTGGGGGTTTCTTTCCTCTGATCACCTCTTGCCCCCCCCCCCAATCCGAGCTCTGGAATAAATCCAGGGAAATGAGAGGGCCTCCTGCCCCCTCACTGCTACTCATTCCCAGGTGGGTAACTTTCAGGTCAACCCGGGATCAGACAGTTGCTCAGCCCAAAGAGAGAAGAGAGTTAATAAATGACGGCGGATAAAGAGCACAGGGAGGGATGTGAGGTGAGAGAGAAGGTGAGAAGCGGAGAAAGAAAAAGAAACAAGATGATATAAAGGAAAAGAGATGGAAGAGACGCAGCCTGCTTTTTGGGAATGTGAGCCATGCTGAAACCATTCAACTCAAATCAGCACCATGTGTCCTCCAGAGCCTTATTATCCCATAAATGAACTTTATTGAGGCAACAAAGTGCTTTGGAGCTCTGCAAAAACATTAAAGGGGCCTCGCCTGTCTCGGCCTGGAGCCAAGAGTAGTCCGATTCCTCAGGGGACTAATGAAACAAAGAGGGGCCCCTGGCCTCGTGTTCGCTGCCCCCAGTGCAGACTCACAAGCTGGCTGGCACTGGCTGAGTAATGGCCTATTAGCGACAGAGAAATAGTTAGCAATTACACCAGGGAGACAAATATGGCACAGACCTCTTGACTGACCCAACCTGTGGAATTAACCAGGAAGGAAGGATGATGGGCAAAAGGTAAAACAGCAGGAGGAAGGAAGCAGAGGAGAGAGAGAAAAGATGTAATATGAAGGTATGGCTGGAAACTGGGTGTTTGATTACTTGCACCGCTAAAATATCAACTTTCAACAACAAAACTGCCATCTACAGTTTGCTGCATGCGCTTTATTTAAAAGTAATCTGCTTATTTTGAATTTTGTACATCAGTTTGTTTGCTGATGTTGGGGATTGTTACTGCACATGTGAAGAGCTGCAAAGTCTAATAAATAGTTTCAAGTGATGTCACTTGTGGCAGCGTTGGTTGAGGTTGAAAGCTTTATGTCGAAAAATAAAAAATAAAGTGAAATGCTTTCCTCACAATTTTGTGTCTCATAATGTTTTTACACCTGAAGTCAATTTACTCTGCCTCATTTCTCAGAGTTTTTAAACTTGTAAAATTTTCCCTTTGCTTCAGTTTCTTTTCAAATTAAAAGAATCCAAGCAAACAAAATTAGCTAACCACTGATTCGTCTGGGCCATGAGTAAGAAAGAAAATACAGGATACCGGGAAAACTCTGACACTGTTTTCTGGACTAGCGTCTTTTTCTGTGAGACAGACTATCTTGAGTCTCGGGTTAGCTGCTGAACCACTGCTAAAGTATCCATGCTTTGCCGCATCCCAGAATGCAAAGCACACCTGGCTACAGGAGCCAATAAGCCAAAACCTTGCCTAGTTGGTAGTCTGGTTCCCAACACCAACCAACCTCCTGGTCTGTATGTTTTGTCTGGTCTGTTGAGATAAACCAAGCAGGAAAATCAATGACAGTTTAAAAGATCTAGTGTGAAATACCCTCAGTAATTCGCGAAGGAAACAATTTCTTAAAATCATCCAGTATACAGTGAAACAGACTTAATCCATTGCTACAATTGTGCATTGTCAATGAACGTCCACTAAAAGCATTTGATTTTTCAACTGACGGGCTCAGATTGTTGTTATAATTGTTTGGCACCATTCAGGATTGAAAAGAGAAATAAAATGTTGTCTCCTCCTGTCTCACTCTTACGGTTAGTTACACAATGAATGTAACTAGCTGTAAGAGACACACCGTGAGAAAAGAGGCTAGCAAGCCTTTTCCTGTGTTCAGAAGTCAATACTGAATGTCGTATACAGGCGGCCTCTGTTTCTGTACGGGAAACAAAGAGAAGTAAATGGCTGCAGAGGTGGCAGGCTGCTGTGCGAGATAACAAACGTTCGTGACAGCTCAGAGGACTGTGGGCGTGTATCTGGTGTGTATATAACCACCCGCCTGCTTCCTCAGCCAGTTCATGAGGCATGCGGTGGACGGCCGGGGCTTACTCCAACATAAATAAAGTCTCTGATCCTTCTCGGGATGACGAATTTTTAAAAGATGAGGATTCTTTGCGGCCGGGAAAGGGGTTACACTGGTAAACCAAACGGCCGCAAGTGGATGTATGGGACTGATTAGGAGCCTGGAAATGAGATTAAAGAGAGATTCAACCAGCAGATTGAATTGTATTTGCCATAATTGCTGAGAACAGCTTATTCAGTGCAGACCGCAAAAAAGAGAATCATAAAACCAAGGAAGGAGGAGGACTGGAGAGGAGGGAGGGCTGCCACTTGAAACCAGCAGGCTTTTCATAAAAAGAATCAAACCCAGGACGGGTCTTGTATCAATTAGAGGATGTGTGTATGTGTGTGTGTGCATGTCCTGTTTGTGTGAACAGAGGATGGGATAAGCATGGATTACTCACAAGTCTTCAAGCTTGTATTAATGATTTTTTTTTGGGACGTAAGAGTACTTTCGATTATTTTCCAGGCCATTTTAACCCCACTGTACCCTTTTAAATGGAAAATTCCCCAGTGCTCAGTAACTGCATACCATGAATTTATCTGAAATGAGATAACTGAAATAGCCCTGACCTCTGTTCTCCACATCCCGCTGAAAAGAGCTTTAATGAAAAATAAATCTTGTGAAGGGAAAAAAGACCAACAGACAAATCAATAGAGGCACAGGCTCAAAGATAAAAGCGAGCACCGTGTGCCAAAGAGCTACTCGCTCTCATTCCTGGGTTGATTGTACGTAAAGTGAAACCACATGAACTAAACTCTTTCCACAAGGGAAGTGTGTGGAGCTTAAAGCACACATTTATTGAACAACTCAGAGCCCCTAACACTTTATTTCTCTGTAATATTAAATATTCATGACTACCTGAGCAACAATCATTGAGGTTCAGGAAAACAAAGTCAAGTTAATCTGTTTCATCACATCATGTGGCGTTGTTAAGTCAGATTTGATTTATCAGACATCTGGCTACGAAGAAACAAATGTAAAATATTATGATTAAACTTTAATCATAATAATTTATAATTTAATCATTAAAGTATAAATCCAAAGATTGTGGTATCACTTTATCAAAATGAAAAAACAGAAATCTATAATGTTAAATAAAGTGGTTATGTAAAACCCCATTCCTCACAGATTTAATAGCCAAGTATGTGTACACACACAAACACTGGGATTTGTTAACATACTCTCAGTGTACAGTGGGGTGATATAGTGCAAATTGTGGAGCACAGTATTTTTTCTTTTGTTTTTAACAGAGTTGCTAAAATAAATATTTGACCAATTTTTCACAAGCCATTTTGGCTAGTCATTTTACTGACAGACAAATCACAAGAATATTTGCTTTGTTCAAGAGTTGTCTCTGTCTCAACAACTTACCCTTATGAAACTTGGTAAAACAAGTGGTTATCCTAAAAATAACTCTTGTGAGATAGGGTTAGCCAAACTGTGTCAAAATGGTTTATGAATGGTCCCAGGAAGAAGTTGTGTAAAATTCAAATGAGAAAATAAAAATATATTATGATTGGGGCAACCATGCCACTTATACATGAAGTGAATGCCGTTTCATAGCATTGGCATCCTTTAGGGTTTTCTCAGCATAAGGTTCTCATGGTTTTGATGGCTGGTGATGCCACATGAAAAGTCAGAAGGTCATCAACATCAGTGGGATTCATCCTCCAGGGATACAAACATCTACACAAAAATTAATCACAATCCATGAAATAGTGGTTGAGATTTTCAGTCTAGACTGAAAATTTTAATAAATTGTAATAACAATGACAAAATACACTGAATACATTGTAGTTTTCTATGTTAGGCACTTTTATTGATTTTGTATTATTGATTCACAAACAAAAATTATTGTCACAGACATCAACCAATTTAAACAGTGGTACAAAGTATTTATTTAGGGGTTTAACTGGATTCAATTTAAAGTCTATATTAATGGTAGAGGGACATGTTAATAATTCCTAAAGATTTTTTCTAAACTATCTGTTGGTGTAAAGGTTTTTGGCCAAAATATAAAAACAGGAAGCGAGAATTTTTACTAGGTAAAGTGTGTTAGCTGAAAGGTAAAGACAGGAGTGCTTCAATAACTAATCGTTTAAGGGTTTTAACTATGCACATAAATAAAGGATTTGTTCTATTCGTATCACGTGGCGTCCTACAGTAAATGTTACCCTGAACGTGTTTTGTGCCGTTCTACTTCCAGACCTGCTGAATATCAGAATTGTCACACTGTAGTACAGTAATTAAAGTAGTACAAAGCTATGAAAAATATATCAGTGTAAAGGCATAAGAGACTCGCTCAACAATCACAACACCACTACACGACACCATCAAGAGTCACAAAGAGCGGGCTCAGGGGCACGCAGCGCCTGTCCTCAGGGCGTTTACTGCTGCGGGAAACAGGTTTCTATATAATCAGGCTTCAGCTGTCTTCATGAAGAGGCTGGGTTTAACAAAGCAACAGATATCAGTGGGTAAAACTCTTTCATTTTAATGTTACAGTCGTGTTTCCTTTCAGCTGTCTGTGCAATTTCATCAATTTCCCAAGTGTTGCAGATATTACAGCCTCCAAAAACAACCACTGCCTGCCCCTGAGCCACACTGATTATTACAGTTCCTATCAACTTGGCCTGCCAAGTCTCTCCACTAGAGGACACTCTGGTTTCAACAAAAGGACGACGTGCCACTGCAAACCTGTAGGACACAGCAAGAGATCTCAGCTCTGCTCCCTCCATGACTCAAATCCAGCAAACACCATGTCCAGACGGGCGGAACCAGACTGAGGGTGACGAGACTCTCAAATCTGTCACTTCACTATCTACCATCTTCTACAATGGAGAGTGTTCTTTCTTTTTTTAATTGGATAATGAGGTCATTGGATTGTAGAGATTGAGAGCTAGTTTGGACCTCCAGGACACGATGTGCTGTGCAACAAAATGAGTAAAGAGACTCAAGAAAGTGGCTGAAGAATACAGCTGACATGAACAAGGTGAAAGGACAGATTCACATTATTTCAAGTCTGACTTAAAGCTATACTCAGATACGCACATGGATTAAAAGAGTTATTGGACGCTGTACTTACTCCTGTCAAAATGCAAGACAATATTTATCTATAGCAAATAAACCTTCATAATGAAGTATTGTGCTTCTGCAAAGTTCTCCCAGCCAATTCACTATATTGTGCAGATTTTTTTTAAAAAAAGGAGGAGTGATGGGATTTTTGTAAGGATATTTTGGGACATAATTATTTGAATATATTTGTCAAGGAAAATGAGAGAGATGATGCAAAAATTATCATTTCTTCCTTGCAACTGCAAAATAGGTGGCAATTCAGCTCTTATTCTATCTCCACACCAGACATGAAGGATTGACATAAAAACACCTATTATTAACAAGATAAGGGACTAAATTCAGTTAGTCGGTACATGTGGTAAATTCCAAAATTACAAATAATTTTAGAGCATTAGAGAATTGCCTCTTTTCTGTCTGTGCTATCGGGAACAAGTAGGTAGTTTCATGCTAAAAACACAAACCTACTTGCTTTGACTTATTCATACAGCTGAGGCCACATATTAGCAGAGCCTCCATATCTTAAACTATAATCAAGCCCGTACCTATTGTTATTTTCTTCATCTCCTGTCCTCACCCTAGAAAAAACAAGATGAAGTCCCGTTTTTTTTCTTTTTTTGTTTTTCTTTCAGTTAAATCAACTGTTTAATAAAATAACAAATATCAATTTGCTGTTAGACTGCTCTGTTACTACGGGTGTGTTCCTCCCTTTGTGTACTGCAGCCTTCAGAGCAACCAGATATTTGAAGGGAGAGGACATGTTTTTGAAAGGCTAAATTAATTTAGAATATTTGGTAAGATAATAACATGTTGTATATTTTACAAACTATTCCATCCATTTTTTCCCCCAGAAAAAGTTAGTGGAAATTAGTTACTGGACACTATAAACAAATTCTACAAATATAATAATGATAATAATATTAATGTAGGTTAATCTTTATCCAAACATATCTGACAAAAGCTGCACTTACAATGTCATTATGAATACAGCTTTGAAACTATTCAGTTTAGCCCTGTTGAGAGATCGTTTCACTAGGAGTCAGATTACAGCAACTAATAACTGCTTTATGCACATATGGGCATGTGAATGTTGCATTAAAGGATAGTTTCACAGTTTTTAGGGGCTGTTTAAGTGTCACATTTGAACAGCATGAATAATAACAACATGCTAAACCTTTTTCAGTGTTCAGACTTGAAAAAATGTGAACTCGGTCCCTGTAAATCCCTGTAATTTGAGCAAACATTGCAGTTAAACAAAAATAAAACTGTATGAGTCGACTTTCAGCTGGGAATGTGAAGAGTGGTCTGTGTGTTCATGTCAGCTGAGCTTTTCAAGAGTGAATCATCTATAAAAGGGAGCTACAATTACAACAACTAGAACTGAATATAATGAGTTAAAGCTGCATAGAATGCACTGATTTGCATCTTTTGTTATAACAGATTTGAAACAAATGTATGAAGCTCACAGGCATACTGTGAGATTAACTGAAAAATGTTTCTGCATATAGGTAGATCATAAAGTAAAAATTGATTTCACAGGCCAGCTTGATTTGAAAATTAATTGATTTTTCTTCTGAAATATGCATTTGTATATACATTTTGCAGAACGACAAACAAACACACACACACACACACACTCACACACACACACCGGGCACCCACAGGGGCCACAGCGCTCAGCAGAGGGAGATGTGAAGATGGTGAATTTGAGTCAGCAGGCAGCATTTTGTTTTGTTTGAGGAGGTTTTAACACACAAACTCTTGTCTCATGCGGATGATCTGTAGTAAGGCGGCCTGGACGTCCTCATCCATGTGACCCTGCAACACAAGTACATTCACAGATTATGTTCAATTCATCCATTCGCACCATTTTTCTCACTGTGGGCTCCATTATCTCACACAGGCTATTCTGTCGTCCTGCCATTAGATGTGTCACATCCAGCTGCAGTGGCTCCCAGCAGGCTTTAACATAATTTCCTGAACATATGAAGTAGCTCCAGCTTTGTGATGGTGCCAAAAAGCTGAAAGTTGGTTTTACAAAAGCACGACTGTGATGCAATTAATTTTTTGCAATGTAGGATTGTTTGTTGTTTTCATCTGCACTGTCACTGCGTCACACAACCCTCGTCTCAGTAAATGTCCACTGCCTGCTAATTAAAGACGAGCTGCAGCTGTTCAGAAGCTACTAATTAATTTCTGTTCGGTGTGGACGTCAGAGAGTTATGAGCAGAAGACGACATTCATGCAGAAATCTTAGAATAAATTTAGTAATCAAAATCAGAAAAGTGATGATGGAAAGTACTGTAAAAAAATTTTTAAATGCAAATGCTGAATGAGTTTGGAGATCAAAACAACTAATTTCCCAAAAAGACAAGTCATCTTCCTCTCCTTTTAAATCAACATTCATCAGTTTCATCTCTAAAAAAAACATATTCGATGCACTTTGGCTTAAAAGATTATGCCTCAATGCAGAAAAGTTACAAAATCTGAAATATGCATCTGTATATACATTTTCTATAACCAAATTCTCTACATTATGATTGCCGGTGACAAATTTTTAAGATGTTCCTCACAGATGAACCCATTGGATGGTGATATGCATTGGCGGATTATAACAAATATGCTGCAGTTTTTAAAAGTAGTCACAGTGGGGGGAAAATGATTTTAAAAATAATTGACGCATCAATATTAGTTTCCTAATCACATTGTAGCCCTCTGGATCACAATAGAACAGTGATGTGTGCAGAGATTTACAGCCTTGTTTCAAGTCTAACCACTGAATCTCTGCGAGCTCAGCCTCTTTATTCTTGTTATTATCATGCAACTGCTGGTAATCAAAAAGCAGTTGGAATAAAATAACTTTGATTATTCTAATAAGGACCATTCGAACCTCACAGAGGAGAAAAACATACCTGTGCTGCACTGAGAAGATGAGTTCGATAAATTGAAACCACCTCCCTGTGTTGCCTCTCAGCATCCTGGTGGAACAGAGAGACACGTGCAGTGATTATAAATCCTTCTTTCACGTTGTTATAAGCCTTCCAGCTAAAAGCAGCACCTGTTGTTTTCATGTTTGTTTATTTTCAGCCTTATTCCTCAAGAAGCAAACACAGTGTGATTATTATTCCAAACGAGTCGCTTTTTCTGTTCTATTCTATGAAATACCTGATGAGTCAGATAACATTTCTACCACAAAACACAGATGGTCAAAATGTTGCAATTTTGAACATCATCTGCATTCAAATACGTCTAACACTATGATATTTACAGTGTTAGACGCATTTGATACTTGTTGCTGACGTATAGTTAGGAACAAGATCGTCACTGTGCAGTGGATTAAACATAAAGCAGAACATGTTTACATTCCTGTCTGTGTGTCACTCACAGCCAGCTGTTGCTGTAGGCTCTTGATCTGGGCGTGGAGTGTGTCGATGTGCTGCGTCTGTCTCTTATTGGGCGCGTTGCTCGTGTATGCCAGCTGGGACAAACCATTCAGTGCCTGTTTCAGTCGCTCAACATCTGTCAGCAGCTCTGTGATCTGAGACACACACACACACACACACAAACACAATGTTCAGACATTTTCATATCTTCATCAACTGCATGGCAAAGCTGAAAGGGATTTTACCTGTAGAAATAGAAAAAGATCAGAATTACTTTCAAAATCTACATGTTTATTGCCTTAAAGTTTAAACGCACACAAAAACACTTTCACATTTTGAATCTACAGTAGTTACTTTTAGTGATAGTAAAACTAAGCTACTGCATTTTACTATGCATCAAATTTAAGGACATGAAGGATTTCAAGGAGCACTGGGAACCATTTTAATATTTAAACCTTGACAGACGGCTACTACCTTCTTGTCTTTGGCTTCAATCTGCTGAGCTGATGTCTGAATCCTCCTCTGCAGATCACAGATGGTGCTGAGCGACTCGTCGTATCTCTCCTTCAGCTCCCTAATTTCTCTCTCGATGGCACGTCCCTTCTCCTGGACAGCCTCCATCTCTGTCCGGGCTCTGCTCTCCCCCTCCCTGGCTTGCATCGCCTCCTGACGGGCCTCTTCGCTCTCCTCTGCTAAGCCCAGTAGCCTGCTGCTCAGGCTGGCAGCCTCCTCCTCCAGCTGCTGCTTCTCCTTCTTCAGCTGGCTCATTTGGTCTTCCTTGTAGCGAATTTCCTCGAGAGCCTGCGTGGCCTGCAGGAGTTCAGATTGCAGGGCGGATACGTCTTCAGCCCTCTGGGCGTTGTTCTCCTCCTCTTCGCGGAGAGCCAATCGAAGCCGGGCGATCTCTGCCTCCAGGGCCTCCTTGGCTTTGGCGTGTTGTTGCAGCAGAGACGCTTGATCCCCACGGCGTTCCTGGACTTCTTTCTGCAGGGCACAAACCCTCTGGGCCTCCTCCTGCTGAGCCTCTCTTGCTTTCTTGCAATCATTCTGAGATTGCTGCACGGCATCATGAAGTGCTTTCAGCTCCGTGTCGTAAGTCGCTATTCGAGTCAACTCTGATTTCAGGCGCTCCTGCAGATTCTGGGACTGAGCATTGCTGATTGCATTCTGCTCTCGAAGATCCGCTTTCTGAAGAGTCACCTCCTCGTACTGCTGCTGTAACTCGACCAACTTCCGAGTCAATTCCTCAAATTTACCCTTGAACTCTTCCTCCACATTCTTGTGCTTCTCACCTGATACTACAGCTGAGTTTAGTCTCTGTTGAACAGACTCAAGCTCAACTTTTAGTTTCTCTTTGTCCTGCTTGTTGCTCTCTCCAACTGACCTTTCTTTGTGATACTTCTCTTCCATTTCCAGCAGTTTGACAGTCAGCTCCTTCACCTGGGCGCTGTGAGAGTGTTCCTTTTCCTCTGCCGCCGTCAGTGGGATAAACTTGGACTGGATAGCCTCCTGTATCGTATCAAGTTCCCTCTTCTGCGCCTCCAGTTCTTGGGTGAGCTTTTCTGTCTCCTCCTGAGCCGACGCATACATCCCTGAAACTTCATTTGCTCTGTTCTCTGCCTCCACCACAGCAGCATTCAACTTTTCTGCGATAGCTTTGTGCTCTTTTACACTTATATAATCTTTTTTAATCTCAAGCAAGACTTTTTCCAACTTTCCTTTCAACTTATCATTTTCTTCTTTCACATTCTTCAATTCATCTACACTTTCTTTTCCCTTGGTCTCCATCTTCAACATCTCAGCTTTGACACTCTCTAACGTGGAGCTTAACTCCACCTTCACCTGCTCATGCTGCTGTCTTGGAACGTACTCTCCCTCCAAGCTCTGTTTGAGAGTCTGGCTCTGCGTGGTCAGCTGTACACACTCTTTGTCTCGGTCTTCACATCGTCTTTGCAAAAGCTCAAGTTTCTTCATCAGATCGGCATTCTGCGACCTCAGAGCGTCCGTTTCACTCTGGTGTGTCTGGCTGGCATCTTGGAGGCTGCTGATGTTCTCCCTTATGGCCGTCCTTTCTGTTTGAAGCTGCTGGACTTGTGCCTCTGCTTTGCCGTAACGTTCGCTGGCCTCGACGAGTTTGTCCTCCAGCTCCTCCAAAGCCGTAACCATGTTCCTGCGGGCTTCCTCGTGTGCGTTTATGGGTATGAAGTCGAGTTCGATCCTGCTGTTGAGCTCATCCAGCTGCTCTCGTAGAATATCTCTCTCCTCCTCACTCTCCTCCACCTCCTTGATGAGAGCCTGGCTTCTGCTGGTCACATCCACCAGTTTTCTTTTCAGCGAGGCGTTCTGCTCTTCGAGAGCTGCCACTATCCTCTGTTGCTCCTCAGCGGACACAGACCCTGTCTGGGAAGGCGAACTGTCCAGCTTTCGATGCAGCTCTGCCACCTCCTCCAGCACACGATCATAATCTTCCCTCAGCTCAGCGATCTGCCGTTCCTTCTCATCAACCGCGTTTGTCAGCAGGTTTTTCATGTTGTCAAACTTCTCCGCTGGCACTGTGCTGCCGTGTTTAGTCTGGGCCTCCTTAAGCTGAGTTTCCATTTCTAAAAGGGTTTCTGCTAGTTCATCCCTTTCAGCGGTCAGAGCTCCCAGCTCCTGGTTCAGCTTGTCTGCCTCGGCTGCTAGCTGGTTCTCGCTGCTCTTGTACTCCTCCAGGGCCTTCTCGCTCTGTTTGAGGCGGTTACGAACGCGGCACACTTCGGCTGAAGCGCCCTCGTACTTGGCCTTGATATCCTGGAGCTGGGCACGCAGTTCTTCGGTCGCCTGGCCTCCTAAGTGTTCCTTGACAGCAACTACATGTGCCTGCAGCTGTTTGACTTTACACTCAGAGTCCAGCATCCTCTTCTGGACGTCCCCCAAGGCGTCCTCCAGTTCTTGAACCTGCTGGTCTGCCTGTTTCTGGATGGTGTCTCGGCTCTGAACAAGCTCTTGGCACTCTCTGGTTTTACGGTTCAGGGCCGACTGAAGCCGTGCCGTCTCTTCCTCCGCTGCCTGTTGTCTCCTCTTGACTGTTTCGAGTTCACGTCGGAGTGCATCAAGTTCACCAGAGACGTCCCAGCCAACAGCACTCGGACTTTTCTCTGAAGGTCTCGACAGTGAACGCGACATGGCAGGATTGTGGATCATCTGCAGAGAAAGATGAAAAACAATGTGATGGCTGTAACTCCTTTCTGGCATCAAGAATATATCAATTTCTCACCTCCAAATAGTTTGATAAAACATTGTCCTTTTAAGCTAAAGAACAACAACCCAGTCTTATAGACTAACCCTAACACTCTGGTAAAAAAAATTGCAAAATCTGAATCCAGTCATAATCTGAGCACTCTATTAGCAGCTTAATTTGTATGCAGATCTGATCAACATTTGGAAGTTATGTGAATGTGTTCCACAGATGAAAATGTACCTGATCAGAATCCAGGCTGTGAGCTTTGTTCACCAAAATGTTTTCTTTACCTGCAAGACAACAACAACAACAACAGTTCAACCTCTTTGTATTCCGCAGGTGGAGGTTTAAATAAATAATAATAATAATAATAAAATCTTTGTCTAACTAAGCTCACCTTTGATAACAGACTGTCCTGAGTAATCCCCCTGTGAATAAATACACATTGAGTTATAAATGCTTAAACTGAAACTTTCAACATCATATGAAATGTTTTTGCAACAGTGATTTATATATATAAAAAAATAAAAAAAAAAGACTTTTTTTTATGTTCAAAACATTAAAGGGATAGTTCAGTTTGTTGAACATGAATCTGTGTGGCATCAGCATAACCAGTGTCGTGCATTCTCACTGCC
>JAOWBC010000001.1:6226604-6274532 GCA_028566105.1 Hypoplectrus providencianus
AGTCAGTGAGAATGCACGACACTGGTTATGCTGATGCCACACAGATTCATGTTCAACAAACTGAACTATCCCTTTAACTGTGCATTTCCTCAAAGCAGGCATCATACATATAAACAAAGAACCTCACTTTCACTAAGTTTTTCAATGTATTCAAAGATTAGACGGAGATTATTATCCAAAATTTTCAGGTTCACAGCGTTTTGGTTTTCTATCTTTAATGTTAAAAAACACAATATTTTTTCTCAGACTGTCGATCTGAATATATCTGCAGCTGAGTGGTCACTGTTTGATGTCTGTAATCATTGTTCTAGCACTGGAGCAGCACTTTACACCTACATATTCTGAAAAAAGCAGGGTTAGATATTTTAACAGTACCTAAAAGCACAGATATGAGAAAACACATGAAGATCTCCATTATTACAATATGGGACCTTTTAAAGACTCAGAGTAGAGATCAATATAAAGTCACTGACCATAGTACTCCGGAGTTGGACCTTGACAGTCTCTTGGCCTCGACCCCCGTCCTCTCTTTCTTTGGCACCAAGTAACACCTTCAACTGCTCCTTCTGATATAACAAAAAGAAAAAGAAAAAGGCAATTTCAATAAGTGATTTATTAAAAGGTGTACAACACACCACCTGATACTATTCAGAAAAAAACATATATACAAATATTTTATGAATAACTTTGGAGAAATGAGAAGATTATATCTGCCACATACTATTTCTAAGACTTCGTATTACAACCAATACAATAATATATTACATAAAGGAGGAAGCCTATAGTAAAATGATTGTGAAAGTACCTGTTCTGTTTAGTTTTTGTTTTTACACTTTTTCTATGTAAATGCAAATTTAAATATAATATGAAAACATCATGACTTGTGTGAAAACATGAAGACATTCATGATTGCTTACATTTCTGGTTTCTGTTGTTCTTTCTTTGCTTTCACACTTTAATGGCAGGACCTACATTGTTGTTCTGGAGATTACACTTTATTTTAAGTTGCTGCAGAACTCCACCTCGAGTGCAGAATGTTTTGACCTTTTAGGATGTTATCAAGTCTATTAAATCACAATCATGCAGCTTTTCAGACTGTGCTACCTTCCTTTTCCTTTCCCTTCACTTCCTCATGTATAGCTCTGTGTTGATACAGCAATACCAACATCCTACACAGTCCTTCAGAGGCTCTTATTGTTATGTTACAGAGGCCCAATTTAACACTTTCTCACAAAGCACTCATTACAAGCACTGTTGTAAAACAATGGCATATTGATTATAATGTGCATCCAGTGAAAAGCATTGAGAGAACTGTGAATAAGCTCCACAAAGACCAACAAACGATTGTTTCATACCTCTTTCTGTGTGTCTTCCACAGTGATCTTCTCCTGCAGATGAAAAAAATATTGTACACTGTGAATTGAGAAATTATTGGATGATATGAAACTAAAATGCCTTTGATGGAAATTATATGCTTATAGAGATTTTCCTTTTGTCAGCACGATTACTACACACAGATAAGAGAACAATTCCTCCCTCGCCACTCCAAAATGTCCTTCGTGGAAAGAAAAAGAAGGACAACAATGAAAGAAAAGAGGCAAGACAAAATAAAATAATAATAAGGTGTAATAAAGTATAAGAATACTTGTATGTGATTGTAATATTTATTTTATTGTCACTGTTTTCTTTATTGAATATATTTAAAAAAGGGTTCTTATAAATCTAGTTTTGGAGAAAACATTTTTGTTGTATATATCCTCATATCCATTTTATTTAATTTTCATAATTATTATCATTTCTATTATCATCATTGCTAATTTTTATTATTCATACACACACACACACACACACACACACATATATATGTATAGCTGAAAATCTATTTATTTGTCATAATTTGAATGAATGACTGATATTTTGTCAGAGAAATGCAAAAAAAAACAGTTAAGTGCAAAAGTTAGACCTATATGTAATAACGTGTAATAATGCAAGGAGTACATTATTCTTTACATAATGTTGCAGTGCACTCAGTCTTTTTGGGGTGTACCCAGGCTGTGAGTGGTTTACAGGGCCTGTGAACACCTAGTACCATCCGACCTGAAAGAGGCAGAGAAGGCGACCAAACCATCAAACTGACCCCAGAGAGATCCATAGGGACTATTCCAGTCCCATTCCCAAGGATGCCCGCAGCCCAGCTTTCATTATGACTGCTGAGATCACTATTGTGTAAAAATGCTACAACGCCTTCCCAGCATTTATCAAGCAGTGGTGCTATTTGCTGAGATCAAACATAATCTTCTCTTTGACGGAAGTTCTTAAAGCCACAAAGACAAATGAGGGGGTTCCTTGCTTCATCATGAATGTTATTTGATTAAAAGCCTGCACTGTTTTTCTAGTAGAAGAAAATAATTACACATTACCTTAATCCTGTATTGCCTTTATTATCTTCACAGAACCCAGCGGTTCGTCCCTTCACACATCCCCATGAATTACTTCTAATAATTACTTTAAAACGTGTCAAATATTGATAACAAATGGCTTCAATTATGGATTAAGGTCTTGAGGCTTTACAACATAGACACAGAATAATGCACGTTAAAAAAAAAAAAATGCTCTTCTGGTACATATGCTGCTAATACACCACCATGCTCTCTGTGCTTTTACAGTGTTCCACTTCTATAAAAACTATGACGCACAAAATTGTATAATATTGGAAAATGATTTTATAGGCCACATTAAACTCTCAGAACTACAGTGGTTTGTTAAAATTTCAGGATTTACTGTGTGCCCCTGAAGTTAATTTGTTTGTTTGTTTTAAAATGAGAATCTACAGGCTAAAAAATAAACAAAACTGCTATTCAATTGAGACCATTTTCAAAAAGAGACAAAAAAACATTTGGGGGGAACTTAATGTACTAGCATAAAATGTCACTCACTTTTATTAGTTCAAGTTTCGTGATGTATATTCCACTGTTAAATTATGAAGAAAATAGGGTGAGATAAAAAAAAAAAAGTAAAATCTAAAGATACTTTTGATAGGTATGTTTATATGCGATAGATTATAATCAAAATGTTCCAACCTTCTATGGACATATATAGAAACCAGTGCACTTCCAAGCATTATCATTGCAATGTTTGTTTCCTTGGCAACTAAACATACAACTATTCTTTAAAAATGCAATATTTTTTTTTCCTCAGACACAATTGTTGATGCATAACAGGAATGACCCTGAGATTGTGATGAGATTTAGCTCACATTGCACTGTTATATTTGCCAATAATGGCATCCAAACCTCTTGAAAGACCCAGGGAGGGTTTTTCTTTAAGTTCTTTCTTGCTGGGTAGCTGTTGTTGCATTGTTGTTTTGTTTACCTGTGTGAGCTGCTGCTGTAGCATGTTGACCTTATCTACCAGGGCTCTCTGATCCTGGTGGTACTTCCTGAGATTCTCCTGCAGTGTCTCGTTCTGCCTCTCTAAGTCCTGAAAAACAAATCAAGCCATAAAAGTTTACAAAGTTGAAGAAAAACAAAATAGAATGACTGAATACTTAAAAATTAAAAATACTTAAAAAGAGAGGATATCTTAAATAGACTGATGTGATCTATAAAGTTGTTTGTGTGTTACAGCAGCACTTACATGTATAATCTGATCCCTTCTGTTAACCTCAGCTGCCTCTGATCTCTCCACCGAATGCTGCGGATGACAAGAGGAACTTGGTTTACAATCATTTTTTGAAGATTTAACATCATCAAGGCTATTTAAATGTACAAAACAGCTCTCTGTTTATTCACTAGATGGCAGTCATGTACATCTTACTGGCAGTAGGTATGTAAAAGGCTCAGAAATATATATACAAAAGCCTGCCACAAGTCAAAGAAAATCATGTGAAATGTGGAAAAACCTTGAGCAAAATGCTAAAAAACAATTTGAGAAAATTGAGGCTTTAAAGCATATCTAGTATTTATCATCACTTTTATAATATAAATTGTGTGAAGAAAACCAGCTGATCCACACTGTCGGTGAGGTGTAATGTATGGTGTGAGCTGGCAGACTGAATGCTGCAGGATTACCTGTCTCTTCCACTGCTCCATCTTTGCAGCCTCTTTATCTGGAACAAGGAAAGAAAACATGTTCAGATGACTCCCACATGTTATCATGATTTGAAAAAACAGGCATGTTTACAGAGGAGTATTCCTTGAGAACATGTTCATGGAAGAATAAATTGTAAGTAGATAATACAAATCACATAATATATTTATGTTCTGCCATTGCCATTTTTCCAAGTTGTCAGTGAGATCTAAAGAAAACCATAAATAGCCTCAGGGTATTAGCTACTATTGTCTGCATGCAGTGTTCGGTTCTTGGAAGTGCGTTTGGCTTTTACGTTGTGTGCTTTAAGTGAAGAATAATGTGCAGTCTTAAAATATAAACTCAAAAAATTAAAAATCTATTATATGAAACATAAAAGGAAACACTGATGATCTTTTTAAACAAATAATGCAGGGGATGTTAAACATTCATAGCTTTAAGTTTATTTATATCTATTGTCACTTGACTTGGCACTGACAACAGGACATTATACTGTCATCACATGTATCTGACATACCGTAATTTCAGGAGCTTTTGATCTGCTCATGGTTGCTATCAGTGATCATGCTATTCATCCACTTCTTTTATTTACTCCAAAAAAAAAATGCACAGAGTTCTTTTCTGTGCAGTACATTGGGTCTCTTTTCTATTCTGACCTCTGGTGGCTTTGTCCAGGTAACTCTTGACCATAGAAACCAGCTCCATGTTCTTGCTGAGGCGAGCGTAGTGAAATGCATCATGACCCAAACCATCCACTGCCTTTACATCAGCGCCACTCTTCAGCAACACCTCCACTGCATCCTTACACCCAAACTCGCAGCCCAGAATCAGTGATGTCCTAAGGGAGGTAAAAAAAAAAGATTATGAGCAATAAATGAGCTTTAAAATTATAATATAGCTGATTGTGACAAGCAGACAAATCAAAAACAGGTGGCAAAACAGCATCAATCCACAGTGCATTTAGTTAAATGGATGCTGAATAATTTATTGCTGTGGCAGCTGAGTTGATATGTCCCTGTTCTTGTTACCATGTTTTTTTGGCTTTTATGAAATTTGAAAGGACTTGTTTCACTCTGTTCCACATAAGCTGCAGAGAAAACTTAACAAATGAGCTGGACAACGTGTGTTACACTGCTAAAAGATTTAAAGTGGTATTAAAATTCATGAAATCATGACAGTATTTTTTGAAAATTTTTAAATGATTGCAGTGTAATTGCTTGGCGCACCTTTGTACTGTCAGTGTATGTGTTTGTTTAGATACTGAAAGGATGCCTAAACCACAATATGGAAAGGACCGTACAGAGAACAGAATGTTTGTCTTTGCTTCATCTGGTCTGTTTGTTATTGTGTCTAACTAAACCTGCAACTTGAAACACATGGAGCACCAGGAGCAGTGAAAGATTTTGTCTGTATATCATGAGCATGCGTATGTGTATTGAGCTGAGCCAAGTGATCATTTAATTTATTCATATTTTTTAGATAAATCTCAGATATGCTTAGTGTTCTCCATCATAAGGAAATCTTTCTGGCACACATCTCTCCAAATTTCTCTCTCGTTTCTACCTTTGTATTTTCAATGAAAAGTTCCCTCTTGAGATTACAAAATGACCCTTTTTCTTGGGAACAATTTGTCCTCATAAAATTATCACAGCAGATGGGACCAAGCGAAAGATAAAGATGAAAGTTCTATATCCTGTAGGTTCATGTCCATAGCTGTGTCAGACACTTAAAAATAAAGACCCCCCCCCTTTAATGCCAGAAAAATTCGCAGTGCAAAGAAATTCAGAAGTGTAAATTTTATGAGTAATTGACCAATGGCCTCTGTGAAAAGTTGTTTCTGTATGCTATGCAGAATTCCAATTTTGGAAATTGACAATTGCCAACTGTACCAAAGGTGAAGACCATGAGGACTAGCGTCTCTTACTTGTTCTGTTTGTCTCGGGTGGTGATGTCAGCGCCGCGCTCCAGCAGCAGCTGACAGATCCGTGGATGGCACATCTGGGTTGCTAGCACCAGGGGCGTCTTGCCATCCTGGAGAAAAACAAAACATGTTCACATTAGCACACACTTGTACATCCATCTATGAAAATAAAACAGTTGTGACAGAGCACAGTACAATCCAAAGAATGAATTCGTATCTGACCCCAAGGAAAAAAAGGCCTAGAGTAATCCAGAATACAGTGTGCTCATTCAAGTGGATTTAATTCAGATCTCTTTTAATGCTGCTCCAAGTGATCTCACATCAAGTAATCGACTGTCACTGACAAGGTAATAGCCTTTAAGGAGCAAACAAATCAATATTCTTACCCACAATGACAACTGTACACGTGGAAAATTAAAAAAATAATCATTGCAACAGACCATTACGAGACACCATGTGAAATGAAGTGAAGAAAATCAATTCTCACAAAATCACTGGCATTCACAGAAGCCCCGCTGTCACAGAGAAGTTTCACGCTGGAAGAGCAGCCAGCCATAACTGCAGAGAGAAAAAAGAGAAAGAACTGTAAACACTTCATCCCAATTATTGCTGAAATACACGTCTCAATGAGCTCAAACAGCAGCCTGAGCCTGTTTGGAACTTTTTACAATACAATGTAAAATAACAAAATTATAGTTGTCTATAAAAATATAGTTGCATATGAAAAAAGAATCTGTAGACATTTGAACCGTAAGCATATTGACCTACCACCAACCAAAAGCATATTTATTTGTAGTCAATTCAAAATCAGAGTCGTATTGGCAAATCATGTTTAAATGGGCTTCGTTAAATTGCTGTATGGAGAGAAATCGCAAAACAAAATGTAATGCTATTTAAAAGCAAAACCCATCGGCTATCACCTGTAAGAAGTGCTCGCCATCCAATCACCAAAATATGCAGAAATCTCAAAAAACTAAATTTGTTACAGGATCACTGCATAGATTTTTCTATGGTGTTCCTCAAGCTCTCAGTGATTTGACTTGACTATTTTTATAAGGTAAAGAGTGCTCATAAACAGTCAAACCTATGTAACAAATGATAACAATGCAAGCATTTCTGCAATAACGTATAAGAGAAAATTAGGTACATTGGGAATTGGAACGACCTTCATATAGTTATATGATAATGTTTGAAAACATTATACACTTTTTCACAAATAAATTTACAGACTTACATGGTAAGGAAGAATTAAGTTAAGCAGGACAATTGGTTAGTGGTAAGAACTATTTCACATTTGTAGTAGAGTAGAATACACTAGAGTAGAGACTTACCAGCATCATGGAGAGCGGTTCTTCCCTGTAGGTCCACATTTCCAACCGGACAGTTGTGCTGTAAAAAACACAAACACAGGTAAGAAGTGCTGAAGCTTAATATTTTCTTAAAGAATGTTTACAAAGGAACAACATGATTTTTTCATTGTAGATCATGATAGTACGGTGCCATTCCTCAAAACACTAGAAGGCCTCAACCATCCTTTGCAACTTGCAACACCATTAAATAATCAAATGACTTGACATGTAGTCAGAAAACTTATATTGCAATTACTTAACTTAGCTCCTCTGATTTAAAACCTCAGGACAAGAACAAACAGATATAACAATGGATTTTTTTCATTAACAATGTTAAAAGATCAATTACAAATTATGATTGATTATGCTAATAAAATTATATTGAAAATAAAGCATTTTTCAAGGGGTATATTAAAGTTTGTTTATTCAACCTCAAATCTTCCCCCAGGTGAAAGTACATCACCTAATAAATATTTTTTTATTATTATAAATCATAGTTGTGAAATACAATAAGATATTCCACTGGTTGGTGGTGGAACCTGAGAAGCAAGACGGACAGGTCATATTAGGCTAAGTGGCGCTGTGCTGATAAGCGTGTGACATCTCTACCCAGTCAGTCAGCTGATTGGAGTGCACCAGTGTGGTGATGAGGGCCTGCTATGAAAGCCTTGAGGACTCAATGCTAACAGGGGCCTGATGTTGCTGGGTAGGCTTGCCAGCGAGCTCCGCCTGCCCACTATAAAAAAACCCAACTCTCTCTAGCAACAAGGGCCAAAAATTAGCAGCACGCTCAAATGACAAAGCGAAGAGGGAGGGGGGAGCAGCGGCAATGGGAGCTGACGGTGGAGCATGAAGGGGGGATATCCTATAACTTGAGGGTTTGGGCTGACGGAGGGACATAGTGGAGGTGGTGGGGGTGGTGGGTGTTGGCTTCCAGCTGCTATGTCTGGTGTGATGACGGCACCAAGAATGGACGGCAGGTTTGCAGGAGGGAAGGCTTGTCAACACTGCCGACAACCCGCTGCCAACAGCCGCGACCTCCGTTAGATCACTGCCATGAGAGGTGGGGGCAGGAGGAAGGGCTACGAAGCTGAGAGCACAATATTGGAGAGATAGTCCCCTGATTGTAAACACATAAATCCCCCAGTGGGGGCATGGTGACTCAACAGGGCCTACTGTTGACCGATACGGAGTGGGCTCAGCTGCCAGAGCAGTTTGCCAATAATTATTTAAAGTAGTGGAGAGGGAAAATGCTCTGACTGGCCAGTGACTGGGGATCTGCTCCTTGGAGTATACATACAGTAGAGTGGGTGGATAGACACCATGAGGATCAAAAAAAAAAAAAATTAAATTGCTTCTTTTTGGCATATTTTTTTGGCAGGAGAAAATATCAGCCAGGTAAAAATTTTGTTAAGAGGAACAGCTTCACTTTACCTGCAATAGTTTCTGCACACACAGAGAATGTCCATTTCTTGAGGCCAGATGGAGTGCATTTTTACCTGAAAACAATGAATGCATCAGTTAGAAAATGAAGCACATAGACAATAAAGAGCCAAACACAATTTTCAATAACCAACCCTGCATGATGGTAATGAGTCTATGGCAAACTGAGGCAAGATTAAGTACATTTATGCTCCTTGTAATGGTTGAGTACTGTGAATCTAAAATGTTATTGTGTGAGAAGCACAGGACGCTGAAAACCTAAAGAATACTGCACGTGTCATTGTACCATGAGATGAGTCATTGAACCACTTAAGCTTGCCTCAACTGGTAAGGCAGACCGGAAAACAATCTTTTACTAATGATTCAATTATGAAGAACTCGAGGGTCACCACTTGAACCAAGTCATGTACAATACACTATATGATTGATGGAATGTATACCTAATTTTACATTAAGCCCAATTCTGTTCATGTCTGTTCATGTCGGTACATTTTTTTCTGAAAGCTTGTCTCATAGTACAGGTGACCATAGACTGACAATATTTGTCATTTGTGACCCCAACAGCCAGCAGGTTTGATGGTCCAAATGCCAGATTCACATTCAGATATATATATATATATATATACTTTCACTTTCAATGCTGGAACATTCCTAATATTATATCTGAAATGATGGAAGAAGGGTAAACCTCTTTAGTTTTCATGTTTATTTGTTAAAAGTTTTATTGCTGGTATAAAAATCTAATTCTTAACTACTACAAAAACTTACCAAAATGGAATGGAATGAAATTTCAGACAGAGGGTGAAAACAGGGCTATTAAATTTGATAATAATTGCATGTTTTTTCAACACTGATTAGACCACTCCATGCTTCTTACTCATTTTACCCTTATTTCACAAACCAAGTTATTAAGAACAGTGATGGACAGCTCTCTACTTTTAAAAATCTAAAATGCAGTATATGAATAAGACCAATTTTATAATGGGAATGGACAAAATATTAGAAACACGCTAATTATACATCTTTAGGGTGCTGCTTTAAACTGAACTCACCTGTAGCATCAGTCGCAGTGACATCAACATTGTGTCCCAGGATGAGATTGAGACAGTCTAGGTGTCCTCGCGTTGCAGCCAAATGAAACCTGGAAAACAAGAAGACAGAGGGGATAAAAAAAAATCTAAACAGACGGAGGGAGACGGAGGCAAAGGGTAGGTAGCACTACGTAGAGAAGGGCAAGTGAAAAGGTGATAGGGTGTATGGAGAAGGAGGGGCGAGGGTGAAACTTAAGGACAAGAGAGGTCCTGCAAACGGACGCCTGGCTCCTCGCTATCAGCAAGATCAGCATTCTTGAGGCAAAGAACAAGAAACCTGAGGGTCTGTGTGCCTCTTGGTTGCCTTGGAGGCATCACAAACAGTTTTCCTCCAGTATCACTGTCGCTGTTTCAGAATGATCTTATTCATGAGAGTTTTCCTTGGTTTTCACTATCGTGTTTGAATAAGATTTTCCTGAGTTTTTCATTCTTAAACCTGGAATCGGCAGTTAAGACCTTGAAATGCAACTTTTAAGCCAACAAGAAAAATGTCCTAAAAGACAATTGAATATCTACATTTTTTTTTTTAACAATTTCACAAATTCCATCTGCTAATGAGGACCATGTGGTTTAACAAAGCCCCGTCAAAGCTACTTCATTAACATTCAAATGTAAGCTACTTGTCAGATTTGTATTTAAGTTTAATTAATACAAACTTCATAAAGAAGTCCATAAAGAAGTTTCACACTGCTCGTGTTTGCTAACATGTCTTTGATCATCACTTTGGACTGGAAACATTCCTGCTCCCCTTCTCTGATTTAACCCACAGCAGCACCACCGCCACCAGCCCTGAAGGTCTGCAGAGCACTTGTGTGTAAACCGATCTCAGTCCGTCACCCATCAAGCCGCATGAACCTGTTTATACACTAACCCTGAGGTATCTGCCAAGGAGACTGCTAGGCTGTCACCTCAACACTGCCGCGGGTATTAAAAGCCATGTTGATGGCCAGGAGATGCCGGTTCTCTGGGGAGCAGTGGAGGGTCCTGACCTCTTGGGGCAAACGGCAGACAGGAAGCAGCCTGCAGCTATCCAAGTTAGGAAGACATCAGTGATGTCACTCACCAAGTTCATGAGCCACAGCATTTTCCAGAAGCTAACTGGAGGAATGTCTCTGAACAGAGACAAAAATACATGAATGCAAACTTGAACTCTGGATTTCCTCTTGACTTTGTTATGAATGAAGAATAATGAGTTACGTGACAGTGAATGGCACTAAACCTTAACCCTAAACACTATCAAGAAGTTTTACACTGAAAACCATGTACTGGCAACCAAATTATGATTACAGGCAATAAAACTTTAGCAAAAAGAGCAGACTGATGCTGGATTCTTGGGGTCAATACCAATACTTATTTCAGGAAAAAGTTTTTAAAAAAATCCAACATTGTTGTTATATATACATGTTACATTACCATTACACGTCTATCTATGTTATAACCTACTGGCAAAATGGGCTTCTTAATTTGTTCAGTTAGTTTATATTGCAAAATGCAACACTCCTTTTCTTATAAGGCAGATGTTTTTTTCTACAGCGGCCCCCCCTTGTTGAAATGGAATTATAACTTTGATATCGCTGAGATCAGCTGTTTGTGCCTCATTCATGTTCACTGAGTTTGGCCACAGGTTTTAAGTTAGAGGATATACTGATGTACAAACTATGTGACAACCATTTTCCAGTTAAGCACTCAAGCATCTTTTTTTGCATTAGACTTAGTATTTAGGTTGATAATGCTATATCTGTAATAATAACTAGTTAATAACTGTTGTTGGCACAGTTCTGATAGTCAACAGACACTAATCAAACACAAAGAATTTAATCTGTGAGGATATATTCTGCCTACCCAGCTGCAGGCCTCGATAAAATGGTTTAGACATGAATTTTGGGCGACCTATGGTCTGGCTTTGAGAGACCACATGTCATTTCATCTTCACACCTGCTCCTTGGGAGGCTTTCAGGTTGACTGTGTAGAGGATATGGTTGCTATTTTTAGAGAGCGTAGAGGGAAGAGTAAACCACATAGTATATGCTGTTAGCTGAACCATATGGTGATGTTTTTCTGCAAAGGCACAACAGTTAAAATTCTGGGGCTGTTGCCACCGAAAAGTATTTTTACAATTTAGCCATTTACTCAATTCCAAGCATCTTTTTAATCACCTCAAACCTTTAAATGGTTGTAAACATGTCCTTTATTAATTTAATTATGGCTAGCACTGTTTAAGTCTTCTGATCAATTACATGCTGGTGAGAAGTCACAACATTTCACAGCTAGAAAACTGAAATCCCTTCTTGGTCACCAGGCTATTTTTTGAAGTTGCAGTATTCATTTTAGTTTACACTTAATCAATGATTTTGTGCATTATTAGGCTGTTAGTCATGATAAACTGCGGTACTATTTTCTGGAAATAGATTTTAATAACAGCTACACTTTGTAACTTTTATATATGCACATTTATCAAATGTGGTGAAACTGGCACCATATCCTGACACTTAATAAAACTGATAACCTGTCAAAAAAAAAAAAAAAAAAGTTTCTCTGCCCTTTTGTGGTGCTCCTAATTGCATTGCAAGCATCCACCAAGCAGAGTGGCGGCCTCATGAATAAAGTTGTTATTCATGTCTGTAACTGCTTCTGAACAAAGGCCAAACTTGAAACTAGACAGCACTGATCAAATATGATCCCACAAACAGGACTGTTGACCTTACACTTGTTCAGTATTGTGTTTAATCTGTTCTGCTCCCAAATGGCCTAAAAAATCTATGAAAGTAGCTTTAATGAAAACATATTCATCCCCATAATCCTTTTCATGACATTCATGTTTGCTGATTTGTTGTCTTTATTGTTTTTCCTACAACACAACATGTGAAAGCATTTGTTTTTAGGTTTGTGTTCAGTCCGTCATTAGATTAGGCTTCACATCATGCTGCTCCAACACATCACTGTTGTTATTCTTAAAAGACACATGATCACAAAATTCATTACTGCTAATCCTGACAAACAATGGGCACGCAGTAGTATCTTTACTCAGCGCCATTTCCGTCTGCGTCTATCTCTTCGAGTGCTGTCATGTGGCCTTGTTTTGTTGCTAAGCCCTCGTTAGCTAGCTATCACCACTGTACAGAATGAGCAGGTGTGATGGGTGGTCTTACCTCATTGAGATCCAGCTAATGCCATGGCAGGGATGTAAACTGTTTACTCAGCTGGAAGCCGCGATAGGACAGTAAGAGCTGAATTCATTAGCTGAACACAGTGAGGCTAATCCAGGGCACACCAAATTATATATCAAGGGCAACAGTTTGTAATTAGTTTCCCTACAGAGGTCCATAATTACAAGCCTTCACCATTCGACCCTCCTTTGCTGGCTTTTGACGAGGCCAGAAAGCCGTAGACACGTGTTGGTCTGTGTGTGGCCCACTGAACTATAAGCAGACTTGCTGAGTTGCAATTGTGGTTCACTTTTGTTTTGGGTAAACTTGGCAATAGTGTGACCTCTTTCCATATATGTGTTGATTTTATAGTTAAATAGATGTGGTCTGTCTGTCCTGCGGGGTGTGTGCAGCAACCTCTACGGCAACTGGATTTAGTTCTTACAAATTCTAGCACCTTATTATGAGAGCAGGCATTTATCAGGTTGTGTGTATAATTCTGTTAATGTACATGAACGCATGTATGCAACCACTGGTCTGTGCATTGGTGCCACAAGGGAATTTCACACACCGCTGAAAATACTCTGCACCTTTGGTTCTGGGATCTGTGGCTCCATAGTTTTATGCTTGAACAAAGCCTTTATCAAAATAAACCTGAAGCACAGGCCAGAGATCAGTGACTTCTTCATATATCTGGGATTAAAACAGGGGCGCCGGAGCTCCCAAAATGCTGGCGTTGGAATCTGGTTACATTAAGCAATAAAACAAAGTACCTGCTTTTTAAAAAGCTCAATGCCTTGTTTTCCATTATGCCACAATGATCTTTTATAGGACCAAAACAAATGTCTGTATGAGATGCCTGAAATATCTGTGGTCTTGGATGATCAAGATGCAACATCAAAGAATTCCATGGACATATTTCAGTTAGGTTGACCTACTTTTCCCCCTAAACCTTCCCTTTTTCCTTGTCCTATCTTTCTACTTGATGAAGGAAAGAAATCTATTTTCAAAGCAACAACAACACAAAACCTGAAATTCATATGTATAAATCTTCTGTTAAAAACCATGTTCCTCCAAAATGTCATCTGATCCTGATAATAGCCTGCAGCTGGGCCTAAATCTCGGTGTTGCGAGAACCACAGTGGATCTGATCTGAATTTAAAAGGAGTAATTTCCTGTGGGGACTACATAAACAGACACCAGCCAATGTTGTCAAGCCTTCAGTGGCCGCAAACATTCTTTATACCAACTCCCACACTGACCTCCAGTCAGATGGACACAGAAAGAGAAGTTGGATATAAAAGTGGACACAAACACAATTCCTTTCAGATGCAGGGCAGCTGAGTGAAGGTTAAGGGGTTTCTCTTCAATTTGATGGTCAAGCTTAGAGGCAAGAGGTAAAACTATTTTTGAGTAGGAGTGACCTAATTAAAAATTTCCCATCAACAGATGAACAGAACAAAGTATTTCTAAACAAGGCATGGTACTTGGACACAATAAGGAGAAGACTCAAAATTCAGATTGCCAAAGAGGGCTGGATAACATGGCCAAAATCTATATCCTTAAATATACTGAGACCTATATTGCATTCAAGCAAGCTTTCCAGTAATTCAATAAATAAAGAGCATATAAAATAAAGCCTGTTTTAGTACGAATACTTGTACCATTTTATGACATTGTCCAAAATGTTAATAACACAGAAAGTTAATTTGCTAAACAATTTTGACATGTATTCAAAGCAAAAGAGAAACAAATATTTCTATGCTAAATTTGATAAATGTTAAGGTTTGTATATATATACTCTGATTCTGATTTGGTTCTTCTATTTCAAAGCATCTTAACTTTATTGAAATCAGCGCTTTATACTCCATGTTAGCAAAACAGAGCTCCCTCTACAGTTTGCTCCAGCTATGCACGTGCAAAGACCAGAACACGTCACGTAAATATTGCCACGATGTAGTTCGGCAGTGGGTATGTGTGTTCATCTCTGTGTAATGTGTGTGTGACCCTGTTACGTGTGTTCACTCACGCTGATCGTCCTTCCACATCAAGCTTGGTGGGGATGATGCCCTTCTTGCTGAGAACAGCAGCCACCTTGTCCACCTCGCTTCGCTCCACGGCCTTCATCAGCCGGTCATCATACTTGTTCCAGTCTGTGTTCTGACAATGTAGATGGCAAACAATCAGACGTATAGTAAACTTGAAAGGATGTCCCAAATCAAAACTTATATATTAGACCAAACATCTCTTCAGTTTGAAAGTAGAATGAAATACCTTACATTTGGTTTCCATTATTTTAGCTGACTAATAACAGCATCCATTGTAAATGCAAATGAAGCATGGAGCCTGATTTTAAACAGAAACAACAGATATACTGGCAAAGCAATATGTCCTTTTGTAGTACAATATTTTAATGCACTTGACTTAAGTTAATGCAGAATGTGCCAAGAATGTGCTGTGCTGCAGTTTAAACCCCCTCATGAGTGATGGCTACAAAGCATGGGAACAGAGTACTTTAAGGCTTCTGGAAGCACACTGTGAGCAGGATGTTTTATACTGGAGGTCAAAGATAACCAGACACATACACAATCAAGTCTCAAACACTAAAAATAAATAAATAATATAAAATAAATAATACTTTTAACACTTTGACAAGATATATATTACACCGGAGTTGTTGAGAAATAACCAAATTGAACAACCATTCACAGCTGTCCAACTTTGCCTCATGAGAAAATACCTTTACTGCATTTCAACCTTTTCAACTTTCAGGTAAATAAATTTGCAAACATAATTTTAAAAACAGAAAAACAGTTACGATAAAAGCAGATGATGAACTACCAAGGAATACCTACAAAGTGCATAGATGTGCATTTCAGCCAGCGGCTCATCTTGGGTGAGTGGAGCTGGTCCTTGCACCGTGCTACTGAAAAAGTTGCCACGGTTCCGGTTTTCAAAAGCAAAAATGGAGAAAAAAAAGTGTACAAAAAAACCCTCAGTCTCTCAGTGCACTCAGCCAGTGAGTGCAACAATAACGGATGAGAAGACAGAAGGCTGGCAGTCTATTCTGCAGTGGAGGTCCTCTTATGGAAGGCTCACCCTCTGGAGTTTGCCTCACTTGAGGAAGAGGAGTTTATTTGGCAGGATTTTCTAAGCATTCCTGTGTTGCTCACGGGCTCTGCCTGTAAGTTCATCACTGCACAGCAGTTTGGTTGATAGTTAAAGGGAAGAGAAGGAGGAGTAAGAGGAGGAAGGAATGGAGGTGGAGAAGCAGTAGGGCCAGCCCTGCCAGCCCTGGGACCTGCCCTGGCCGGCAACTGCAACTCCTCCTCTGGGGGGAGAGTCAGCTCAGCCTGGCTACCTCTCACCTCCCCCAGTGCCTCCTCCTCTGTTTTCTTTATCCTCAAGCCTTCTCTTTAAGTCGTTCTTCGTTTGTTTTGATACTTGTCCTCGTCTTCTCTAGATTGTTTCTATATGCTAAATCTGCGAGCAACTTGCTTTACAAGTATAGAGCTTCCCAGTTTGCCTCTTCTTCTCCTTTATCAGCAGTCTCCAGCGTCTTCACCCAACCAAATGGCAAGTCAGTCAGGCTCAGAGGGGTAAATATGTGAGCTCTCCCGGGTTTAAAATATCACCCCCTCCCCGGTAAACAGCCGTGGTGCAGACAGCCCTGTAGACTGGTTACCTCTTTATTTTTTGACCCTCCAACCTTTCTGTAGTGACTGATAGGAAGACAGGGGCTAAGAATACATTCTGGACATGCCTGCACCGTGAGTAATGGCTTTAGTGTCTATCACCACTGCCAGCATGAAACAAGGCCAGCCAAAAAGACCTTGCTTACATTGCCACCCCCCACCATGCACCCTCCTCGCCTCCATCTGAAAATACTAATGTCAGAGGGGGATTATGGTTTGCACATTTGAGGTGGTCTTGGCACTGACCCCTCACAGGACACTGCTGGACCAAGAGCTGCTGTGAACCCATCCATCTAAAGAGGGTGATGTGTCCAAAGCCTCCTGATCCTAGCTGCACGGTAGCAAGGTTGAGGTCAGCCTTTTTACCACCAGTTGTCTGCAGCTCCATCAAAAATTACACTGCCTCTTCACTAACAACTGCATATTAAACACAGCACAACTTTCACTTGACACTGTGAAACATCATAGGAATAAAAAAAAATATGGAGACAGTAACCCTAGGGCCCATTTTATTTACACACTGCATCAGCTCCTTGTGGCCTCGTGTTACTATCTGCTGCCAGACTGGCGTTAACAGAGCGGCGCTGATATCCTCAAACATGCAAAAAGACCTTCTCCGCATGACATGTCATACGAAGAAGTAGGTGTCAACTTACGAAAGCTGCTCACCCTAGCATAGAGACAAAGGCGCCAAAATGGCACCTAGCCACGCAGCATACTGGACATCGGTCACGTAAATATCTTACATGGGTGTGCTGGTGTGTGTGCGTGTGTGTGTGTATGTGTGTATTTGTTGGGGAATCTGTTAATGTACTAGTCAAAGAGACGGCTTTTAGCAGGCAACAGTTTCCACTGCAGTAGTCACTCATTCACTGACAAACATCCGCATAGATTTTAAAGTATGACTTGATGTTTTAAAATATGTATAATATTTGCTCTAAAGTTATTGTGAGTTTTGTGGTGATCATTTAATGATCCAAACCTGAACCACTTAAGTGTACTTTAGTACTAAAGACCTGTAAAGATGATGATGAGAACACATGATGATATCTAGTTTCATATCATGACGTCAATATAATGTATCTCCCAGCTTTACTTTCATATGCTGGAATAATGACAATAATTTCAATCACATGAATACAGTCTGTCAAGTTTATTTTAGCTTACTGAGCTCAACGAAATTTAACCTGAGGTGTGTGTGAAGGGCTAATTTCAGTTTATATCGCAAATTTCAGAGACTGTGATCATAACTGAGTGTTTTTACTGTTTAGTTTAAAAATTCACCTCATACTTACCCTTTTTCATGTTTAGATTTAAATGAAGGCAAGCCTTTTTTGTCAAAATACTGTACCAGATAAAGCAGTTTTAGTTAATTCTTCGATTACTCCTTTTATCTTTTAACTGTTTTTTTTTATTATTCATTTCAACATTAGAATTAGGCATACATTAGGCATATTTTGCCACAACTAATTATTTACTTACAGGCCAGCAGTAGGGCCATAGACACAGACTGAGAGCATAGCAAAATGGTCCAAATGGCGGCCATTTCCATGTGTACCATTGCCCTTACCAAGACCTGTGATCGTTTTCATTTGTTTTTGTTTTTGTTTTTAACAGTTTAAAGGACCATGGCATAAAGTTTACTGTCCATTTTACTCTGATTTGGATTTCTGTGACAAGGACATACAAACAAGACAAGTGAGCATGTTAATGCTACGGAATAAAAGCTTAAATCTGCATGCTAACATTGTCATGACAACACTGCTTACATGCTAATGTTTAGTGGAACAGGTTTACAATAATCAACATCATAGTTTGTGTGTCAGCATGCTTACATTTTTCTTGCACTAAATACAAAGTATGGCTGATGATTAATTCCACTTATTTGCAAGTACTTGATCAAAATTTCTTTTTGTTTAGTTTCTTTTTTCTTCAACCTTCAACCATTGTGATCATGGTTCACATGCAGGGGATCAAAGATGTCTTGACCAAATTTCATGACAATCCATTGCCACACATTTTGGAACCAACTGACCTTGCCATTCGTAGTATCATGCCGCCTGCATCACAGTGAAAAGGAGAGGAGCCATCCAGTACAAAAAAGTAAATACTATTGTCATAAAATTAATTTGTGCATAAATGCAAGCACTGAGATGCAAAGAGAAACAAACTGGCTTGAACTATTACCTTCTTCATTGCACAGTGTGTGATGCATGCAACTGAAACAAACACATTACCTAAAGTTCCTATTTTAACTTTTTGACCTTGGGGACAAAACATCACCTGACACTGGATGAGCCACTTCAGGCTTTTACCTGTCTACACAGATTATTCTGGGTGACAGTTAGACTGTTGTCATAATTGGTTCAGGTTTTCCATCACTGTCTGCAGACTGTAGATCTTTCCAGCACCTCAGTTTCCTGCCTGTCTCAGCCCCCGTCCAGACTAATGAGTCTCTAATGTCCTCACAGATGAAATCACCAGCAGGAAATATCTAACTGGTCATTTGATAACAGACAGGAGCCAAAACATAAAGCTGTATGCCAATATGTGAAGTGATAGTGGTGTCCAATGCCAGGCTGCAGTTACTGATGTGGTTTTATAAGATTATGATTATGAGGATGATCGTAGGAGACATCTGTGAAGAGATTTCATGTCTTGTAATGTAAACCTTTGACATTTTAGGGTGAAGCACATGTATAAGTGTAAGTACAGGCCTTTTTCAGAACCTGTTTTATTTTCTTTTGGTACTTTAAAGTAGGGTTAAAACCCAAGTTGCTTGTGAGAAAGGATCAGTAATTGTTTGTTGAGTGGCCATAAATGAATCAATCTTGGCAGGTTTTGCGCTAGAACTTTTTTTCTGACGGCTGTAAATCTTTCGGAATTCTAAAATAAGGAAGATTTAAGGGATCAAATCTAGAACTATGGTTTAAATGCAATTTATTTATTCCAACTAGTTTAAACAAACTTAAGTTGAGAAATTAAGACACCCTGACAACACAAATCACTTTTCAGTACTAAGCTTAAATTTTTCATTTACAGGTTGAAACATGACATGATCATTTGTTTATATTTATAACATTTATATCCAGAGATACCCGTTCGGACATTAGAATAGTTGCATGCTATGTAAATATCACAGTGACAAGCTCATTTGTTGGGGCAATATACACTGGTAATAAAAAGCCAAACCTCTATCTGCATCAGTGTTTATGATGAGGGAGCTCAAATACCAGAAACTGTGCCACACAAATCTCCAGAAATTAGCTGAGTCACAACTGTCACCAAAGAATTGGAAATTATGAACAATACATGAACAAACACTGCTGATAATACCAGTTATCCATTAAGAAACAAGTTTATCCTGGTAATGATTATCCATTAAAAAAAAATTCATTTTGTCAACCAGTTATTCTTAAAATAACTGCAGAGGAAGACTGCAATCTTGAATAATTTAGAGGAAAACTTTGGATATTTAAGGACAATGTTCCCTATCTGACTTTCAACCTTTCACAATCACAAGGTTTTTTTTTTTTTTTTTTCTGGGACTGCTCTAAGCAGTAGCAGTTTCTCTCACACACACACACGCACACACGCACGCACACACGCACGCACACACGCACACACACACACACACACACACAGGGCTTGTAGAGACTAAGTGAAACCCCTCAGGGGCAGAGACAAAAAGAGTGGTGGAGGAGGTGAAAAAAAGAATATTTGAGATGAACAAATGTGCCAAAGAACAAGTGGAAAGGTGGGAAAGTGACAAGACATCGTATGCTTGCAGTCAATATGTCATTGTTGGACAGGTAAACTGATTCTTAAGAGTGAAAGCCCCTCTTGGACTGCGCCAAGCACCCAATGACGGTTCAGGCCAGGTGTCTCTGTTTTTGGTATGTACACAAGGCACTCGCTGCATATCTGGGTAGCTGCTAAACACAGGACCACTCCTGCTGGGCAGAACGTGGATTAGATCAGGAGGACAGACAAACAGACATACATGCCCTCTGGTGGTTTTCAGCAAAATGACATGTCAAATTCACCAAAGTCTATTTGTATCAAGGGACAGATGAAAATTCGACTGTAGACAACTAAAGAAATCCTTTGCCACGCCGCACAGTGTTTTTCTTCTGGTGAAGGAGTTCAAATATGTTCAGCTTTGGGTTACTTTAAGAAACGTTGCTGCAGTCGCTGCTCAGTGTTATCCAGAAGTTTCATTTGCATGATAAAAATCCTGGTCTGGAAACCACCAATCAGAAAGTATTTATGAGGCACTAGATGTCCCTCTCAGTACAGTAAGGACGATAAGAGTAGAAAAAGAGGCTTAAAAAACAAACTGATAAAAACTGATAACATGGGGTCTGTTTCACGATAGATTAGCCTGAGCCTGTTCAAAAACAATAAAACCTATGTGCTTAAGTGGATTACTGGTAGTTCTCTCTTAAGGTATCCCCACTTGTGGTGAGATCCAAACTGGTGAAAGACAGTCCAGCTGCTGGGTCACACCATTATAGATGCCTTTTGACCCAGAGGGCAAAGCCCTTCCTTGCTATTTTCTTCTACTTCCGACATCCACTGCCAGGGCAGGAGATCAGCTTTCTACTTCCATGTGCACTTTGCCCCTGCCAACTCCCCAGTTAAGACAGTCTCCACAGGATCATGACAAAACAATAAACCATAAATGAATGAATGACAGTTCTAGAAAGACAATGGTGTAATTCATAGAGATATGTTAAACAGCACCATTATAAGTTTTTTGTTATCTGAAGAGTGTATTATTTAAGCTGAACAAAACATCTAAATCCCCACCCCCACCCCACTTTATCCCTAATGGATTTGAGGGATTATACTTTGCCACTAATGTGCTCCTTTAAATCTTGATGAAGAATAGTGTTAAGTTTCTAAAGATAATTGTTTTATCCTAGAAGAAAAAAAAACCTTCAAAGGGATTCCAAGGGACACACTCTGCACTTATTCTACAACAGAGTACAGAGTGCATGTGTCTCAAGTCAGAATCATTCAATTAAAAACATTTTCACTGATACCATGTAAAATGATGTGCAGAAGAAAATCATGTATTTCGTGGCTGGAAGTGGATTGATTCCAATTTTAGATCATCATCAATAAGTCTACAATCTATTATATAAAGTAGTGGAAATGTAACTTACATGACAGTGGTGAAAGAAAGAAAAAGTCCAACTGCCCACTTACATTTTCATACAAAAAAACAAAAAATACCTGCAAAACTAATGAAATTCCCATCAGCCTCAGATGTACTCTGTATTAGCAAATGTTATGCTACTTTTATACATCAGTCAACCCTGGTGCTAAACCAATACTGAGTGTTGTGGACTGAGAACTCATTCTAGAGGATAATGGTTAACATGACATCCGTTACGCATCAACATTTTAATATTGCCACTGTGAGCATGTCAGCAAGCTGACATTAGTATTTAGCTCAAAGCATTTGAAAATAAGTCAAAATAACTTGGAGCAAAAATCATTATGAAGGCAAATGCTTTTGTAGGAGGGTAAAACACCAATTTCCTGTAAAATGTCAGCAGCTAAGCTGATAAATTTTAATAGCTATCATTGAAATAACAATGACTCCCAGCAGGAGAATTTGAAAACAGGCAGGGTTGTGGGCTTTGGCTGTAGATGGCTCATATTATTGCAGCTGGACTGACAATGTTGAGATAAAAGAAGAAAACAGTGGGACAAAGATCCTTGTGGTTATGAAATTATTTCCAATCAGTCAGGACCTATTTGAGTCAATAATGCACACAAAAAGCACAAGTTGGTGATTTTATTTAATAGCTTCAATATTAAAACTATAAAAATTATCATTTTCAGTGCCAGTAGATAATAAGGAAAGGCACTCTAGGCAGCAGACAAAGAGACACAGACAGAGGCATGAGAGTCCATACTAACCGTGTTTATACATGCCACAGTGGTACTTTATTTTAATGTGGCGGCATTGTGAAGATCGAAAGCTGTTTTTTTTAAATCTCACCTCAACAAAAGTGATGAGGCAACATTAGGGGAAACACTAAGGAGTCTTTCTTCTGACATGGCCATATTTGGTTAAATGAGGAGCTCTTTGGGCATGCTGGTACTTGGGCACAAATAGTGGTTGGTGATGCTTGTTTGGCCAGCACTTACCAGTCATCACATACAGGCAGTGCAAGGAATGTGACAGGAGGGTTGGGGAAATGGACTAGGCTTTGTAAAAACATGCATATGCTAAAAACTATTTGAGGAATGTGTTAAAACAATGGCTGCTTAATGGCATAATGCAAGTGCTATGGTAAAAGTTTTCCATACAATCACTTGCTCCTCATATAGGTAAAGAAGTTTGATGAGAAAATTTTGTACAGAAATACATTTATGTTATAAAAATCTTCAATAAATTTAAGTGTAGAAAATCACATTTCATTCAACAGCACTCGACTCCCATGGTGTGAGATAACAATCAGGTAGATAGAGTGCACGTAGCGACTTGCCCCGTCAGCAAGACAAGTGCTCCACCTATTCTTATATGACTAAGCTCTGAGTAAGCAGGTCTCAGCTGCATCGTGTTCCATATGCATGCGTTTGAAACCACATGCTACTTTTTACATTTAAAACAGTAAAATCAAAATTGACTGATTGAGGCATAACACATGCATAACACACTCATGTATTCATTGAGGTAAAATTATAGTTTTTTTTTCCAATGGAGTCTGGTGATATCAGAAAGAGCAATTTGTACTGTTGTGGACCATGGCCAGTAAAAACTTATGTTAGCCAAACTATGTTAAGAATATTTTTAGCCCTCTACCCTGCTGCCAGACAGCCCTATTATGATAGGGAGGAAACATTTCTCTATGTTTTCTTCAAACCCTTTAGAATTAATTGATTAAAAAAAAAAAATCAGCAATTTTACCTTGCAGAACATGGGAGTGGCTATTTTAAAGTACCCGTCATCCTGTTTGGTTAGTTTGTTTGTGCTTGTTGTGAGGTTTTTGCATCTGAACCAATGTAGTTCTCACAACAGTGTCTTTTGTGCTGTGATATCCAAGCTTAACACATTTAACATTGTCTTTGCTCGTGTTAGCTTTCCCAAACAGTCATTTAAACTGTTAATTTATTATTATTTCATTGATGTTGTCCATGATAATGCAAGCCCGAGTCAACTCTGCTGCAGTTTGTGGTCGACATGAACTCAAGAAGTTGGTGTTTAAAACAAAGGCAGTAATTACATTCTCCACTATTCCGTCTCACATTGTCTTGTAATTTCCACAAAAAGTATCAAAAAGTTTTACTGATGTCAAGTTTCTGATAGAGCAGCAGAGATGACACACACAGAGCACAGCTTGATTAGGCTTAGTCTGAGCCGTTTCACAGCAGTTTGTCCCTCATCAGCAGAATCTTTGTGCTCCTGTTGCTCAGCATGCCTGACTGTACATATGTGTGTGTGTGTGCGTGTGTGTGTGGCTGATGTCAGCTGCAGCCCACCCATAGTCAGTCAATAAGCTCAGCCCCCTCTCACGAGAGCCTCCCTCACCATTGATAATCTTTCCATCACTAAGCAGACACAGTTCATATTACACAGTCTGCAAACTGCATTGTCCCCTATAATTTAACATGATACACAAATCAGATATAAACAAACAAACACATTCACATCACACACACACACACACAAGCCACCACACACGCACACACTTGTGCTCTTCTGTATGGGAACCCAGACGGGCAACACTGCTGAGATGACCTCATGGCTGCCCCCATGGAGCCAGACTTTAATCCTAAAAACACAGACCGTCACGCTACCACCTACCCTACAGCCTGTACGACAGCCAAAACAGCGTCCAGCCTAAAACAAACTTCTGCTGATCCTGTCTGACAGTTTGCCTCCTACAGCGAATATAGATTAAAATGTCTGAAGCAACGTAAACTTGTTGTACAACAGAACTGGGGTATCTTTGAGAAATACAAATATAAAGAGTGTAGAATTTCCATTGTCATGTCATTGCCATGAAATTTGATATAGGTATCATGGACCCTGAATGGCTTTGCCAAAAAGTTTAATCCAGGTTATAGCAAAGCACATCGAAAAAAAGCAATTACCACTGCAAACTTGCTGCTCACTGATCTTTCTCAGACTAATATAACAATATGAACAGCCCAAAATAACCTCATACTCAGTTACGAAACAAGGCAAATCTTCGCTTAAATCACAAAGTAAATTTAATATTATAAACACGATATTGAGGGGAATATATTAAAGTACAAAACAGCCTGGATTCCTAATAATGGCCTTGGCCAAAAGTCAAACAAGCTTCATAGAGCATGGACCAGTTTCATTACAGACTCAATTTTCCTTGCACTCCCATCAGGCCAAAAAAGGAATTTAAAATACCAGATAGAAACCATTACGAGATAGAAACCCCACCATCATGGTGTTTCTATCTTATTTGTTCAAATAACCATGCAGTTTCTATGTTCCACCAGCTGTCTTTTAAACTATATCACTTAATTATACTGGTATTATATTATACAGGAGTTTAATGACTACCAGCGTCATGATGATCACATCCACAACAGCACAAACTGCATTTTCTCCTCAAGTGGAGTCACAGGGATAAGGTGGGTCCCACAAAAAGGGGAAACTACACTTGCTACTTAATACTTGCTTGAAAATGCTTGAAAGCATTGAAGTAATAGAAAACAAATGTTAGACCTCTAGAGTTCACTCCTGTAGATGAAAATGTTTTTTAATGACAAAATCTGAAACAATGTGATCCCTGTATTCATGTGTGACAGCAGTTTGTGCTCCATTGTATAGCTTGAACATCTTCCTGACAAGACAGCAAGCAGACCAGTAATTTAGTCTGACAGGCGCTTGTCATAGGAAGATTTGAAAAGCCTTGTAGTCTGACCGAGGATTAATTTGAATGAAACATTCAGTCCATACCAACTCAAGACCCCAAAAAGCCAACAAAACATACTTAAAAAATGAGGGAGTAAAAGAGGATTCTTTAAATCCTGAACCCTCTCACCCTACAATGAGAAGGGTAAATACTCCTGCTGGCTGTCTCCAAGTTGAAACCTAAACGCGCTGAAAGAAGGTTTCTGCTTGATCATGTTAAGTAGGTACTCGGGGCTGCACGCTGCTTAACGGCTTGTGAAAGATTCCTCAGTGGTTCAGAAAAGTGCAAGTTCCCACACCAGGGAACTGTTTATTATTATAAATCAACAAACTTCTCATCTTTCTTTAACACTGCAGCTTTGAAAATCCAGATTCTGCTTCAGCGACCGGAGAGGAGTCATAAATGTAGCAAATAGAACTTACTGTTATGGTTGTCATTGGATTAGTGATCATCATGCTACAATATTCATGTTTAAAATTAAGTATAGTTCACTATTAAAAGAAATATATAAGGCTGAATCACTGTCTCTTTACTCCTATCCTTTTTAATTGCCTTCCCTTTTCTCACAGGATTGATACTAAAAGTGGAGCAGTGTACACTCCTGGGGCTAAAAATTGCAGCAGTACAGCATCATAGAGCTCACCAAACACCAGAGTAGCAGTGGACCAGACATTTAAAGCCCCAGCATGTAATAGAACAGAGGTGGAAGATGAAACAAAATAATTTGTTTCCATTATGATGATGGTTATAAACACAGACAAAAACTGTGGTAGCTAGGGTTGGGTGTTAGTTTCATACTGTGAATTCTGTTCCAGCTCTTTGATTGTAATTCTCCTGGACACCTGATTAAAAATACAAAAATGCTCCTTTGTAAATAGCATGCTGCCTGCAATATGAATAAGATAAGAACTATATTTGTGGCTTGTATTTGTCAGGGTTAATGAGATGGCAGCATCAGGCTAAAAGTTAGATTCATATAAAAAAAAAAAAGGTAATAAAGTAAGAACTTACTTGTTGTTACTTTAAGTAACAACAATGTTATGCATAGATATTTTCACCTTGGATCAACAACATTGAATTAAAAGAATCAATATATATCATTACACCCTTTAAATGGATTTTTTTGCATGTGTGTTTTCTGTAAATGTAAAGATACTAATCAAAGCTTTTCAAAGGACTCTGAATAGTTTGTTTCATCCATAAAGAAACAACATGATAATGACGGCCAGTTCTTTCCTAGTACAACTTAACAAAAATGTAACACTAACAACACAAAAATGGTTCTTTCCCTGTACAACGTTAACAAAATGCAAAAAATAATGTTATAAAACTCATCATTGTGCATGGAAATACAATAGGTCAAAACTTCACAAGGAATTAAGAACAACAACAAGAGTATATTAATCATTAAAACATTTTTTTAAATAAAATTTTTTATCTATTCAGGATTTTAAGCTTTAAAATCTTACAACTTTAATGTCTTCACTCCATATTTCAGTGCTCAAGAGCAGCCTTGCAGTGTTAACAACTGAAAAACAACGAACATTGCAGATACGTTTCACTTTCTAAAGCTTTGGGGAGTCTTACTCCCTAATCACAGCCCTCCCCCACCTCACCACCCTTCTTCTGTTACAGCTCCTCAACAATACAGTCAAACTGCATCTGGCTCTGCACTCCCACTATACCATCATCAACACATAACACCACTTCCAGAGTGGAGAGGCTCTCACATTTCATCCTTCAGAATGCCTGCTGGGGGAGAGGACAGAACAGAGCCAAGGTGTGGCCAAAGACACAAAGAAACAGGAAAATGTGTAGGCAGGCATGCAGCTACCTCTCCTTACTCATTTAAAGGGAGTTCCAAGGCCAAAATCTTGAATCCTGAAACTACAGAATTGGATTACAAAGCACACTTCTATAGAGGCAGAAACAATGACAAGGCTGACATAAATGGATTGTTATTAGAATGAGCAGCAGAAATATCAGTGATTTGTGATGCTGTGCTGTGTCTGCCTGAAGCCTCTCATTAGGCGAGTGTCACCCTTCATTCTGATTGGCTTTGTAGATCAGCCATGGCCCGCCAAAGAAATTGAGCTCAAATTAGATAACAGAGGTTATGCAGGAGAATATTGACAAACCTGAACCTCCCTTAAAAACAGCTGAAAATATTGTGAAAACACATCGGTTAATAAAATGGCAATTGTCATACCGTAACAGTCACGTTAAAAAACACAGATTAGAGCAACAGTGCCATAAAAATATACTCGCACACACAAACAACCTCACCACTAATTGAGTAAAGGTAGCCTAGATGTGGGCACAGGCAGAAGTAAACAAAATAAGGCAGTAATTAAAGCAGTAAGCATAAATTATAGATTTACTGTGCTATGTCTCGCTGACAGATGAGTTTATGCAAAAGATGATAGATGATGATATATATGACAATATACAAAAATATTTTTACGAACCATTGAGGGTTTAAGCATGTATGAACATGTCTTTAAATGTTTCTTTTTTATGTTTCACAGTCCAAAATTAAATAAAAAAATATGCCATCTAACATTTCATGAGACAGGAGAGCAGCAAATCCTCATAAATTGCGAAATTGGCAGTTTAAATACCTAGACTTATTGCTGAAAAAATTGACATATATGGTTGATTAGTAAAATAGTTTTCAATACACTTCCTGTCATTGACTGATTAAATGTATCAACTAATCACTTCAGCTCCAATCCTCAGAAAATATGACTGGGATGAGAAATTATAAAGGAGATGCAAATACCACTAAGGAGACACATCAAAGATGCAAAGGTCTGGCAAGTAGCAGACTAACTACTCCAACGATGTCTATCCAAATCCAGCATGTCACTGTAACACGTGAGATATCAGCCACCTTATTGGAGTTTCCACATCCGGGAAGAAATTCAAGTGAAGTAGTTCTCTATCTCTAAAATTAATTACTGGACCCCAACGTTTAATTATTTCTTTTTTAGTTTTAGGCTTTGGATATTCATTGTTTTAAAAAACGAATGCCCTTGATTGAACTGAAAGCCACATTCTGCACTGTATTCAACAGTCAACAAAAAATAAAGCGAAAACCTTACTGTCATCAAACTTGTTAAAATAAAAAAGGCCCCCCTTCTATAAATTGTATCCCTGAAGTAAAAACACTTTTGTAAGCAAAATTAAATGTGTAAACAAATCATACCATGGGTGCTTTCACTGTTCTTTTTTTAAGTAGAAATTAATTTGACTTTGACTAAAAATGCTTTTATCTTAGTGTTTGATGTAATCTATTGTGTTTTTGAAAAGTGGTCAATGACCAGGGATTTTTGGAATAGAGAATGAAACTGTGCCACAGGAAGTGCTGCACATGATAAAACCTGTCTTTGATGATCCATATGGGTTGCGGCAATGCATGACTTTCATTGCATCCCAGGCCAACCACATATAATCCCCATGACACACACACACAAACACACTCACAACACTCACGTGAGTGTGACAGATCTTTTTTCCTAACTTCAAGCCCAAACCAGAACCTTTTCCTTCACCTTCTAACATTAATCCAATCACAAAACTACCACTAACAGTTGTCAGGGCTCATCAAATGTATTGAAGGCTAAAATACTGTTTGATGATCACAGATATATCAATATTTCTAACAATCTACAAAGTTCCACTAACAAATATTAAAGGCTTATTTGTCTCAATAACTGAGTTATACAATTGTTTGGAAAGTATAAATTTAAAATGATATAGTCTTGTACTGAATTGTCTAAGCTATTGTTTTGTTGGTCTGTGCACATCTTTGCAACTTTCTACCTCAAACAGAGTAAAATAGTGGTAAACATAATCTGTACGGAACGGCGTTTCTGCTTGAGTGCATGTACGTCCTTGCACATGAGCATGAAAACAAACCACTTGAAGCTCTTTTTTCTACAGCCACACTTATTCATATTGAAAGGAGGGCACAAACACACACACACACACACACACACACACAAAAAATCAATTCTGCTGGGCTGTCAATACTGAAGATGTCATTCCAGAACAGCCAGTTCATGTTCCACACTGTAAGTAAAGCTCCTGAGAGATGAATGAATCTGCCTTGGTAAAACAACATTTTATGCAATTGACAGGTGAAGTAACTTCTTCACTGTATGGACCTACTCATTTGCGTGTTTTAGGCACACACAGTGATTTTACAAACTGACAGACCAGATGTTTGCTGTGACAACAAGCTGAGATCTGTGTGACAGCTCAGAATAATCCCACAACAAACCAGGAACTCCAGTTTGTCTTATTTCTCTCAGAAGCTCCCCTGTCTGTCAGCTGCCAAGTTCTAACACATATTTGCTTTGGAAAATCTGGGATCTGTGGCCAGCTAGGGTGTTTGGAGGTTGTTAGTCCATTGTTAGTAAAGTAAAAAATAAAAACAGTGAAAGACATTACTGGCTGGGAACAAGTGCACCTCAGCAGTTTCACATGGAATTGAAAAGCCATCCTAACTTTCAGAGAAAGGGGGCTATAAGAATTTTCTGAGAATTGGATCCACTCTTCATTCATCTGACCTTTAGGACAGCTCAACTTATGAGCAATACATATGAACTGGGGGATTTGCTGCTCAGGGAAGTTAAACAGCACTAATCAAAAACTTTACGACAAATTGCACATCAGTGTAACCCAGATTTTCAACAGCTGAGATTTCATCTCAGGGTGTGTGGAAACCTTTAACTGTTGTGTAACAATTAAGTGAATTTGCCTGAATAAAAACACTTAATTATAAATGAATCATCAACAGAATAATTTAAGTAAGTATTAGTTACAGTCTAAGGATTGTCAACATTATGAATCATGAGTGTTTTCTTTCCATTGGGAAAGTATGGCAGTTACATATGACAATGTTTGTCCTGAAAAGCCTTGTAACTAATCACCCTTGACAGAAAAACAGAATAACTAGAGAAACTGGAGCCCTGCCTGTAAACCTGAGCCAAAATATCAGATCTCACCCTGCCTTTAATCTACAGCTGGTATTGAGGGAATGTCTTGGCATTTGGTATCCTGGTCACAGAGATTTGTTTTTCAGCTACTTTAAATGGTTTAGTTTGCATTCCTTGGCTGAAAGAGGTTCTGGCCAAAACTTGAAAGACCAACCTGACTGAGAATAACGACAGAATACAATAATTAATTGTTTCTTTGTTTCACAAAATTAACTAAATCCATAAATTCTTATTGGGGAGATAGAAAAGATAATACAGGGAGTGGAACAGGCCAGAATCCAGTTACAGTTTGCTCAAATAGTAAAAGCAAATTTCCTATGAATTCCCCCTCCCCTCTCCCACTCAAAAAAACATGTATTTTTCTTAATTATGAGTCACCCAGCAGGAAAGAGCGAGTGAGTTCACCTCCCAGGCACTTGCATGCATCTAAAAGATTGACATTTTTCATGCTGTCGATGCAAAGCCTCATTGACTGATTTAACTGTTGAATGAACATCATAAATTACAGGAGGCAGTTAAGGTACATATCAGTCATGTGCTGTTCAGTTATAAAGTTATTACAAGGTCATATATTGTTGGAGGAACAGGTGGTGGTCATCACTGAAACGCAATGAATGATAACTATTCTTTTACCCTTAGCAGCACACAAAGCAGAACTAAGATAGTCTTATAGGGCTGAGCGATAAGTTTTGCTTTTTCTTTCTTTTTTTTTTTTTTCGCAATAACTATGCTGGGAAACATCAGAGTCCATGCGCAACAATAATACCACAAACTGACTTATAGGCCTAGTCATGTTAAACATCTGCAATATTCTGTAGAATGCAATATAATTTATTGTGATACATATATCATCTCACCTCAATCACGTTTTAATGCACGCAAACTACAATGCAAACCATATCAACTGCTGTATAGTTATTCTTATATTATTTCCAGTGTTTCCCATACATAGTATAGGCATAGGTATAGGTATACTGTATAGGCATTTTGGTAATTGCCACTTGTACAGTAAAGTTGTGTAACCACGTAAGCATCCGGAGAATTTGAAAGACAACATTTACGTCATTACAAAATCCAAAACCTAAGACCTGCTCTACATTTAAAATGAGTTTAGACCTATAGTGATGTCTGTAAGACTATGAAATCACAACAAAGACAATGTAAATTTCAAGTATGTTTCCTCAACAAAGTTTACCTCAAGCTTTTCCAAGGGTAGTTGGAAAACAAATAGTACAGAAAATGCTTCAGGGCAAAATGAAACAGGCTTTCTTGCTTGAATTTTAAATGGCTGCCTCTGACTGAAAGAGTGATACACCCACCAATGCAGATACAATACCATTTCATTGCTGAAGGGCTTTTTTTCTTCTCCCTTGTAAAAAGGGCCAGATCGTTTACCACACACAGCTCCTCTGGCTTTGTGCCTTTCTCATGGTAATTGCTGGGAGAGTGCAGAGTGCAATGCCAAACACTCACTGCATGTTGAACTGCACAGAATTGTAATGACCATCTATTAAACAAAGTTCATAGTGTTTCTGGATTCATTATGCCCTATGCTGGGGTACACTTACTGAAAAGCATAGGCCTGATGGATAATCTACACTGCACCACTAATTATGCAGTGTTATTCATTCAGTATTCTTTGAGGTTACACATGTAGATCTAACCTGACAACAAAATCACTGTAACATTCCTGGAGGACTTATGGTGTATCCACGGTGCCATGGAGCCTGGATGGCTACCCACAACAATGCACAGAAATGTGACATATTGATGTCATGTTTCATGCATGTCTTTTTTGTAGCTATGTTGTGGCACAACTGCATTTCTTTGAAATAAGGATAAACACTCAGTTGCAGGTTCATAATGTGCACACAGCTAAAAGCAATATAGTACAGTGCGCCAGTCCTGCAATAAATCTGATTAATAAGGATTAGATTCAACTTTGTGGTTATTTGTGAGGTTGTGGCTGCAGGGAGAGCTGATTAATTAATCAGGAAATATTTTGATAACTGATTTATAGTTTTAGTATTATTTTAAGCACAAATAATGCCATACATTCTTTTGGCTGCTTAAATGTGAGGTTTTGCTCCTGTTCTTATCATATTTGATCATGTGAAAGTTTCACATACATGCTGCCTTGAACTGTCTCATTCCTGAAACTCCTCTGTTACTACACCTGAAGGTAGTACAGACGAGGCAACACTTCATACCCCCATTACACCTCTGGGAAATTCAGAGCTCAGATTGAAGACAAAACATCACAGATGTGTACATATTGCTGCTTGAAATGGCAGTCAGAAAGGGGCTCAGCTTGTGGTCCTCATAGCATAAAAAATATTAGAAAAACAGCAGTGCCCGAGAATCCTGAGTGGATCTGAAAATCAGCAGTGCTTTTTTCCTGAAATCCTGACTCACTTACTCAAGATAATCCACACACCTTTTGTGAAAGTTTCATGGAGGAACTATTTGATTTCTAGTTTAGTTTCTACATTAAACTGCTTAGAAAAGGGTTTATGGATTATCTTGTTCAACTATTTCTCACACTCTGCAAATCAAAACAAACAATCTAGATTAAAAAAACAGCACAATAGTTTGAAGAGGTCTGACGTCTTTTTTTCTCATGCAAATAACTCCGTATAATAATAAATTTCACTTAAGTATTTCTAAATTGGGGTATTACTTTTTCTTTTCTTTTTTCTTTTTTACTTCTTCCACAACTGTGACATTGGACTGCATTGATTTTAGTTATGTGCACCTAACAAACTGGCTTCTGAATGCATTTGGACTGAGCATTCATGATTCAGAAAATAGGTTGGTAAGCTGCTGCATTCAACAACAATCCAAATTTGAAACCCCAGCATTCTAGGGGTCTTGAGGTTATTTTCCAGTGACTTGACAATACACAAAAGAAATCCTGGTCAATAAGGACCACATGATTGTTATGTGCACCCGGTGATAACAATCCGGTGAAAAGGAACTTTTGTACACTGATTTGAGGAGCTTTCTTCCCTGCCTCGCATCACAACAACACAGTCAGCTGCTTTAGATTTAGGCCAGATCCTAGAAAAAAATGGACCCAGAAGCTTCCAGTGTAATAAAAAAAAAAAAAAGCGTCGGGCCACTTCCACCACTCGTGCTGAGGTGCAGGTGCTTAAAATGTTGGCGGTGTCTTTTCCAAACACACCACAGCAGCCAGCCCTGGGAACGTGACCGCGCTTAACGTGGTTGTTGAGGACAGGGGGTCAGGGATACAAACAATACAGCTCCCACGGTGTACACACACAACGCCTAACATTAGCATCAATAACCAACACATGAGCAGCTCAACGGTGCGAAACGGGAATGTTAGCAAAACTGTGTAACAAAAAACAACAGTGTTCAACTTACTGTGATGGTAACTTCGTGCTTTTTCAATCGATACTTGAGGCTCTTCATGTTGTAACGTGTTGGTTTCCGGGATTAAAAGTTTCCTTGGGTGTTAAAATTCATAAATAGTAAATAAAACGACTTTCCAGAAAGTTCACACGAAGTAAGTTTTATCTGTCCCCTTTTTCCTTATGGAGCGAGTTTCACCTGACGCCTAACCGCAAACTCTGCTCGCACTTTGATTGAAAACCGCCAGAACCAATCAAAGTACAGCATGAACCGTTTGGGTTGTTTTATCCAATAAGTAACGCTGGAGGGTGGGACTTCCTTTTGGATTGTCGTTGGGAGACGTTGGAGACGTCCTAGGACAGGGCAGGAGAGAGCTGGCATGACGTCAGGATTACCTGACTTCAGAAACAACTGGGGAAAAAAGTACCTGTGAATCTAAGAACAACCTGACATCAGCATGTACTGTTTGCAGTAGACCAGCCACATAATGTTGATGTTCATAAGCTGGAAAAAAACACCTTCAATGTCAATTAACTCAATAGCTACCTAAGTGCCTGTTGCCTAGATACCTGTCTGTAATTGTGTGTCACAGATCATCTAACTACTGTACTGTGGTAACCTTTGACTCTTTACCATTTCCAAGTCTAACCTAGACTAGGAAATAAAATAAATAAATAAATATAATACCCATATTTAAATGTTTTACTTATGTAAAAGTCAGATGACTTAATGTAAAACTGCCTATATTACAATGACACTTTGCTGTAAATACTACTATATATATAGCTATGATATGTTATTTATTCTTATGTATATATAATGCATATCTTATTTATTGTCCATATAAAACAGCATGCAACAATCTAACATGCCACAACACCTTAGGGAAAACTCTATATGAAATATTGACAATGTTTAACAGCAGCCATGTACGAATTGTATGTATATAAGGTGTATCATAAACTACCCTGTAAATATCCTCAGCTGCTTAGCTACCTTGTCCTAGCACATTATATTCTTACTTACTTTATATTCTGTCAGTTATCTTAACACTTAATTCTATATCACACTTTATTATTTGATTGTATTTTGTATCACTTACCAAAATTTGCAAAGCCACCAAAGTTGTCCTTAACTGCAGTACTGGAGCAAATGTACTTGGCTATGTTCCACCACTATACATGAACAGATTCAATACCTACTTTTCAAACTTCATTCAATAATGTATTGATGTATGGATGGATGGATAGATGCATAAAAATAAATAAATCTGGATAACAAACAACAGTTGTTGATGTAATTTTTCATTTTCAATTTGATTTTAACCTGTTCTTTGAATGTGGATATGTGAATGTGATAAGGTGTCCATCCTTTGCTACTTTTACATTTTTAATCACATGCTTTGAATCCACTGAATGAACCAATAAAAAAATGCACAAATTGTAAACCAAATGCACTAAATTTAATAGTTAAACATGGAAAGGGTCGTTTTTTTTTATTCTTTTACTTAAGTATAAAGGATCTGAGAACCCCCTCCACTGATAGAAGTAAGTCAAAACAACAGGTGGACGCAAATTAAAAGGAGGATTACAAGGATAAAAGACTGCCTCCTTGTGGTTAAATTATCAACCAACTAAAATACTGAGTCAAAGAATGAAAGTGTAAAATTACACGGTAGCTATACTAAAGTCCTTGTGATCTCCCAGCCCAACACCCTCTAAATATGAGACATTTCAAAGTGTTTCAGGTCCACTGCAATTATTTATGTTACATCTGACTCACGATAAAATTAAACAAAACTGATGCTTAAACACTACTCCTTAAAATCTTATAAAAAATGTACACTCAGACTGGTTCTTCAAGGCCACAGACCTTTTCTAGATACTGATATCTTTACAGTGGTTTGGCAGATTCTTATTGTTGAAACCAGTCAAATCGGCCAAGCCCATGATTTATTGCTCTGGCAGATTTTCACTGATCGACCCATTCATTTGTCTGGCAATGCTAAGAAAAAGCTTTATGTTCTCTCATATGAAGTGTATACGAAATGTAGATCAATTGTATATTCAGCTTTTTTTTTTTTAATACAAATGAACAAGAACAACCTTCTCTAACTACGGTGCTGATAGCTAACTATCATATTTTATCATGGCTGCAAAGTTGGGGGCACTTGTTGCACTTAACCCCAAGCCATATGGCGCACAGTTGCTTTCATGTCCATATTGTGAATGTAATAAATTCATTTGACTTTTGTTTAGGGTCAGTTGACTTTTTGGATTAAATGTAACATTTAAGTCTTGTCCTTCCTGTGTTTTTCAAACAGTAAATGAGTTGAGTAAAATTAAAAAAAAAAAAAAAAAAGTCTTGTGACTGAGTGATTGATTTACAGAGGTTCCATGAACTAACACATTAAAATTATCATTTAAACCCATAAGTATTAACAGATAATTTTTCTTTTTACTTTTACATCACTGGGGGGAAATATTGTACATTTTACTTGACTAAATTTGATTAGCAGTTTTTAAGTTAAATTACTGATTCATTACATGATACATTTTTAAAACAAAATCTTTCGCAGCTTATACATAATAATCAATTAAAGATGATTTCATTAGTTAGTGTGTTCAAAGTTTTGTAAGTACTCAATTCAGAAAAAAATCCCTTGGAATTGGCAGATTATTGTAAAATATATAATTAGATTTTTAATTATGCAATTATGTAAATGCAGGGTGGTTTAGGTGGCACTAAATATGAACTTTATAATATTATTTTCTAAAATAATCATTATTATTATCAAATTTAAATAATCTGTTTACATTTTGATGTTAGATTTTGTTATAGTTTTTTTTTAAATCACATTTTAATTCATTGTAATTGTACCTTCATAACAAAAAAAAACCTTTTGCAGCATGAATGTTGTCTTGATTGCTACTGCTTCATGGCTTGCATGATTGTATATTTTTTATGAGAGAAGCATGAAAGATGGATGTTTTTACCAATATGAAACCATATAAGTCTTTGATTTCTGATTTGCTTTGACTGTAATTGAACTTTCCTGGGTTATTTTTAACACTTTAAAAAAATGCATCTGTAGAGAAAAGCAATAACACCCAATAATTTAAAATGCGTTATATAAGAAGGAGGCACAGTAAACAATGTGGAGATTGTGTAGAAACATTTTTTTTTATTTTTTTTTAGAAATTGATACAAATGCACAGGATACGGATACAAAAACATTAACGGCTGAGTGCTGACCATGTGGTCCAGCATTACACTGCACCTGTGGCAGAGGGAACACTAATAAATACAAACATGCAACAGTAACAAATATCTAACAGGTGGAATGCACCAAAAACACCAAAGAGCTGCTTGTGGAAACAATCACATTTTTTCTTCTTATGTTTTTTCAAATAAGTGAGAAAAATAGAACAACAAAAGGGAAAGAAAATATTCTGCTAAAAGGATGTCTTTTTTATTCTTCTCGTTTTACTGTGACAATCTCCAGACACCCTTGTGGACAGAGCGTGACAGTTCAAGTGAAAAATGTCAAGCCTGCACTCCAAAGGAAGGTACTGCATATTTAACACGTGGTGTAGGACATGTGCCTCAACAGGAGCGCTGTGCACTGAGAGCCGTCACACAGCCTTACGGTGGTACTCTGGAGGCGCGACCTCGTAATCAGTGGCACTCAGGAGGGTGGATGAATTCTTCACCACGTATCTGAAGACAGTGTTGAATTGGATGTTATTCTGGAGTGGGACATAAATGGCTATTTCTAACAGCTGAACATTTGCTCTGAGTTAGCCCTCATGTCTAGCTTGCTATCCAACAAAAGCTTAAGAGATGTTTGCGTTTTGTTGTACAACATAAAATATGTTTGTAACTACCCCCACTTGTAAATTATGTGTGCTATGTTGCAAAGTCTTATAGATTGTAGATGAGGTTAATAAATAATTTATAATGGTTTGGCTAGCGTTTTAAACCCGCTGGTTAGCTTGTCGGAGACAAACTGATCCTAACTGGAGTGCCTTTCAATCATGCAGCCTTGGTGGAGTTTGGTTCAGCATAACATTTCAGCTTTTTACTTCGGCCAGCTCCATTAACACATCAAAAGTACTGTTTATTCGTGAAAAATGAAATTGTCTGCAATGATCCAAAATCCAAAGCAGAAAACAAATTGAAGAATTCTAAATAGACCCCATGGTGGTGCTACTTCCAGGTTGGCTTAAAAAACTGTAAAAATAATCACAGAACACTCTATCCTGTCAAATTAGAGTCAGGCCCTGGTGCACATTGAAGTATTTGCTGGATAAATTGATAATGGACATCCTTACTATCTTATCTGCTATAAAACTGATTTTATAATACTTTAAATGAGTTAATGTTAGAGAGAAAAATTAAATTAAGTATTTCTATATGCCACCCTGGAAATAACAAAGCTTTGCGGTCTACTGAGAATTCAGTTTTAATAACACAGAGCAGCCTACTGTAAAGACCGGTTAAACAACACAAATAAGAAACCTTTTTTTCTATATGACACAACAAAGCTGTAGAAAATCATGGACATGACTAAATGATCCCTATGTGGAGGAGCTGACATGATTGAAATTCAAGGGTATAACTTCTTTGTTCTATAGGAAATTGTGGGCTTTTACCAAAAAATCTCCGGCTCAATAGGATAATGTATAGAAAAAGCATACTTTGCAAGTGTTTAACCTTTGTCGGTGTTTTGTTAACATAGGACACAGCTGAAATATGTCTGTAACATGAAAAGTGACACGTTATCTGGCTGCATAACCAACATGATTATTATCTACAAATGAATACTTAATTTAACCATGACATATTCAAAATTAAATTGCTAAAGGGATGAAATGATGAAGTGATGCCTTTTTAAACTGAACTACATTGACAATGTTCAGTCTGTCAGGTACACAAACACACAAATATTGCTAATATTATGTCAGTTTTGGTCAGTGTGTCTGTTTAATGATCCAATATTTATGCATTAAAAATGACTTAACTTTGTCTCATATCTAACTGATTGTTTTTTTTATTACAATGTGCCACATCATATGCAGCTAAAATGTTTATAAATGTCAAAATATTGTATTTTTTTAGGCATTATGAAAATGTACTTTGAGGCCTTTTGGTGATTCCCATCTCAGAAGTGATTTGAAATGTAAATATGTAAGACTTCAAAATGTTGTGTTATTCTGTTTGAAAATCTCATTTCCTCTGCATAACTGTGCTGTTCAGGCTTTCTTTTGATTTCATATAATGAATGATAATTTATATTTGTTTGTATATACAAATATAAATTATATGTATATGTTTTATATGACCATTACATATTGTACATCTCTCAGCTCATATTCATTTTATCTGCCTGGTTTGATTTAATTAATACAACCACATTTTATTTCATAAATGGCTTTATAACATTGTTAGGAAATGCACTGTTTAAATAAAGCTTAAAATTATTATATATAATAATAAAAGAATGAGACACAACATACAAGTCATCTGTAAAAAACGTTTTGTGTCCATCAGGCAAAGCAAATGTATTTTCCAGAGCAGAAAATCAATTTCATGTTTTGAGGATCAGCAACAAGCTTGGCTGCACTAATATGAATGTGGAGGTAACATGACATTTTAGGAACCATCCAAACATAACATGAAGTCTCCCTGGTGGTGTGGTGAGAGTTTAAACTTACTTGAGAAAATCTTGGAGGTAACTGAGCAGCAAAGCCAGACTCTTCTCGTCCAGTGGAGTGTAGGCGAGCATGGCTCCAATACGAACTGTCACGGAGGGAAACATAAGTCAAGGACAAGAGGAAGACTGCAGGCGGAAGGACACCTGCGACGTCATTTAAAAAAATTACTAATAATGTTAATAAGTTATACTTATGTTTGTATCTGAGGTTTTCCTTTTCCTTTTCAAACAGCCCTGATTTAACTGCTGCTTTAGGGATTTAACTGCTGCTTTAGGGATTGGCTCAGTGTTCAGTTGGAATTAAAAAACACGTCGGCTCTAGATTCTTGAGGAATAAAAGTCCCTTGCTGCTTGGTTAGTTGGATAGTGCTAGCAGGTGGCATAGCATCATTCCGCCCTGATCCGTTTTGCACATGAACCGGCTACAAAGCTGAACTTGAGTCTTCAAGCAGCAGTGGAGCGACGTCACAGATCCACAATCATTTTACAGTCCATTGTCAGAATCAATGCTGCTCTTAATCACAGACATATCCACGGCTGTGAAAAATGACAACAATAAATAATAATTATTTATTTCTCTTGTTTTTTCATTGATAGGTGGCATTATGTATACACATTTGTTAAAATTCCGAAAGGAAATTAAGATTTAGTAATTATGAAAATGCCTTTAAAAGGTTAACTTTTGCGAAGGTAGAAAAGGTTTTTTGAGGCACACTTTAATTATTTGTGAAACCTTATGCATTTACAGATGTTTTTTTGAAATAAACATCATTCTGTATTTGGTGGGCAACACAGATTAGGTATGGGCATTATTGGTTAAAAAACATTTTTCATCTCAAAAGAAATGCCTGGTGAAAGTGAATCATACTTTTGGTGTTCATTAACAGTAGCCATGAAATGAGATGAGTCATCCTGAGAAAGAGTATTCTTTATGTCTGATGTTGATGAAAACCAAAGTAACAATTATCAATAATTTCCCTCAAGAAGTGTCATCGTGAATGGAATACTGATGAGCTGATGTAATTATTATTGTAGGGTATGTTATATTTACTCATCAAAGAGCAAAAATAACTACACATTTAGTACTTACACGACTGAATTGTGTTGCAGCCATGTTACTATGTTTCAGTGCCTTATTTTAAACTACAGTTGTGTAATCTTATATTAAAAAAAAAAGTTAGATCAGGATTAATTTATTGCTTCTACAGAGTCACCTTTCTTAGAAAAATAATGTGTACAAAATAGCGAAAGCTGCTCTGAAGAAGGACCCTCATGTATTCAGAGGCATTACTTGAAACAAAAAAGTCAAGCTTATCATTTTTATATATGTTATAAACCAAAGTGTTTAACCTTTTTTGGAGTTATTTAATAGACAATAATGAAATAAAAGTAGATTTAATTCCTTCCCACAGCCACTTTACCTGAGGAGAAAGGATGAAAAGAACTTTCTGAGAATTTAATATCTGAAAGCACTTAAAATAGTAATAGCAGCTGCTTCAGTGTTGTAAAATGATTAAACCTATTCAGCTAATCTTTTCAGCCACTATTCATCTGTATGCATGCTGATAGTGTTATGGGATTTATGTGTGTGTGTCACAGTGTTATCAGGGTCCCTACCAAACAGGCGCAGCAGGTGTGGCGCTCCGTACACCTGAGACATCGGCATGTCGGGGTGCTCAGCCAGGATCTCGGCATACTGTGGCCGCTCAAACTTGTAAAGCAGCTGGGTGCCCAGCATGACATTGAAGTATTCCCGAATCCCTGCCACGACTTCATTTACGGCATACTCCCTAAGAGGTGAGAAAGAAGTCACATATTTCCAAGGAGACTTAATAGGAGCCATGCATTGTACAAATTTCTAGAAGCTTTCCTGAGATGTCAAATCAACAAAGTAAACATCATTCAGTTTTGAGTCCATTTTTGTTTTGTGTTTTGAGGCATGTTAATTGATGGCAGCCATTTAACATATTTGTTTCTCAAATAGTTACATTCAAGAAAGAAAACAGTTCCAACATGAAACTGCTAACAACACGGTCTGCGGATTATTTAGACTAATTGCATCATGATTTCTGGATAGAGATAATGTCATGAACAATTGAGTTTTTATCAAAATTTATTTTGCCATCCAACTTTGACATCCACAAGCAAAGTGCCATTGACCTCCCTTTAAAAACTATATAAGAATCAGGCAAGACAAGAAAGAAAATAGTTACAAGGAGAGCCCATCCATGCATCAATGTGCTTTTCATGGCATGCTTTTGTATTTAGAGCAGGTATTTACCTTCATAATCTACCGAATCAATGTGTATAAAACGAAGTCTAAATTATAGGAACACAACAACAGAAATGCTGCCTATTTAAGAAAAGGGGCAGCAGACGGTGTAATTTGCTGTAAATGGGTGAAAACAAGGAAAATTTCATAATTGTAGTCAATTAAATCCCAGTTTTGCCACAATAATTTATAATAAATAATTTGCAGAGTACATGTCTGTTCATTCTACCAATGAAGTGAGACAGCAATGGGGGGCATGGATGAGCATTGTGTGAGATGTGGCAAGATGAAGTGGAAACACACAGTAAGGCTGGAGGGATTATCACAGGATACAAATGTTACTCTGTAGCTTTTCTTACTTATTGTCTGAGTTTCCTTTAGATTTCTTGTAGTTTGCATAATCCTCCAACACAGTCTCTACGTTCTTCTTTGCAGGCAGATGAAATAACTGTATCAAAAAGAAAACTTTCAGTTAGTTGGCTGCAGCTACAGAACACTGTGCTCCTCACTTTGGAGGTACTTTCACATGTACTCATCCAGACATAAAAGGTATTTTGATAATTCCTCTTAGTTCAAAAACTGTGATTTTGACATAGTGCTTGCCATATACCAACCTAATGGTTTTTATGAAAAATTATTATCAATAATGTCAATTTTTTTGTGTTCAATGTCATCTCCAATGTCACAGAGTTGTGTTGTGGTATCATTGTAATGTAACTATAAGGAACATTTAAGTGGTATTCTACAGTCTCAAATATGCCTCTACATGACCAACATAAGCAACTGAGAACCACTCCTGCTTCCATCCACAGGGGGCATCAAAATTAACACGAAATCACAGAAATGTTTTGTGGTTCAATTCATGATCAGTGGGAAGAAAACTGGTTGTTAATTAGAAATTTCCATCATTACATTAATATTGCACAATTTCTGCTGTTCTTTGTTTCCTGCCCATAGATGGTAATTAGCTCATAGCTAACTTTAGTACAGCTAAGAAGTTTGTGTGTGGGTGTTTTGTTTCCACCTGTTTCTGTCGGGTGATGAGGTCCCAGTCGTCCACCAGCCATGGTTTCAGCTCTTCAGGGATCTTCACCTTCACCTCCACGCGGTTGGTGAACATTTCCTCCTGGACGTGCATATTTTTATTTCAATTATTATTTAAAAAATGTTCTCCTTGTTCAAGGTAACAGGAAACATTTCAAATGTCTGCACATCTTTTTACAAAGACAGCAAATAGAACTGCAAAGCCATATTTCAACAATTATTGTACCTGCTTTTTAAGAGTGAAATTAAAGGGTAGCAAGCAGACATGCAAGTTGAGCCTTTTGGTTAAAGGCTCCAGTAAGTACCAAGCCTTCTTTGACTTGGCAAGTTAAATCGAGTTGAGTCCTTAGTAAAGGCAAGTAAAGACCTGAATCAAGTCCCAATATAAACATTATTGTTCAACAGATAACCAGTGCGATCAACTTTGAACCATAAATGACTGGGTTTTCAGCATATGAGTGATTTGCAGAAACATTATAATGCCAACTTTTTATTTAATCATTTGGGTTGACTAGGGAAATAAATCATTATCAGGCTAAAGTTAGTTTGCATGTCTCAGTTTGACAACAAACACGACAACAGTTTCTTCCTGCTGCTTTTAACCTCCAGAAGGTCTTATAAAAGAGAGAAATGCTCTTCTCTGACTCCAATCAGCCATGTCCCCCATGTGTTCAGGTCTTAAATGACATGAGTAATCTTTTGTTGACATTCTGGTTTGTCCGCAGGTCACTACTTCTACAGGCTGGCTGCATGGTTCCAACTTCTGCTAACTGCTTATTGATTTCTGAAGCCATCTAAACCATTTATCTCACCTGGTGGCACAGCAGAGTAGAATTAGCTGCTGTGGCCCACTGGTCACATTCATGCACACATATGTGGTTCTAAAAGCCACTTAGTGAGCCAGAAGAAATAAGAAAACAGACAATTCATTTTATTTTCTTCTCAGCAGTTATTTGGATGCTTTGAGGCCATTTCTGCCCTAACATCTCAATTTTTGTGCCAGTCTGACTACACTTCAGAGGGGAAGCTCAACCTGCAATCTCTTAAAAGCATCACTTGGGTTGAATAACAATTTGTGGTATAATTCACTGACAGTACAGGATGCCTGAAAATTTAGACATCCCATGTTTTGATTAATTTAGAGGGCTATGGCCCAATGTTGAAACAATTATCTATGCATCAGAATTTTGGATTTCTTCACATGCCCCAGCTTGCAAATTGAGCCTGCAACAGGCACTTCAGGACAATCAAAAGGGTTAAGACTTCCAAATCTGTATAACTGACATTGCAGGGCATGCTAAAGTGACCAAAACTCACTTAGAAATGGTGTTAAATGTACATGCCAAGTCACACTTTCATATAGAATTCTCTTCCATGTACAATAAAGGTAAATGGGGGCCAACACTCCTTAGCAGCTTTATGGGGAATTCATGCCACCTTTGAGTCTGTTTTTGTTTCATCATGGGGACTTATCTGCATGATTCCAATAGCAGAATACATGTTTTTTTTTTTTACTTGTGTGATCCTGAATTTAATGTGCCCAGAGAATGAGCTTTCACAGGATGATAAACACCAAGCACCGCCATTGTGAATTCCTGAAAGTTCTACTTCACAGAAGTCGAATGATAAGTGTCTCCTAAAAGGAAGTTAGTTTTCCCAAGCCTTGAAAATCAACAAAGCGGCCTGTTATCAACTATCAAAGCAATACCCAAGTAGTTTTGTTTTGTATGTGTGTCCACAGTGTCCTCAGTAACTGATGATACGTACACTCTCCACAGTGGGATCGACCCGAGCCCTCTTCTTCCGCGGCCCCTGCGGCGTTTCTCCGCTGCTGGTGCCTTCACCCGGCCCTGGGGCTGAACAAAACATTACAGCTTAAAGATTATGTAAAAAAAAATAAAGGTTTAAAACAATAGGTCTGACAAAGCCAGAGGTCTTAGAGTAGTACATTTTGCTGATGATATGAAAGTGAAAATAGGCACCAAATGGAGTGCCTTTACAATTTCCCTCCCACCCCACATAAAACAAGTGACTGAGCTGCAACACATGTTAAGCAACCCAAGGACACTTTGACATGTGGCTGGGCGATGAAATAACTGAAAATAAAATATGATAATTATTTTCAATCGAATGTTACTGTAATGAAATCATATGATACAGTGCATCTGAGAAGTATTTATAGCACTTCACATTTTCTACATTTGGTTATATTACAAGTTACAACCTTATCCCTAAATTGATTCAAATAATTTTTTCCTCCAAAAACTGAAAACAACAAGCAGATATTAACTGGTTTTTTTTGTTTTTTTTTTTGGCATCTAAATTATCACTCAGTTTGTTATGATTAAGAGTCTGGACTCAAACTGGTCACCTTGCTTACACAAGTTCTTCTACCTTGAGCTCAATGACCCACAATGCAAGAGTGTTTACAGTTCTCTCTGTATAATGAAGGTGGAGCATAATAAAGGAAAGTCCCCTTGAAACCAAAGTGTAAAGCTAAAGCTACCACTAACATGGCATGCAGAAATGCTTTACTTACTCTTCTGCTTTGCCTTTTTCACTTTCCTAGGATTTAAAAAAAAGATATTATAAGTGACAATATATTACACATGCAGCATGTCCACATACACAGAGGATACTTTCAGCACACACATGAATATGTTACCCCATTAAATATACATTTTGCCAAGCCATAATGTTACTTACCTGATGTCTTTTAGGGCTGTGCGGGATCCATATTTACATTAATATTTTTGTTTTTGAGAAGCTTAATTTCAGCAAATATTTATTAATGCACATTTAACCAGATAAATCAATGAAAGCATCTCTGATGTTACAGGAATAACGACAATGAGCAAATGGAATACATATGGATTGAAACATAACATTTTCAGATTGTTTGATTTCCTTATTATGGATTATTCCTTATTTTTTCAATTAATTTTAACCTGAGGAATTCACAACATTCTCAGCATAGTTATTTGAAGTGTCTGAATGACACCAGTTAGAAATAATCATTTGCAGCTGCAACTGCAATTTAATACTTCAAATAACATACTACAAAAACTATAAGTGAGGCCAAATCTTTATCAGCAAATGTACAGGGTTTAAACACAATGAACAGACATCATGAAAAGACATGAAAAAAATCTGCACATCATTCAAATGTTGATTGTATTTGAATTAATAAATGAAGCTTCAGGTTTTTCAGTACAGACCTCATCTATTAGAGTGGATTAATGTGGATAAATAAGTAGAGTCAGGAACCAAAGGTGAACACTTACAGATCAACATTTTTCTGCTGCACAGCAGCAATCTTCTTGCTTGGTGCTAAACCCCTCATCTTTCCCTCAACATAATGGTCCCTGGGGATGAAAAAAGAGCAAGATTATTGAATAAACCAATTTAAAATGATTACTGATATCTGTCCATTATTGCACCACAATTGAATCTCCAGAGCAACTACAAATAAATTAAAGCTCATATGTGACTAACAAAGCTCCAATGATGTCATGATTTTGTTAGTGGTGAAGCTAAGTGACACTGAAATGGCAAAAGAAACAAGTTTCATTTTTATTTTTTATTATCTGTTCATTAAGTGCACAAAAAGGGACACTTACTGGTTGGCCTTTTGAAGCTCTTTTTGTTTTGCAAGGTTGCTGTCCACATATTTGAGAACTCTGCTTTCAGGAACCCATTCATCCCAGCTTCAAAAGAGAAAATAAATTCAAACCTTGAAAGTTCAGTGCAATAAAAAGATTTTTTTTGGCAAATCACAAGAAGGTTCACGCAGCATGGGGTCAGATGTAAGCACTGAAATAGATATTCAGACAGAAATAACTAGCAAACCAAGATGCTCACTTTTTGTTCCATCCGCTGTAATGAATGAAGTATTTAATCAGTTTATCCTTTATGTTGATCTTGACACACTGTGGAAACAGGAAAAGACAAACACGTCTGCATCAGTAGGTGCCTCACATTAGTTTTGCTGTTCATAATCAACTTTAAACACACATATAGCGTCAGTGGTGAAACAAACCTTTGCCTCATAGAGCAATGGCCCATGAAAGCACAGGACTCTTTCACCTGCAAGGAGAGAAACACAAATAAGAGGTTAATAAACTAAATAACCACAATCTATTCACTGTAACAATTCGTTGGACTACCATGCAACTCCTCGAATCAATTCTGAGCAAATAAAAATTCGACTGACATCGTTTCAGCGACTCTTTTGTTTCTCAAAAATAAAGGTTTAGCTCCAAAATAGCATACATAACAAGCTAGCTAGCCGTTAGCATAGCTTTGGCTGCTACTTTACAGCTTTATCTTCTTTTAAAGGTGATTAGCTTAATTGTGTATCAATTTTTGGTGTGTTTTAATGAATTTCCCACATAAAAGGACAACAATACAGCCTGAGTGGCTCCATAGTCCTCCCTGGAGACCACTATTGTCGAGCCTGAGCAGCAATATCAACAACAACAAACCCGCCCCCTTCCAGACGTTAACGTTCGTGTTACTGCTCCGTAAACTGTACCGACCTTCTTGAAATTTAGGTTTAGGGTCCTGTTTTGGCGCCATTCACAGACTCAACAGATTGGATCTCTGAATGATCAAATTCATGCATTGCCAGAGTCCATTTCATCCAGGCAAAAAACACCTCCGACATGGGTGCCAAGAGCGAAGGAGAAGCTGAGAATGGCCCGCCCGCCGCTGGGTCACATGACCAGGCTTGTGGCGCGTTCAGGGTGTCGCTCCTGAAACTCGTAAAACAAACAGCACACCAAAGCTGTATTTAGTAACTACTCGTGAATTTAATCAAATAAATAAATAAAACATTAGTTATTTTTCAAAATATTCATATATATA
>JAOWBC010000001.1:6274632-6293099 GCA_028566105.1 Hypoplectrus providencianus
ATATATATATAGAAAAATAATGTATAATTGTGTATTTTATTGTCTGATTTACTGTACTTCACCGACCTATATGGGCTTTTTCAGACTGTTAATGATTTTCGAGTGAAAAATAAATAAGTAAAATGTAGTAAATTACAGAGCTGGAATGAATTCTACGTTTTTGTGATTTGTGTGTATACAATTTGCAACACTGGGTTGCTTTGTTTTAAAGAAACAACTATATTTAATAATATTTACCACTCTAGATATTATTATACAGTTCATGTTGACATTGTCAACTAATTTTTAAAAAATGATGAAATAAAGAATATAGAAAAATGAAACACAAAATATAGCTTAATAAATATCAAGACTGCATATTCAGTGTCAGTCACTATCATGACATTTTATTTGACATTTTCTTGGAGTCACTACATCAGTGTTTCTCAGCCTATCCGGGTTGAGTCTTTGAGTTCAACCATTTCTCATGAACTTTGAACGTAGTGAGCTTTTTCATTGTCATGTGAAATAGATGTCTGACATATTTCTATGTCATATTTCTCATAGCAGTGAAAGACACCTAAAATCTATCAAATTACGATTTATTAGTGCAGTGGACACCATAAACAGTGTTAAAGTGGTGATGGTGAGAGTTTGCATGACTAAATGTTTTTTCTTTCTTTTTTGTTAATTGTAGGACAATGATGCAAAGACACAAAGGAGTTAATTTTAACAAGATGTGCAGTCAGAATAAAGATCACTGCAACAGCTACGGCAGGAGACGTTTAATCTGTTGCTTTTATGTTTGTGAAAAATATTGAAAAACACATTTAATAAGTCAGTTCTAACAAACTGCAACAGATAGCTTATAGAACTTTGGAGAGTTTCTTTTCCAAGACCAACAAACATCAAAATTCTGCTTGTTTGTTTTTCCGGGAAGGGGATGTTAAGTTAAAATGGAAAATATTTTACTTTATGAAATTATTCTGCAGAGATGACTGATTAGGGACTGCATGTGAAAAGGAAAATAATTATTAAACAAAGTCAGAAAGACTCAAGAGATAACTGGATAAATATGTCAAAGGCATTGCAGAGATTGGAACAAATGTCAAATAAAGTTTATGAGAAACCAACAACCTTCTGATGAATGACTTGGATTGTTTGTGTATGAAATGTAGAAATAAAGAAGTAATTAATGATTCTGCAGTAAAATCCATGCATTTTGAACCAAGAGAAGCACAAGACAGCATTATCAACAATCATTTTCCCATTTTTCCGCAATTACATCCATGGACGTATAATCCAAATAAACATATATAATTATAATCTGAATCAACTTTACTGGCCACATGTGTTCATCAATGCAGATGATTTTATGTTCATGATTTACAGAAGCTTCTAGGGCTTTAATCTATCACTCAAAGAAAAAAAAAATCAGAATAAACAAAGTAAATGAAATTTCCCATCCATGCATAAAGTTATGTCTGAATTACTTATGGCAAAATAAAGCAATTGAAAATGTATTCAACTTATTGGAACAACAGCCAGCACCATTTCATTGTCTAAGCAAAGGGCTACGAAGTCCAACCATGTTGTTTTCATACATACATAAAACTTGCTATAGGAGTATTTTTTACTTGATTAGACTGCAATGAGGCGATTAAAGCCCTGTTCTACTTCGCAATAGGTTTACTGTAAAGGATGCTGCTTTATTCAGTTTAAGCCACAAAATTACTTCTCTAATTATAAGGCTACCAAGTGTCTGCTTTGGCAGTAATAGATTGATTGAAAACAACCACAAATAAATGCTAAAAATGTTTTTGCTATGGTGGTGTTAATACCAGAAGTAGCGCTGATTACTTAAGATATGATGCAATGCCGTTAAGTCATGTTACTTCAAATAACATTGTGTATTTTGTTTTTCATGCTTTAAACTATGTTTCCCTGTGTTCCTCTTTGTTCTTATGCTCTGTCACATCACATCCCCAAAATGCAAGATCCCTCTTAATTGCTACCAGCAGGCTGATGGATCACTGACAACAGGCATTCAGTTAACCAACTAGTCTGTTAAGTCTGCTATAATTTTAATGGAAAAAGTGCAATGCTAAAATTGGGTTAACTTTCAGAGTAAATAAAACAATGATATCGAACTCCCAGGGGTTTCCAGGACCTCAGGTTAGGAACCACTCCTATATATAAGACCATCAGCAGCTGCATGGCCAGGATGGCGTTTTGTCTTTTCATTCTCTCTTTATTCTCCTGTCTTTATTATCCCGTTCCTATTTTCTTTTTTCTTTTTTTTTTCTCCTTGTTCATGTTTATCACAGCAATAATGAGCAGAAATTCAAGAGGGAGACATAATGACGACAAACACTCGTATGGCAGTTCTCAGTGTGTGTCAACAGCTGGAGTGGGTGGTTGGGGTGGATTACAGGATTGTTTTTACATTCATTCTTTCAGCTCTCTTGATATTTTTTCCCTTTTCACAGTGGGGCTTTTCAGTGACCTAATATAGGGTCTGATTAGTGGATTCAACCACTGAATTTCTTTCAAAATGTCAACATTGTGAGTCCTCATCGTGCTGTGAGGTGGCCTTTACAACACGTCCAGTGTTTCCCCTTGACTGACATATGAAAGCTGAAGCTAAAAGCACCAAGCTAACCCTTACCAGAAGGTCTAATGTTTCATTTTTTTCAGAGCTTGGATGGAATTTCTAGTGTGAGACTGCAGAAATAAAATTTGCTTTTTTATCATGATTTTATGATGTCAAGGTGGTAAAACTTAATTAAGATATAGTTTTACATTGCTGCTGCCAGTATGAGAAGATTATTTAAACATTCAAACTGATCTTGATTTGTTTGTCTATAAATGTCCCCTGATTAATAAAGAATGTGTTTAGAGGACATGTGGCTTGGGGAACACAGGTGTCAGATATTTACTTTTCTGACTCTGGGGTGAAAGAATCGGTTATAATGTATACTCAATTTCCCTTTTAGATCTGAATTAATTGACACAGGATGAGTAGTTGGGGATACCTACCACGACACGGATACAGAAACTTTTTTTTGTTCGACTCTTCGGTTGTGGCATAGATATATAGTAAGAACCAGAGAGGATGAGAACCTCAGCTTTTATGCCACATTTTCCCAGTAGGAACATGTGGTATTGCAGCAATGCATATTAGTAAAAGAAATCCAATAACTGTCTATCCATACAACTCTCAGTGTAGATGAATTTATCCTCTAAAGGGTTCTGATCTCAATAACCTGATATAAACTGATTTTCCATCCAAGTCAGTGAAACATTTCAGTCCAATTCACTCCACAATTGGCTAAACATTCAGTAAGGCCTGAGTGCACAGGGGTCATGTGGTGGTTGTTTGGAGAGCATTAAAACCCATTTTACAATTAATCCGCGTACCTTGAACAAACCTTTTGCCATTTTTTTCACATCAGAAGATTCATAACTTCTTATCCCCTGTTGCTCAAATGTTTCCACCTGTTATATAAATAGATCACAGCAGGCACAGCCTCCTCCCCCCGACGTACACATTTTATTACAAAGAAATTACTTTTAACTGCTTCATAATTACTCATGCACATGAGTCTGTGGAGTCTCCGCCCTCATTTAGAGCAGAGGGCCTAATTACCTAAGAGATGTGTCAGTTGTGTGCCTGTAGTTTTCTTCCCCTTCATTTTCCAATTTCTGTGTTCTTTGCTACACCTTAAACCAAGCTGAGCTGCTGCTGACCAACAAGAATGACCTCCACGAAACCAAAAATACGTTTCACTAATGCAAAAGAAAAGGCAAAACACAGTATAATGTATATTTTTAAATATCTTCATGATGTAAGTCGTTGGTGTTCCCTACTGAGACCGTTCAATCCCAAAATATGACCAAATATATCAGCCAATCTTAATACGATCCATATCTACGTTTTAAATAAGTGATGTCCTCTAGTGGCTGTCGTAATTATGAAGAATGTCAAATGGAAATGACATTAAATTGAGTGCGAAAGCAAATGATCAATTATACACAGGAATTTCATTAAGAAACTGTATGTAAATATGGACAATATGTCAGCTCCATGCTAGTAAGGCAAACACATCTGGTTTGCCCCCGGTGACTGGCTACAGTTATTCATAGGCTATAAAAAAATAAATAATTTGTTTCCCCAAAATTACAACAACATATTTAAAATGGCAAGTGTTACATTTACATATGAGGACAAGTGGATCTCCTGCATCCACTGGGGGCAGTATTTCTTGTAAACGCTCCTGTGGGTCGTCTAGCCTGGCAGGAACAAACGACATATGTGGCCGTATGATTTGACTGGTGAAACCTCTATCTGCGACTCCTAGTGGCAAAGAGGGTACTCTCCATGCCACTCAATGCGTCTGCAAGGACCCATCCTTTATTATCTATAAGGAAAACGAACCCACGGAACAACTTGAGTACATTTTTATTATAACACAATATAGATACAGTTATTTCCCCGGCGTTTGTACATTTTTTCAGACATTCTGTTTCTTTTTATTTGGCACAGACATAGATACATATGACCTGTGACTTTCTCTTTCTTGCTCTCATGATTATCTTATAAACACACTTTGCGCTCACTGCTCAGATCATTTGCAAAGACATTCACAGATGGATGTAGAAAGCGCAGACCTGTTCAGTGGTGACGCGAGCACACTGATGCTTGGTCGTTACCATGAGTAATTACGCACACAGACACATTGGACTGCACACCAAAGACGCATCACTCCCAATGCTTTTGAACAAGTAATGCCACAGTGGGCATGTAAGCGTCATATTTTTACACAAAAATAGCAAATTCCACGCGTAAAGCACAAAGCAGCTACAGTCGTTTTTCACTAGAATTAGCCACATTACGCACGTCGTTCAAGACAAGAAGCTGATGAAAGTTAAATTTTTCAGTAAGCAGAATGAAGTGAAGTCCTGCCATGAAGCTGCGTGTTCTCAGTGTGTGCTCTGACAGCTCTCCTTTCTCACCCAGTGCCCTGTTCCTCGTGCGCCTTGGTTACTGTTTATCAACATTATCCTCCTCGCCATTATTCTCTGCGTATCAGACTGCTCAGTTTATCCCTGAACTCCTTCCTCATTAGACAATAAATAATCGGGTTCAGGCAGCTGTTGGTGTGAGCCAGACAGACGGTAAGAGGGAACACATATGTGTGGACTATGTAATACGCCTTGTCCCAGTTTGCAGCGTTCAGTTTGACCAGTACACTCCACAGGGTGATGGCATGGTTCGGCATCCAGCAAAGAAAGAAGGACAATACGACGATAGTGATAGATTTTGTTACTTGGGATCTCCTCTTGGGGTTGCTTGTTTTCATGCTTCGGTTGCGGATGAAGCGCAGCAGCATGATGTAGCTGCAGGACACGATGGTCATGGGCAAAACAAACCCTACAAGTATTTTCTGTATGTGATAAATTGCCAACCAGGTCTGTCCACCAGGAAACCTCAGCAAACAGAGTTTTTCTCCCGTAACGTTGCTGACAGTTGAGAAAATAGACGTCGGCGTGGTTGCCAGAGTCGCCAGAATCCAAATGATTGCGCAGGTCCATTTGGCGGAACAAGACTTCTGCGCGCTCCTGTTCTTCAGGGCAGAAGCGACTGACCAGTAGCGGGTCACGCTCATGGCGGTGAGGAAAAACACGCTGGCGTACATGTTCATCACGGTGACCGAGAGGATGATTTTGCACATTGCGTCTCCAAACGGCCAGCTGAAGTCCAGCGCGGTGTCCACGGCCCAGAAGGGCAGCGTGAGCACGAACTGCAGGTCCGTCACGGCCAAGTTGAGTACAAAGAAGTTCACCGTGGACTTCTTCCTCTCCTGTTTGACCCTGATGAAGAACAGGACCAGCAGGTTGCCCACCAGACCCGCAGCGCACACGACAGAGTATACAAGGCAGATGAGGAACCTCAGTATCGGGCTCCCGTCAGCAGTCACATCGATGTCCTCCAAGTTGCTGAAGCAGTCCACCTCCACCAGCGACCTGTTCACACACACGCTCTCATTTCCGTCATTCATGATCCCAGCAGAGACTCGATAAGCTATTCGGCGAGGAGTCTTTACTTCAGAAAGAGAGAGACATTTCTGTCCACATACAGCTGGATTTTGTGATGCCACATGATGCCATGCTCCGTCTGTCTTCACCCCACCATCCTGTCCTCTCCTGTCCTGCCCTGTCCCCTCCTCTCCTCACCGAGACGCACAACCATCCAGCGCCGCTGCCGCCAGCTCTGACAGGTCTGAAGTTGGATGCGTCCATCAGTCTTGCGCGTAACGCAGACTCATTGGAGCGCGAGGCTCCCCCTCATTTTAATCATCTAATTAGTAATTTAACATGTTCATGTTTTAAACAGACTGTGTCACAAGCAGGAAGGCACCGGCCGGAGCTGACAAAGCGCGTGAATGTAATGGATTTTGTTCCGTTTCACCAGGGAAAAGTTGATGAAAGAGACTCTCTGCTGCCACCCAGTGTTCACTCCTGAGTGAAGCAGGACTGTGAAAAGTCAGGGCAGCAACACTTTTCCTCCAGAGCAGGAGAGGTGTGTGAGACACTGGGCCCCTAGGCACAAGCTGCAAGGGCCCCACCATGTCTCCTGCACAGACAGACACACAGGTGGTGGCTCCTGTGTTTTTTTTGGTTGATTTGCTTCTATTTGTTGCCATTTTTGTTATTTTTGTATGTGTCTCTCATTATTTTGTGCCTCTTTGTAGTTTTATTATATCTTACTGCCTTCCATGTCTCATAGCAACGTCTTGTGTTTGTTTATGGTCATGTTGTGCCTCCTTGTGGTTGTTGCGTGCTTCTTTGCTGTTGCTTTGTGTTTTATTTTGGGTTTCTTTTAGTTGTTCTGTGTCATACCTCTTTGTAGTTGTATTGTATCTGTTAATTTTTGTCTCCTTATGGATGCTTTGCAGCCATTTTTGTCTTTGTGGTTGTTTTGGGTATCTTTGTGGCTATCTGCCTCTGGTTTATTTGTTCATCTTCGTGGTCATTTTGTCTCTTTGGAGTAAATATGCATCTTTTTGTGGTTGTGTGTGTCTTTGGAGATGTTTTATGTCTCCTTTTGGCAGTTTTGCATATCCTATAGATGTTTTGTGTTGTGTGACATCTTGCATGTGAGGGCCAAGAGGGCCCCTGTTACTTTGGGCCCTTGGGCTGTGTCCAGTGGGCCTCTAGAGCAATCCATCAATGTGAAGAGAAAACCTCAAACACAGAGAAATAACAGAATGCATTTTATTACATCTAAACTTTTCTACATAAACAGGTAACATTCAATAAGTAAACAATTTCTTCCAATGCAGGTAATAAATATTTTTTTTCACTTGGTATATTTGTACAAACTGACATGGGTCTACTGTACACCGTCTTCTCCTTGCCCTCCTCGAAAAGCCTTTTTATGATTTTTCTCGGATTGGAGCCGTGAAACAGAACCTGTGAATGTTTTAAGGCAGTGAGTGCAGATGTCGACTTCAGTCTGACTTTGAGATTATTTCTGTTGTGTAAGACTCTTTATTGGCCACAGTCCTTTTTATGTAATAATAGTACAGCTTTCATTTTCTAAAAAATATATAAATTAATTTATTCTTTCGCTCTGAACTGACACACAAAAAGCATACAAACGGACATCAAACACCCACGTTTGGATCTGAACCTTCAGGCTTCCACACAGACATAATATACACATTGTTGACTTTTCCCTTTTATCTAAGCTGAGACATCATGACAACCAATTATTTGAGCTGCTCGTCTCGGTCGCCTGTGGAGATTTTGAAAACACCTTGAAGAGTAAGTACTGATAATAGTGGCCTTATTCCCAGTGTCCTCACACCAGCAAACACAAACACTGCTGCTGCAAAAAAAAAACAAACAAAAAAAACGCTCTAAATGTACTGCACACACGTTCACACCTGTGTGTGATGGCAACAGCTCTGTGCTCATCCATCCCTGCATGCAATCCACTCCCTAGCTTAATAATGACGGCTTTACCCTCAGAAAATAACAACTGTGAATGGCAGGACGCTGCAGACACTGACATTATAAACTTTGAGGGGGAGGACACTCTGACCTTCCCATAAAGACCCCCAGTACTGCATGTAGAGCACTTCAACATGAACACATTCAACACGTCTGCTCTCCCACATCATGCGCTGCACCGTCTCGTGACAAGCAACTTGATAATAATAATAATAATAAATTAAAATCCTGATGGATAAAACCATCTTAAGAATCCAAATACTGGTGATTAATATTCAAACTAGCATGATGAAAATCGTGATCATCCGTGTAGAAAGGAAGAGCAGCATTTCATAATGAAGGTAGAAACACATGCTGAACTGAAGCACGAGTCATGATGATTAAATGCATAAATGAATGCAGGAGGAGTCACGATCAGTGCCATAGCGTTTCTCAGTTTGTATGATTGGCCACTTGATGGATCTTCAGTTAAGGAAATCAACCTTCATACATTAATTCATGTCACACCAAATTAGCTGAAATCAAATGTGATAAATCTACTTTTCAAAAAGTAAGACACTTTTTTCTACTCTGTAAACAATCATTTTTAGCAATTAAAGCTGATTATTAGTATACCTACCATGACACTGCGGTTAATTGCATGTTATAAGCTACAGTGTTGAAAATTATAAAAATAAGAAAGAAAACATTAAATAACATAACTTTTGAGTGGCAACTTAGTGTAACTGTTGTTAAACTTTTAACTCAGTTCATCAACAGTTTACTGTTTGACTGGTGGATTTCCATTCACAGTGGAGCTACGTGAGAAGTTTTCTGAATCACACGGGGTTGATTATTAATTGATGATTCATTATGCATTCACTAATCCAATAAGCTCACAGTGACTTGGTGAGCAGCAGGAATTCATAATGCATCCTTGATTAATTCACACAGTAAATCATCATGAGTCATGCAAGTATTAATTAAGCATGTGCTTTGTGTCCTTATTATAAAGTGTTACTCCTGTCAGCTCCCAAAGAAGAAACACAGACGCATTTTCCATGATGAATAACTAAATGGTACCTTTTGGAAAAGAACATTTTGCTGCTGGCAAAATAATAATAATATAATAAAGATAATAAAATCATATCACAACAGCTCCAGAGCGGCTCACGCTCACCCATGGAAATCAAACAACTTGTAAAAATATAATATATAGAATTAAGAATACAAAATAAATAAAATACTGAACACAGGAAATACACAAGACTTGTTCCAGGTCCGGATGGAACAACAAGGAATCAAAGTTAAAGGTGTCAAGACGGAGGAAGGGGGGCGGGGCATGGCGGGGGGACATTTGGGGTCGTCTCACAGTTAGTTGTTCAAGGACGGGACGGGATGTCCGGTGATTTGGGGCTGTCAGAAGTGATTAAGCCTCTCGATAAGAGGGGAGCATCTCAAGGACACGCAGGCTGGAGGGGGGCAAGACTGGGCAGGAGGGGGTCCAGGTCCACTGTATGTCACTGGGACGCTACAACCTCTGTAATTAAAGTGACAGTTCACTCCAAAGTCAGAAATACATGCGTCCTCCTACATGCAGGGCCTTTTACCAGGTTAGATCAGAGTTTTTCAAAGTGGAAAGCTCAGTGAACGGATGTAGGGTGGTTTGGTGAAAGAGAATTCAGAGAATAGCAGTTTTTGGCAATTTTTTTTTCTGACTTTATAATCAAAAAACTATCAGTAATCATTTTTTATGTATTCTGTGTAGTCTAAAGTTTTGTCAGACAGCATTATAAGGCTATCTTGGATCAGCCGTTGAGTGTCTATCGGATCTAATAACGTAATCATGATCACTTTGGAGCCAGCAGGCAAAGCCTCGTCTGAGGGGAGGACAGCAGTCTCAGACTCTGCAACCCCTGATCCTGATAGTTTGATACAGGCTGCAGAGTTGTGGAGATGTCTGTCTTTTCTCCAATATATGGCATGACTCAGCACTCGCCCTGTGGTGCTTGAAGCAAATAAAAACATACATTTAATAACCTCAACAGCCATTTCTCTTTCAGAAACTCAACCTGATTTCTCAAGATAAACCAAAGATCGTGCTGAGAGCAGCTTCACGTCCGAAAGAAGTTCCCACATAAAAACTCACACCATCACCTGTGGATTACCTTGAGTAATCGGGTCATGATTTCAGGAGAAAGACATTGCTGTTGAATTTTTTTCATGTATTTAATGTATTTCTTTGTGCCATTTACAACCCCAATTTCAAAAAAGCTGAGATGCTTTATTAAATATAAATAAATACTGAATGCATCGAATATAGGATGGGTGTATATATTTACAAAACCCCAAATTTTCCAGTTTGTAAAGATTGCTATCTTGTCTTTGCATTGTTTTCAATTCAATGTAAGTAGCAAAGGACTTAAAAATGATTTGATCTGTTTTTACGTTAAAAAAATAAATAAATGCATCCTAATGTTTTTGGTGTCAGGGTTGTAGAAGGGGGAACCATTTTTACGGCGGGCTACTACAACACTGCAATTCTCATCAAAACAAGGCTGATTTGTAGCACTGCGAAGAGAGAAAAATATGTATCTTTTTGGGTGCTGAATGGTCCTTTTGAATTGCAATAAAAGCACATACCTAAACAAGTCTATTCTTATTATAGTACAATACATTCATGAGGAAACTCTGTTTTCAGCTGAATGGAGGCGCTCCAGCTCCCTTTGACACTTCCACACTTCCACAGACGAGCTCGTAGGGTTTTCAAACTAAAGCCAGGTCGTGTATTTAAAAAAAAGCTGGCTTTGTGCCCAGTCTACGTTGGCATGTTGAGACCTCCCTCTTTCACTGTGGCACTCTTCAATACTTTTCCCACAAGCAGTCTCCCAAAGATAACTCCCTAGACAGCGCCCACACCGTCAGAAGACATCATCCACAAAAAGCTCAGACAGAGACGGGACAGACGTTGTGGGAGACCATTTAAGACATTCTTTTGAGTTTGAACACTCCCCAACTTCCAAACATCACCGACACGCTGTAGAGCATGCACACACACAGGCACTAGTTTAAACTCGGACACATGCCACGGACGCCTGTCTCTTTATAAAGCCAGAAGCCGCCACAACAGCTCGACCTTCATCATTATTTCTTTTTTAACAGTCAAGCAAAAAAAAAAAAGACAAAAGGTAAAAAACACACCAGCTGAAACAAAAGAAGTGGACACTCGGACTGAAAACAAACACTGTGGCACACAGATTCAACTGCACTCTGATTATTGTGATAATTTTCAAAGGTACCGTATCTTATTTTTGGCATTGTGCAAAAGAAAACAAAAAGAAACTCTTCCAGCTCGTAACTCTAAGCTGGCAAGTATAAATAGTCTAAAAGTTTCCATTTCTAAATGCTGTATGCCGGCAGAGTCTCTGTGAGGAGTTTGGAAATCAGGAGTGAAAATGAAAAACCAGAAAATGGATAATTTCCACCTGCACACTCCCCACAGCATTAACCTGAAGGTCAAAGGGAATGCATATATTTATATATATATTTATAACTGTTTAAATATCATACATAACTTAAAAGCATAATAAAATTATTAGTACATGAATAAAGTCAGTGTTCTTGTCGTCGGACAGAGAAATAAACACTATGAATTTGAGAATGAGCTCGAGCAAGAGAGAAAGTTTATACTGTAGAAATGCAAATGAAATAAAAACGTAAGCTGGATAAAAGAGAAGCAAAAGATAACCACATGGCAACAGGCATATGTAGAAGCTCTTGTGAGAAAAAAATCAAAAGAAAACAACCTCAGTCCTCCACTTTGAAACAGCGATTGAAGCAGTTCACTAGACTGAAAATGTCCCGGTTTAAACATACAAAAGTAAAAGAGGAAAATATATTTTGTTCTCTGTACACGGTGCTGCTCCTCTGTTTTTTTTTTCTGTATAAAAGAGCCATCCTCTGTTGTGTTTTTGCGCAGGTAGCGTCTTTGCTGTTTGTGCCGAGTTTCATTGCAGAACATGGGTTCACATGCTGATCTGAAGTCAGTTTACCAACAGATGGACCACAGCTGACCGCTCTCAGTGATGACTCAGGACTGTTCTCAGGTCAGGCTCGTGAGGCGAACCCTCGGGCTGGTCACCCTCTCGTAATATTAGTGCTCTTCTTGAGGCAGTCTTGTCGTTACGTGTTGGAGGACTCTGGGCCAGTCTAGTCTCTGGATCAAAACTTCACCTGCAGTCGAAACATTCGTCACTGGATCGCAGCTGGACCCAACGCGAAGCCTCGACTCTTCTCGAGTCAGTCCAACGATATGACGTCAGGTATCCCGCCGTAAATAGCTGCCACTGCTGCTTCGGCGCTGCTCCGGCTCGCCACCACCCCCGGGTGTGTGTGTGAGGAGTGTGAGGACGAGTGGGTGGAGTGGGTGTCTCGGAGGCTGCTGGACGACACCAGGCTGCTGCTGCTGCCCGAGTTGCTCGCCCCGTTGGTGGGCGCGGTCAGCGAAGAGGCCGAGGAGGCTCCCGATTGGTCGAGGAACAGCTGGGAGGAGGAAGAGGAGGAAGAGGAGGTGCTGTAGGGCAGGAAGCGGTTGAGAAGCAGCTCGTGGTCGTCTGAGGCCGAAGCGGCGGCTGCTGCTGCCATCACCATGTTGTAATGCTAAAACACAAGAGTGAGTCACATTTAGAGGCTGCTCAAGTTGTCTGGGCTGGATGCACAAAGAACCTCACAAACAGGAAGTGGAGGTCGGCTTCGTGTTACCTGCTTGAAGTTTTTCTTAACCAGATATGATTTAATGATTATCTGGGAAGAAGGCAGCAAAGTTGCATGTTGGTTTCATACATACGATATAATAAAGAAGATATTACAAAATGTAGCAAATTAAAACATCAAGCTTTAAAAACAGTACGCTTTGACTGTGGAATCATTTTCTGTCCATAAGCGTTACTTTTGGTCATTATTGTTGCTAAATTAACAACTATTGCTGCTTTGCACTTGTCTTAGAAGTCCGAGATGCATCAGAAAACCAAACGCTGTTGTGTCTGGCTGCATAACGTCGCCCTATGGCGCACACAGCTCAGTGAATTTCACAGCTTTCTCCAGGAACTGTGTCTGGATGACTGCTGCTTCCAGAGCTACCGCGGGCTGACCCACTTTCTTAACCGGTTAGTAACAGTCGGATTGGTGTCAGGATTTTTTCAGATGGAAACCAACTTTAGGCATTCCTTCTGAGCTGAGAGTCTCTGGTGAGCTGCAGATTAATGTTTGATCAGAATCAATAAATATTCACTGTAACGAGCACGGCTCATGTTGACTGAACTGATGTGGTTTACCGCGGATGTATGAACACAAAATAAATAGACGTCGCTGTGATTTAATTGCAATAAATAGATCAAAGTGATTCCAAAATAAAAACATGACAACTAGATGTGGACGCATTCTTTACGTCCAAAGACAACAAGCTTACAGGGTTTAAAGCGAGGCTGTCTGACTGGAGTGAAAATCTATTTGGTTTGTTTATATTGATTAAAATTCTTTTTACTTTCATTTCAGACAGGTCAACGGTCAAAAAAAGTCACAGAGGAAATAATGATTAAATTCATATATTAAAAAAATATCTGTGAGTCGGTTAAGTTGTGGTGAATTAAGTCTGATTGACCTCAAAGCGATGCTCTGTCCCAAATCAGACAGATTAGCAATTTAAAAAGTCCATTAATCAAACCACAGTGATGTCCACAAATGTAACAATGACTGAGGTGAACACACTGTAACAGTGAGGTCTGAAGACCAAACAGAAATACACCAGGAGGACTGACTCTGGAAATGTAGTTGCAGCTAAAAGTTTAAAATGTCATCTTTAACAATGTGTGAAAGACATATTAAATTCCATTCACTCTGTATTGCTCTCCTCAAGGTAACAGAGAAAATGTTTTTTTTTTTCTTTCGTTTAGAAGCGGAAACTCCAGGGGACAAACATCATTTGTCAAATGTCTCCCTGTCAGAGACGGACAGGGACACAGATAAACTGAGCACCAACAGGCTGTATGACATTTTATGTACAATTCCCCCAAATATCACGCTCTTAAGTGCTTCACTCTGCATGAAGGATCTTTGGTAAATGCACAGCAGAAGCTTGTTTACGAACAGAAGTTGAATATTTGGTTATGTATTGAGTCAGAGCTACTTTATTATTTTAAAATGAATCACGGTCGCAGACTTCCAGGACAAAAACAAAAAAGTACTTCCACTGGTACATTTGCTGTTTTACGTACCTGATGATTGTCGCCTTGAAGAAAAGAGAAGAAGTTCAATTCTGGAAATCAGGAACAGGAAGTGTCGACAGTGAATATCAGCAAAAATCAATATCACAGATGCAAATACATCTTTCTCTAAAAGGTAATAAAGGCCTGAGGCAGCTTGAGAGGTATCTAGTTATTCTCTGCTCGTTAAGTAACAAAAGACAGGAGAGGAAACATTTAACAGAAAAAAGTCAGATGTCCCCCTTTAGACTACCTTTGACTCAGACACTGTTTTGAGTTCATAATAATTAAGGAAAAATTGTATGACTTTATCACATTTTGTTCCCATTAAATTGTCCTTTTACCTGACAGGTCGTTGGGGGTGTGGTAGTAGGGTCTGTAGTCCTGGATGAGTGGGGGGACAGGGGGGATGTAACTGGTGTCCACGGCTGGCATGCTGGGAGTGCGGCTGACAGGGGAGGCCTGGTGGTGCAGGTTCAACACTCTGAATGCAGACGTAGACAAAGAGGACACTTCATTTATAATGAGGCTTTAATTTCATGTCATATTTATTAGGTTGTTAAAGGGCATGCTGTCTCCTCCTCTGTCCCAGAAACACAAACCTCAGAACAGCATTCATTAAAGTCAAATGTAGCAGCAGAAGTTTCAAAGGAGTTTCATCCTCAGTGTTGTTTTATGTAGAGCGGCTGAACTCTCCAGGATACTGTGACGCTCATTTCACTAACACTACATTTACAACGCAGGTTGTCCTACAGTTATTGCAGTGTCCTCGTGCTCTAAGCAGCTTTTCCCTCAAAGCTTCTCAGAAAACTTCATCTGGATTTATCAACAAGTGATAAATAATGGCAAAATAAAGTTGAAGAGACATTAGATTTTTGACAAAATATTTTTAAATATACACATTTTTAATAATAAAACCACATTAAGCTTCATGTTCTATTTTCAGTAATATTTTCAGATGTTAGTTTTCAGTAACAGTATTAAGCTTTTAAGACAGGGGAATCATATCCTAGTCATAATTTTAATGTCCCCAAATACAATCTAATGACCAGTGTATGTGCTATTTATTGACTATATTTGGACCTATTCAAATAATGTCTTGGATTTTCATCTTGTAATGTTACCAATTTCAAAATCTATAGATCCAAATTCACTTTCAAAAAGAGGCTAAGATGCAAAGCTCTCTCAGCTTCCTGCTGTTAGTGCGGTTTTAAAAAGACACTTTGCAAAAACTCATGAATGATTGAACACCTAGAAACATAAATACCCATGTGAGCAGCAAAAAAAGATCTCATTTCCATATTGAATGAAACACAAACAGGAGAAGAAAAGTGCATTTCTGGTGTGTGTGTGTGTGTGTGTGTGTGTGTGTCTGACCCTTTATTGATGATGGGCGGCGAGGTCGGGGACAAAGAGGGACACGCTCTTTTGGGTGGAGGAGGCAGAGGCGGTGGAGGAGGCGGCGAAGGCGGTGAATCCTGTCCTTCATCGTCGGAGGAGCTGTCCAGTGTCAAGTCGATCACCTCGACCTTCTTGCCGTTCCCGCTGTCGCTGCTGCCGTGGTTGGACGAGGAGGAGCTTCGCTGCTCGGTGCCTGCGGACGTCCGACACGAGCCTGCAGAGCGGCCCTGGATTATTAGTTTGTGTTTGTGTGCTTTTGTTTGTGATTTTTCTGAGGCTGCAAAGTGAAAAACAAAGCCCTGCTGAATGTGGGCGTGCTTTAATGCACACACGCTCATTTCCCCTGCTCTCGTATGAGATACAGTATGTTTGTTACTATGGAGACAGGCAGTTTACTCAGTGGCATCATGATTGATGCCTCACCAAATTAAAACTGACAACGCATAAACAAAGACTGGATGTGACTGAACGTTCCCCCTCTTCTCACCGCGCCTCTGTAATCCTAATTTAATTACTTCCAGGCTTCATATAGAAGCAGGCTTTTGTTCCTCAGCCTGCCCTGTCCTGCACTCATCCCTCATGATATGTCTCACCGTCCAGCCCGTTGTTGTAGGAGGCAGAGGACACCTCCTGCACTTCCTTCTTTGACCTCATGGGGGCCCAGCTGCCATCTTCCTTGAACTGGATCTCATCACAATCCATGCAGCTGTTGAGGATCTCCACAAAAAGCCTAAAAACAAACATACACGTCATACACAATCCTATCCAGGGGAAATGTACACAAACGCACACAGAAAATAGTAATTTTTAAACACAGGCTGGGCGTAGTGGAAAGACTTCCACTTCTAAAGACAAGATATCTGCTCACCACACTTAGTTTCAGTGAGTTAAAGGGATACTGCATCTAAACCTCTTTGCTTTCATATAATAAACTGCACTGAGTGTTTGAACAGAAGCATCAATGGCAGAAAAGTGAATTATGCTGGGAAAGTAGTTTGAAAGGCATTTAGGCACATAGCTTCAGTGCTGTGAATCTACAGTAAGTAGGGCTGCACAATATATTGTTTTTCCCAATGCCAACTTGTGACAAAGACTAGGATATCAGGAATCTTTAAATAATTAGTTAGTTAAAAAGAAAAACTTCCCTCTTATGGTTCTCATTCAACAAGCATTTAGTTGAATTTTGGCAGTATGCTTAAGGCAGCATCAATTTCACCTTGTTATTTATCGCAGTAATATAATTATTGTGATAGTCAACAATGTTGTTGCAGATTGCAGTTTTTCCTCAAATCATTCGGACCAAATCCAAGCCTACTATAGCTGCTTTTACTTTTAGCTGTTTTTAGTTTTCTGAGTCTGCTTCAAGCTTACAGGAGATTTCCAGTGTTTCCAAAGGCTACACACAAGGTTTAGCTGTGTTTATGTGAAGCTATTGGTGTTAAGAGAATTGTATAGAAATCTTAATGTATCACAGCAGTATTTCCTTTCAAAAAAGACTAAATTTGAACTCTGCGGAGGCTCCAGTCAGGAGTAAATATAGAATATATTTGTTTAAGTTCATACGTTTCTTTATATTTGTGCAGAATTAGCAATGAAAAAGACAGAGAGGGGTCAGTGTGTATCAAGGAGTTTAATAGTTGATTTTGCAAATAAATAAACTAAACTCAGACAGCCCAAAAGAGAGACTTTTTTGTATTTTAGCTGACCAGAGCAGTCTGTGTTATCAGAAAGACGAAGGCAAATTTTCATTTTATGGAACATAATTGGCCGTAAAGTTTTCTTATCTAATCTGATTTGTTCTTCCTTTTTTGGTTGGATGACAGACATATTCAACACAGTAAAAGCAATATTTCCATATTAAAGAGACATTAGTTTATGAGCGTACATGCTGAGAGTTAAATAAAAAGACTGAAACCTCTCTTTAAACATACACTCAACTCACCATTAATGATATGATTTTCTCATATATTTATAACAGAATAAGCTTGCAGTTAAATTATGATGCAAAAATTCCTTATACATTTGGGAGCTAGGGTGTGATTGACAAACACAAACTATGCAATTAATGCATATCTAAGGGAATATATATCTAAATATATAAAGACTACTATATACATATTTGTTTTAGAATTAAGGACAAACCCTGAGGACATGCATTGCAAAACAATGCATGTCCTCTTAAAATTGCAACTGATATTAGATTTTATCTTAAATAACGAAAAATATATTTTGATTTTTAAAACGAATCCCACACCCAAAATAACTAAATGAACGATACAAATAAAATCTCTTCAAATAAACAAACTAAGACTTGCTTATGTCTTGTGATGCATTGTTTCATCCCAAAGTCTTATTTCTGTGATTATGAAGCTACAGCCAGCAGCTTAGCTTAGCTTATCTTATCTTAGCTTAGTTTAGCATGAAGACTGGGAGAAACTACAGGCCTGGCTCCACCTCACAGCACCCCTAAAGCTCATTAATGCACACTTTTATTTTGAAGTTGAGGTTTTAACATCCTTGACTTTATTTCCCAACATCTCCTCTTGCAGGACGGGGAGATCTCGGGTGTGCTGACTCACTTACCCGTCGATGATGAGGTGTTCATAAGGGGCCTTCTTGTCACAGACAGGACACACCCAGGTGGGCTTCTTCTCGTTCATCTGGATGTACAGTGTGGCGTCAAAGCACTGCAGGTGGGAGCATGTCAGCGCCCGGCATGGGATCATCAGCCTCATCTTCCCTAGCTGCACAGAGTGAACACACACACACACACACACACACACACACACACACACACACACACACACACACACACACACACACACACAC
>JAOWBC010000001.1:6320849-6340374 GCA_028566105.1 Hypoplectrus providencianus
ACAGGTGGCCCCTAAACTCCTCCATCTTCCTGGTTAACAGGAGGGAAGGAGGTAGAGGAGGAGGAGGAGGAGGAGGAAGAGGAGGAGGTTTGTGAGGCTATTCATCCATCCAACAAGCAGGTCTGACAGAGTACGCTCGCAGCTTAATGGTTAAATACCAACAGATAATCCGTTTCCAGGCACATAAGAACAAGTAAAGCTGCACATACAATAAAATGACAAACGTTATTTATTAATTGATTTATTGATTAATTAATTAAACAACTTAAGACAGCATTATTGTTTGTCCATTTGGGTAAAAAAAAAATCATTTGTGCTCCAGAAGTTCATAGTTAAGCATTGGATGAAAACCATTGGAAAGCAACAATGACATTTTTAAAGCAATACATAACATAACATTTTTATTACCAGTGTGGCATTTCTATGACAGAATAGTTTACTTACTATCCTGGTTTAATTAATAGTATTTTTTGCCCAAAGGAATTCTGTGGATCAACACTCTCTTCTCTCCATTGACAAATGGAGTCCAGTCAAGTCAGTACTTCTGACTTTAACTCTCTGAATACAGATAGGTGCCTTGTACAAATCACCTCAAAAAACGTTTAACTTACACAACAAACTGCATCACCAGTCCATCTGCACTGCAAAGCCAGCTTTGAACAAAGCATGGTTGTGTGAGAAGCTGCCCTATTGTGTTGTTTTTCTGAAACAACTTGACATGTAGGTGCAAAGGGAAGCTGCAACAAAGGAAGGAGGGTGAAAGAGGGAGAGGGAGAGGATACAACACAAAGAGAATAGCTGGTGGTAACAGGGGAGTTCGAACACACAGACAAACACATACACACACACACACACACCAGTTGGTTTTAAAGAGGAAGTTTCTGCCTTAAATTAACCGGCCTGTGACATTTTGCACCCAAAATAAACAATATATCAAAATGTGACAATTTTGGTTTCCAACGAAAATAGAAGGATTCACTGCGTCCACCACAATTATATTCTTGCCAGAATGCAAAAGGCCCATAAAACACAATTTTGACTAACTGAAACCCACAGAAACCCAGAATGATGAAATTTCCTCAGGCAAGGAAACCGCTGCAACAAAATTCATTTAAGAAAAGAAAACAATACCAGAACTGTGCAAAGAAAGGCCATTTCACTGCAGAGCTACAGACTAGTTATTATCTGTTGTGAAGAAGAAAACTCCAAAATATAAGAGGTGGATGATACTAACTGGACTCAATCTCATCAACAATATCACATTATACAAGAAATTAATCAAAATATACACATTATCACCACACATACAAACCAGAATACGCTCATATATTACTACAGACTAAATTTCGGCACATAATGTTAATGCAGTTTCAAAATGTACAGTTCTCTCACTTTAACATGAAGCTTGTTGAGCTCCAACAGCCCTGTTTCTAATCATCAGTCCTAAAATGAGTCGCCCCTTTCACTTTCAGTATTGACCCTTTTGTAATACAGAAACTCTTTTAATACTCTTTAGAGGAATCAGGAATTTGATTTGCTTTACTAGCCAAGTGTCACATTTGGTTCCCGGGTGTTGTTGGTTTCACCCAAAAAAAGTCCCTCCTGAGGTCGTACTTTCTGAGGCACCGTCCAGGTGGAGTTTGCAGCTCTTGACCAGTTGCTGACTGGTGTAATACGAGCCTCATGAGTCACTCACACTGCAAGGAAGAACTTGTCCTGGACTTGGGAGGGGACTTTCTTCAAATTGAATTGGACATTTTTAGTTTTTATTAAGGAGGAGCAATGACAGGAAATAAGGAAGAGAACAACATGCAATAACATCTGTTGTTACCTTTCCATGGTCGTCATCTTAAACATGTATTTTTATTTTTAGGAGAGTTTGCTATCAGTTACTTAGAATGCTAAAACCTATAAAGAAATGAAAAGGGTTCAGAACACATAAAATGCTATAAAACCCCATACCTATTTTTGTTTGATGGATTGTAGTCTCATTGTGTTTTAAACATTATTTGAAACCATATTTGCTTTAAAAAAAAATAAACAAACAGCACTGTCATAATATATAATCCTGGGTTTTATAGTCTCTTTTACTGAATTATTAAAATATATCCTGGCATGTGAAAGAAAAACAGAGTTTATTCATTGAAGTAATTGTGCAAGAAATCACATGACACTCAGTGGATCAGGAGTTTTTAACAGCGTCATGCAGAGCGTAGGTATGACTGCTCTGAATGTTTTTTTTTTATTGAGTTTTTGTTTTGTTTTTCAATAGACAACATAACTAACCTTTGAAAAAAAAAATCTGAGAAAATCCTGCGGATAGAGGAAGGAACAGATGGAATAGGATGTAAACAAAGAAAAACGAAAAAGAACTTCAACATGCAGTGGTCCTTGCAGAGCATAATTTGTCTCAAAGATGTACTTTAAAACCAATTTGTTAAATTATGATCAGTGGATATATTTTAAAACTAAGTCTTTACATCTTTGTATGTCTGGTTCATAAGTCAATCCGATCCTACTTTTGGTCTAAGTTACGTTCTTCAAAGCTTTTTAGATGCAGTGTTGTTTCTGCCTCTTGCTGTTTCTGTGTGAGTCATGTTGCTTCCTTTTCCCTCCAATTATCTTGAGCAGACAGTGTCCAAACCAATCGAAAAGGTTTGAGAACATTGTTGTACCAAACGACACCAATCACAAAACAAAGCAAACCCCAATACCAAGGAGCTCTAATACATAGATTCAATTCTACGTAACGACTAACAGTTTATTATGAGCAGTCATGCAGCTCTTCTGGCAAAAACAGGATATCAGTTGCTCTGTATTAAACCCAATCCCCCAGTACCATGACCGGGATAACCGCGAATCTTCTGACCTTTTTATAAATCTGGACATCCATATTTCGCAACTACATTCATCTAAAAACAGCTAAATGTGACACTGCATCTTCTTCCTCGCAGCTGTGGCCGCTCCCTGTCCCATACTTAGGCCACTTTCTCCGGTGAACTGCAGATAATGTGTTGACAATCACATCTGCACATTGTTGCCCTTTTATACTTGCGGCACACAACAGGAGATGCAGTGTTCAGTTTACGTAGTGAGTACTTCATTTGTTCATTTACAACTAAGTGTCTCGTTGTTCCTTGAATCAGCCTCAGCCTTTACTGACAGAAGTTCCTAAATGTTGTCTTCTTTTCAACATTTTCACCAGCGTTTTCGTGTAAATAACCATTCGTTTTCACCGCTTGGATATTGGAATTTTTCTATTTAAAAGTGTCACCAACACGGCCACACGCTTGCTGTGAATTGTCCGGACACTGACCTGCTCCATCAAACATGAGCTCAATGAGACACTGCACAGACTCTGCACTAGAGGAGCTGGCATGGGAACATCCGGTTAATGTCTGGTCCAGCTGATTCAGACATATGCATTCTCACATACAGCTCTTCTAGGTAATGTGTGGATAAGTTCAGCGTTGCAGTGAAACGTGTATCCCTACTCAAATGTGGTCAGATCTGTATGGAAGTAAAGTCCCTTTCAATCACAGTTGCATTTAAGGGCTTTGATCTTATGACTATTTAATGATGGTGCAAAAAGAAAGAAAAAAGATAAAAGGCCATATCCTGTTTTTTTGCATTTCAGCATGAACTCAAAAAACAAATTCACAAAATCCAGCAATTTGTGACTATTGTCACTACACTACGAACAGCTTTTTTATGGATAGCCTGTTTACTATGGACATTGTTTAAGTGTCACACCGAGCTCAACTTAAATGATGGTAAATAAAGCCTCATCTTTTTCAGTATTTTTGGTAGATGTTTCTCAGATCGGAGAGAGGTGGTTTGTAGGGTGATAATTCGCTGTGTCCAGAGCTGGTGAGAATGACTGATGGAGGGATAAAGAGAAGGGGGATGGGGAGAAAGAGAGAGAGAGAGAGAGAGCAGCTGAGCCTCCAAACCAAATGAAATTCTCCACAGCTCTTTTTTTCTTTCCATCAGCTTGGTATGGCTGGTGACATTACTGTAAATAAGATACCCAGGAACCTCATCCACTGTTGCTATGGAGAAGAAACCATTCACAAGCCGAATCAGAGCTGTAGCACATTAAAAATTCGTTGTCATTGGAATTGGCGGTAAAACACCTCACTGTAGTTGCCAAAATCATTCAAAATTTATCCAGAATCTGAAAGACACTGGCCATTATTGTCTTGATTAATAATTTGACATTAAAAAAAAACAAAAAGAGAAGAGAAAGATTTAGAAACTGGAACTAGAGAATGTCTGTATGTTTTTGTTCATCCTAATCGATTAACTGACTTATTGTTGCTGCTCAAGTTGCCACAAGTGTCGTGTTCAGCTTCCACTTGCATGGAAGTTGAATGCTTTTCACCAATATGCACCTTAGGAAATCAAGTTAACTTCTGAAGTTGTTATGTGCACTGACTTTTATTCCTAGCTTTTATAGAGTGATTTAACTGAATTAGTTTCTAGGGCATCCAAGTCTTGGAAGTGCTCCAAATCCTCATGCCATCCAACATTATCTGAGCAGAAAAATTTTAAAAATGAAAAGAAAAAAGTGAGGATGCCTGGATTACCTTGTCCCTCTCCTCAACTACATTACAGTAATATTTTACAAACAGAGCACTAAACTGAATATACTGCAGCTTCGTTCCATATCTAATGTGTGTGAGAAAGAGATTCAGAGTGACACTGGTGCATCTGTCAGAGGCTTAGAAGTTATTAAAACACCCGTATACACACACAGCTCTCTGCAACACGCAGAGCAACGCTTGCACGCTCAGAAGAGTGAATCTTAAAACCGGTCGCAGATTGAACAGACAACCGCTGATGTTTTTTTCCCTGCTCTTATTAAGGACCTAAATTGTGAGTGAACAAAAATCAGCACCCTACTGCGTATAAACTGCACCTCCTGCTGCGAGATGTGAAAATGTCTCCACTGAACAAAGGTCTATTATTAAATATTTTTATCAGTGTATTTATCTTAATTTATTTAATCACACACAATCAGCAAACACACAATCATTTTAAAGAGGGAAACAACTCAAACAGGAAATTCCCAAACGCAAAATGCACACACACAAACACACAATTGACACACACACACCAAATAGTACACGGTTATCATGCGAGGTGCTCCGGTCCAACAGAGCACACACACGCAGAGTTGGGTCACATAAACAGTGTATGCATGCCACGGAGAGTTAGCATGTGAGGGGAACACGTTCATACACACATACAAAGCATCGGGACGCATACACAGATCATTAACCTCGCAGTGATCGCATGCACTGGCCAAATGGCTGGTGTGTGTGCAAGAACCTCAAATGCACTGTTCAGTCGCATGATTACCACATGACATGCACACAACAACACCGTCTGCATGTGAATGTTAATAAATGTGCTCAGAACCTTCCTTTGCACAGGGCTGACTGATAAAACATATGTTTGATAATGATAAACTTCACCTATGCTTCACAGAAAAACCCTGCATGCATGGCAGAAAAAGCCTGGTACAAATTTAGTCTGCATTGAAAGACAAATTTAGGAATGATTTTTTTCATTGCCTGAAGCGACACAGTACACCATAAATATATTCCCTCCCTGCATGACGACACTGAGAAGTAATGTGGTGAACAGGAGTCTCTAAACCACACCTTGATCCTGACTCTAACTTAAAGCCTTCAGCAATTTCATGATGTTACTTTTCACTTAGAAGCTTCAAAAATTAGACTGAAATCATTAACAGTCGTATGCAGATGCAAAAGTAACCTCCATGTTTCCATAATGCGTGTGTATTTGCTGTTTGAGGATGCTGAGGCATTTAGGTCTCGAATTTAGAACAATCACTGAAAAACAAATTGTCCGACTCAGCAACAAGGAACCCCTGGTGATATTCACACAAAGGGTTCCATTGTTAGAAAACACAAGGCAAACTTAATGGAGAACCATTATAAAGAGAGATCAGTACAATGTTTGAAAACAAAAGATTTTTTTTTAATTCACAGAATGTCAAGATTCTACATTTCTGCAGTAGATTTACAAGTTGGGATTATTATAGCTTCATTTTTTCTTATATGAGCACAAAATTATCTCAAATATAACCTTAATTTGTGGAATCTAAACATGTTTAAAACAAAAAACCCTTTCTTCATTACAAAAAATCAAATATAAAGTGTGAACTTGACCAGTTTATTTTTGTTTTAAATAAACAAAATGATTATTTGAATTAGAAACTGATGATTTGACTGGATGCCAGCTCGTGTGCCAAAAATGGCCAAAAGCAATCAAGCCACACTGGTACAGCGCAAATGTTTTTCACATCCAGGTAAAACTGTTTACCTTATGACGTGTTGGAGGTGTGCTTCTTTTAAACCATAGTCAGAGTCCGTTGTCATCAGCCTATTACGGCAGCTTCTGTTTGTACTATTCCCCCCGGCAATATTTAAAAACGGATCCAAATAGCGCAGGATATTCAGATTTCTGGCTGATAGCTGAGCCAGCTTAAATCGATCATTTAACTGTAAAATATGGCTGATATGTGAAGGTATGGATCACAGAGTTTCAGGTAGAAGGTATTAAAGTGCTGAGAGCCAAAGCCTCTCTCTGGTCTCAGGCACAGCCACATCCGAACACACAGGGAAGAGAATGTCGTGGGCTGGCAGTGGTCTGCTCTGCTACCTAGCAGGGCCACAGCAGAGCAGCACAGCAATCGGTTTGGCTCAGTGTGGCTAATGTTGACTAACCTTGGCTCCTGGAAAAACCCTTTTAGGATCAGGTCACTTGGCTGTGGATACATTAAAGAACAGCAATGAAATGTAAACAGAAGTGCTCATTATTTCTCTGTCTTTAGAATCCATTTGGTTAAATGACGCTTAAACATCAATATGATTAAATAAAATTTCCATCCCTAACAGAGATCGTCTGTTCCCTGCAGGCTGCCAGTGTGTGACCTGAGTTCAACCCAGGATCAACAGACACTAACAAAGATCAGCTGAGCCATTGAGATCAATGTGGGTTTATTTGTCTGAATTTAATTAATTGTGTGTAGTAGAAGTCTGAGACCTCAGCGACCGTCACCAAGAGGTAGAGCCCTTCGTTACACATCACCAGTCCAAATCACCAGTGTTTCGTTTCACTTTGAGCTCCACATATTTGCAAGCAGAGCTTAAAAAATCTGCTGTACTTCACATGGTTTTGAGGAGGTGAACAGTAATGCAGTTCTTTTGAGTCCCAGGGGAATGGGAGATGGTGAGGCTAATAATGTTGTGCCAAGCAGTTTCTGCAAAGGTTCTGCAGGATGTGTGTGTGTGTTTGTGTGTGGGTGTGCGGAGGTTGTGTAGGCGGATGGGGGGGAGCTTGCACACTACCTGGCCATTATATAAAGCTCCCACTCTCGGCTAGAGGGCTCTGTACTGAGTGCCAACTCCCTCCCCATCCTGCTCCCCTCTCTGTCCTCCCATCCCCCCACCTCTTAGCCTTCCAGCTACTCTGACTCAGGCTTAACTCTGGAATACCTCCGCCTGTTGTTTTCTCTCCCTCCTGCTTCTGTGGTATCACAATCACTGCGCGCGCTGTGGATCAAACAAAAGACGAGAGTTTGAGACTCAAATATGGATTGGGCCATTCCTTCCCTGAGCAGGATCAGTCATGCAGCCCAGCTGGACTGACTTCAGAATGATTTCTCTTTTAATCATTAGCACGTTAAATGCTGTGCCATCACACCTGAGGCTACAGAGGTCCAGTCCCAGCTTGCCACAGGCAGATGGTGAATCTGAAACCCGTCCCTTTCAATGTTGCTCGTCACAAAGACGCGATGACAAGGGCGGTTTTTAATCTGATGCCAAAACAGTGCAGGTACATGCTGCTGGTAGCAACCAAAAACACAGATTTGCTGCCATGTATGAAGACAGTTGGCAGGAAAGCCCTGACTAAGAATTGTGATGGCAAAGTGGTACAAACAATTGAGCAGGATATAAAACACCTGTTAGATAAACACAGATCAGCTGACAAAAGGAGGAAGGAACGGAAGCTAAATGGCTGACAACAAAGACATTAGACACCATTGCACTGGTCTGGTAAGAAAAATGAAGAAGTAGGGTTGCACTTGTCCTCTGCACCCTTTTAATCCTGCAGAGTTGGTGAGGACGGCAGGCACAGATGAAGGGGAATTGCAAAGACAGTAGCCTGGAAGAGACAGTAGCCTGAGAGTGCGGGCTGTGCAGCAAATATGTTGCATGTAGAGCAAAGAGCACAGATGCCTCTTTATCATCAGAGTGGCCTCTCCGATGCTCGGCTTCATCTCAGGACTGCTTGGGAAATGCAACAGTACTGCTGTGGTTGAGTGCTGAGCTCCATTCAGAGATGTGTGCACCAGGCTGGTCCGTGCTGAAAGAAGTCTCCCAATTCAATTTTTTACTCTGCATCACATCTCACTACAGCTGCATGATGGGAAGAATCCCTACAGTAATTAAGCCAAAATCACAACTATGGTGCAGAGAAAGCTATTTCAATAAAATGTATTTTGGATTCTTCTATATTGTTAACAGAAAAAAGGTGGTGAAAGTTGGTAATAATACATCACACGTTATTTTTTTTTTATTGATCCCATTGTCACTATAGTGAAGATAAAAACACATCAAGTCTGATAGCTACTTGGGTCTGATGCTGAGGCTCTGTTTAACATGTCCCCTAATGATCTGCAGTAACATTGTTTAAGTCACTTCGTGTTGTCTTCACGCCACGTCTTTAATGTTTAGTTAACTTGTGTAGTGCCCGTTTATGTCATGTCTGTTTGGGATGAGCTGATCTCTTAGCCTCTAACGTTGCTGCTTGCAGCTTTCTCCAGGTGTATCATGAGCGTTACATTTGCCAAGACATAGTTGGATCTGGTAGTCTCCATGAAGACCAATAGTAGCTACACTGTGGAATTCCTAATTCTGGGTCCACCACAGACCCTAACACAGTCACACATGTCTTACAACACATTGTGAAAGAGGCATCTGTAAATCAGCGTAGGGCTAGCTAATTTATTGAAATTAAATCAGATATTTTCTTACATCATAATATGGCCAAATTGTTATAATTTATCTAGTTATAAAGGCCGCATTACAGTTAATTTCCAGAAAACAAAATGACATTGTCCATAAATCTCACGCATGTACTCTTGCTAACAATATTAGCTGCACTGTTTCAACAATGTCTGGCTGGAGGAACGTGCATGCATCCCATGGTTGTTTGTTGTGAGATGCAGTATATGAGAAGTAAGAATAAAGGAGGTATAAGTAAGCTACATAGAGGAAAGTTCATTTATGCAGTGTAATATGCCACAAAGGCTAAATAATGTTAAAAAAAAAAAAAAAAAAAAATCTCTTAAAGCAACAATGGAGAACAAGCCAGACCCAGCATGCCATCCAGTGTTTAAACAGTTAATAGGGATTCTGAAAATCCCAACACTGCACTTCTTTGGGTCTTCAGCCATGAATCCAACAAGTTTGAAGTCAATGAGATGAACATTTGTTGAGAAAGAACTTCATATTCAATATAATTAATTACTGATACTTGACTGTTAGGCATATCATAAAGCCCATTTATCGTTTGCATTATGGTGTCTGTCTTATAAGAAAAAAACTGGGTGGAAGATGACAGGATGCTGCAGAGCCGGAGCCACTACTGAGAACACGTCTGACTGACGCTGTCTGAGTATTGTGGAATACCACTGATGGTTTCATGTTTGATGCAAACACAAATAAAAGCAGTGAGTAACATCATCAGTTATAAGAATTTTGCATTGCAGTTGTATTATTTGCACCCATACTGTGAGATTTTTCTTTTTTAATTTAGCAAAAGAGACCAAACCACTTACATATCTGTGCTGGATATCATTTTCCTGAATGTCTATCATATTACTCCTGCTCCCATCTCATTAACTGCTCCCTCCTTCCATTTTCACTGCACACACTGAACTAATTGATTAGTCAAAGATAAGAGAATAAAACCACAATCTCAGGAAGTGTATTAATAATCACTGCAGACACTTTGTGAAAAATGGTTTGGTTCCCTGCAGTCTCCTCTGTGTCACACAAAACTGATTATTACCAGAAATTTGAAGTAAATATTCCAAAGAACTGAATGCAGAATCAGCCAGCATTATTCAAAAGGTGAAAGGTGACTCAACATTTTAATTTAATTCTATCCTTGAAGAAAAACATGCAAAAGCTCTGTCTCATAAATGCAAAGGGATTCTGGCTCACAGCAGGCAGCTTTCTGAAGAATAAAGAGTGTTTGGTGAATCAGTGTCTTAAGCTGCAGTCCCTCAGGTCACAGGTCACTGAAGAGCCCACTGCATGCGCTCACTTCTATTATTAGCCATTAACCCTTTTAGCTGCCTGTTCAGGGCTCATCAGAAACATCTTAACCAGTCGGATTCATTCTCCCAGACATACACGATCACTCAATTACTTGAGACAAAGGCGGAGGGGCAGCAGGTGTTGTGATATCACACACACACAGGGGCCTGCCAAAACCAAAAAGGTACCAAGGACAGTCTTCCTTTTTATACATTTACGCATACGTTTTTTTATACTTGCTCTCTGAGTGAAAACGTGTTATAATATCAAGAAACATTTCAAGTCAAACCTCAAGTCCTGAGGGAAAGTAGTCTTTTTTGATTGCTAGTATTCTTCATCATCACAGTGTAATATTTTGTATTGTTTTGCAACCTGTCTGCATGTCCAGTGTGTATATAGAAATAATTGGTGTATTTTATTGTCCTCTTATGGTCTGAAACAGATAAAGACTTATCTTTTAGACTGGTGTTTGGATTCAGTGTAGATGTTATTTAGTAATTTTTTGTATTAGTTATTGTGTTTTTAAAAAATGTATTGAGCCCTTTTTCTGTAAAGTGATCAAGTGATTATCAATAAACTACTCAACATCAATGTCTACACAGAAGCGAGTCCTAAACTAACACTGTGTCCTATCCCGCCTCAGACCTGCTCTCTCATCATGACTGAGTGTCCACAAGACTGCTTGTATCTCTTTTTTGTGTGAACCCACAGACTGTATGAGATGAACAACTCATATTATCAACACAGGTCCCAGTTGTCACTGGCTAGCTTGTATTCCTTCGTGACCAAAAAAAGGACGACCGTTCAATTCGATGTATGAGGAGTCAGAGGCACTTATCGTGTCATGTAGGATAAAAAGGGAAATGGGCCATTTAAAAAGTCATCATGGTTTGAGAAGCCTTTTTATTATTATACTGCATTTTGGTGTTTGTGTTGTTCCTCTTGGACATGGACAATGTCTTATCCATTCAGAACTGAAAATTGTGTTGCTGCCATTTCTTGGCACTTCTTACGAATTTAGGACAGGGTCTGTGCCAGGGGTGTCACACTGATGCATGAAAGCTGCAGGGTTTTGTTACAGCCATCTAGTTTGACATCCCTGCCTCCCTGACTTTGGATTCCTGAATTGGGAAATTCCTAATTTAGGACTGATATACAAAATTTAGAACCGGTGTGTAACAGCATGAAAAAAGAATGCTTTCCTACTTATAGTTTGGCTTCTGCAGTACCAAAAATCTAAATGTCAGAGACGAGATATGATTTCAGACTTAGGAAATTTCTGTAATGATACCCCAGACTCCTAAAGCTACAGCAGAATAAAGAAAAGAAATAACCGATAATTTTTATTCATTCATCCCTCAACATTCACAGCAAAATCTCTGATTATTCAGAGAGTCTGATACTCAACACTAAAAATAATATAATCTGGCAGGAGGGTGGCCGGTTAAATGCCTGTCTTTCTTTCTCCAGTTCGAAACACACAATTGAGCTCCAAGCGGCTACCTACCCGTGTCTGTCTCAAATGTGACATGTTTCCACGGCAACAGGACTGTGTCACAAAATCACCACAGGAGTTAAGAAAAAGCTCCATCTTGCCGGAGCTGCAGACAAGATGTGCTCTCGTGGGGCAGAATATCACAGTGTATATAATGCAGCCTGATAAATCTGATAAACTTGAACAAGAAAAGACAAAAAAGGCAATAAACTCTCTACAACAGCTGGTTCAACACTTAACACCTCTGACTTCTCTGCAGCAGAAGAGACGTGCAACATCTGTACCATGTTCCACACTGTGAGCTTTATACAATCTGCTGTTCATTCGTCTGAGTTTCACATTTCCAGTGCTTTTGCGTCTGAGATGATGCTGTGAAACGCCACGAAATGAGTCTTAATCACCAAATGCGAGCTTGAAACACGCGCCAACATCTGTGCACACAGGTAAGCTTTAAATACACCAACAGCTGAGAACAGTTATCTTTCACTCTGGTGACTTCTAATTGTCTTTAAACTGAAAATTAACTGCAGCGATAATGACAATGACAGCCAGAGCAATAGGCAGGTGTTGAAAGGATGCAGGGGAGCAGAGAAGAGGGCCTGTATCATTAGGGATTAACCTAGCCACAGGCTCTACAAATAGACTGTCTCCACCTATAAGCCGCCAGCGCACAGACAGTTATTTGTATTGCCAGGTTGCTGCTGCTGCAGCAGCTCCAGAGAAGAAGAGAAGACAGTTCAAAGAAGCCGAGGCGGATCGGGACTCCTGTGAAACAAAATGCGATGCAACAGGACACATTTGGGGGGCCTGGCAACATCAGAGGCTTTCACAAGCACAGGTTTCGTCTGAGACGACTGCATCTCAGATTCTTGCACCAATTGGGTGTAAAAGCTAAAATAATATACAGCCTGAGGCAAGCATGAACAAAAGTGCAGCAGTGCAAACCAATATATATGAGAGCTGAAAGACAATTTTTAAGCCCAAAAACAAACATTTTCTTGTTATTGTTGTGAAAATGTGCTGCTTTTCTTTAGTAAACTGAATTAGAGATACAGAAAAAGTCAACCAGTCATTTATTCGATCAACTCTTTGATAATTCATTGTTCAAGGGATTTCAAATTTAGACATTTCCTGCATTTCTGTATTTTACATTAAATAAAACTGATTACCTCTGGGTCTTGGAATAAAGAAAAATTTTTAGAGACATCACCTCGGAAAGAGAAACTTTGATGGACACATTTTATGGTCACATTTTATGGACATAATGACCAACTAATTAAGCAAAATGGAAAAATTACAACTGACTAATACTACAAATTTTGTCATTAGTGAGACAAACTTTTTGTTTTTAACTAAAACACAAACAAACTCTGGCCCAGTCTGTATCTCACATGAAATACCAGGAAAGAGCAAGAAAATCTGATAATGAGATTTTCCATTTCAACTATTATTATTACTTTCGGTTTACATGTATGGTTGTGAGATAAAACACTAAATTGCATTGAAAATAAAGCATTTTTAAAAGTGTTTGAAGCTCATACATTACAGAGCAAATAGGTTTATATGTATATACAAAATCCTCTTTTCATTAATGTTCCCAGCATCAGCTTCTCAGCTCTCTTTCTCTTCCTGTGGTCTGGTGACTCCTGCCACAAACTGACACTTTTGTATGTTTGCTGGCTTCGATAGAGAGTAAAGAGTCCTGTCACTTCACTGCTTTCTACATCACAGGGCGCATTCAGACATAAGAGGCTCATTAAAATAATACACATTTTTATTTTAGGTTAGGTGAAACAGAAGTGAAATGCTCCGATGCACCACAGTTACTGGTGCTATTTTCTATAATTTAATCTTTTCACATCCTAATGTGAAAACTCACAAAACAAAGGAGACAGAGGGGAGCAGGATCATTATGATTACTGTAATATTACTATTTGAGTGCGTCAGTAATCCAATGTTTTTGCAACAGTATTACTGCTGTAGTACCGTATAATGGCACCATGTATCACAGAGCAAAAATCATCAAGCTGACAAATGGATTTAACTGAATCTCAGTGGTGGCATTGATTAAATGCTTAAAAAGTAACAATTGCAGTTTTATTAAATGGTGTGCAGACTGAAATTGCAACTGGAGGCGCACACTAGGGCTGTCATATCAGTAAATCTTGGGCAGGAGGGGATTTGTTCAAACTAATAAACTTCAAACTTGAGAACGCACTAATTTTACTATATAATGCACTCATTTTTGGTGAAAGAATCAATAAGATGACAGACATCCTATTATTCATACATGTGTCCTGTGACATTCAGATGTTATCGCCCATCATGATGTGTCACTGCAGTTTCATACGTCTATTCGGTGGACACCAACCAAACAATGAAGTCAACATGTGGTTTGCTTAGATTAAGTGCAAATTCAACATACCGGTAAATCGACAAAATCCATCATCACGATCAGAAGTTCTGACTCCTGCCTGACAGAGTTGAAAAGACTTAACATCTTAGAAAAGTCTTTGTCACTCTGAAAATATTTGATCTGATTTCATTGTAAACTGCTTTCAAGGAATTTTCTGACATTTGCTCTTCAACTGATAAAACATTTCTAGGGATTGTAGTTTAATGTAGATAAAGACCTGCATGTAAAAAAAAAAAACAATTAGGTAACCTATTTCTCTGGCTTCTTGTATTTTGCACTAAACTCTATTTAAAAAGTGAAGTTTCAGGCATGCATACCAAGTGTCCAACTCTATTCTTATTTCCAGCCATGTTAAAAACACCATGCGTATACGCATTGTCTTTATGTGTGTTTCACCAACAGGAAGGACATGGGGCTCGATAAATGTGAGATGTCCTAAAACATGAAGAACATCATTAAATGTGTGGAGAGTGGTTTAAGGTGTTATCCTGGAGCATTACTGGATTGAGACTCTTGACCAAAAAAGGACAAAAAGCGAACCACAGTTTTGTAAATTAACTAATGACGACAACAGAAGACTAAACACTGAAGCATTTCCAGAGTAATTTAATCAAAAATATATATTCAGTGTATATCCTCTTGAGGTTTGTCTTCTACAACTTTAAACAAGCTCACTAATAACATTAGGCCATTGCTCCAGACGGAGGGTTTGTTTAGGTCTCTTTGTGCTTTTTGGTTGATATTTTTCATAAAATATGTATTATAATACAAGGTTTTTCAGCTTTACTGATTTCAGGTTGAAGAAATCACAGCTATTCAAGACTAAAATTACCTTTAAGATACATTAACCAAAAGTTCTAGACTTGCAAAGCCTTTATATGATATCTTAATTTTAACTATAATCAGTTTTTCAGCTGTACTTTTTTCAAGTTGGCGATATTTCTTTATACTTGAAAAAAAAAAAGACTCGGTGAATGAAAGATGGTGAATTCCCATGTTTAAAAAATGTCCTCTCTTAATCAGAGTAAGTTGCTGTATTGCTTCTGTCAGTGTGCTGAATACATTCATAACTTTCATTTAGTCTGCAGGCTCTGTCCACAGGAAGTCACAGCCACTTGACCCCTGAAACAGCACTTCAAATAGGTCTGCAAAAGACAACTCAATCACCAGGAAACCACAACCACACTGAACCTCACTACTCGCTTCTAAACTAAGCCCTCAGGCCAGTTAGTCAGATCCTTCTTCTCTGGTTCTGTGAATAAAATGTTGAGATAAAAAAAAAAAAAAAAAAGCCTCATTACTGCACAGTGAAAAGCAGGCTGCGAGTTTAACATTCAAGCCAACAAAAAAAAGCAGTTTGTGCAGAGACAAATTCCCTCCATATTTCATTTGGAGGGAGAGCAGTGACACGCAAAAACACCTCTATTCTCAATCAAATCAGGGCTGCAGCTGCTGTTTATTATCTGTTAATATCTAATTGATCTGTATGAAAAGACAAATGCACATCCCACCGTGCTTGAGCTCAAGATTACACATCGTATGTCTAACCTACAATCCAAGACTGAAAAGTACAGCTTAAACTATTTGATAATCTAATGTTCAAAAATTCGTGACTTCTTTTCAGCTCTGAGCATGTGCTGTTATTCTCATCATTACCAGATTTCACACTCCACCTAAAGTGAAGTAAACTGGCATTTTTTCTGTATTTTTATGACATTTAGCAGACATAGAAAATATTGACTGATCAGTTAACAATGAAAATAAATGTCAGTTCCAGCCCCACCCTTCAAGTATTCATCTTACATTATGAAAATGGGAAAAATGAAGCAAATGGTTTGAGAGGCTGCATCAATCTCCCCGCACAGAACTGCATCTAATTAATCAGGGAAAGCCTTTAATAAACTCTAGTAAGAGCACATCTGGCCTTCAAAGGAGGCAGAGGGTGGAGCTTTATAACAGTCTGTGTAGCTGAACAGCAGCTGGCACAAAGGAGCACGTATAGATCCACAGATCCGGGCTGGCAGTGGAAACACAGCGGGGAAAAGACTAAAAATAGCCCAAGACTCTGATCAATAACTGCTAGATATGTTCCATCTCTGCCTCAGAAAGTTCAATTAAAACGGTGTTTCCGTGCAGCCACTGAGCAAACACGGCCATGAAAAAGGCAAGGTGCGCCAGTGATTAATAATGCAACAAAGTACATTTACTCGAGTAGAGTACTTGAGTATTTCCATACTATGCAGCTTTACACTTCTCCTCAGGTGGAAAAAGTCCTTTATCTTCAATGACATTTCATAGACAGCTTTATTACTTTTTAGATTGCAAGTTGTCGTTGTGTTGACAAAATTCTCCCACTTCTTCAGCTTAATAAACTCTCTTAAAGCTTTCTTGGATCAGCAAGGATAATGCAACATCACAGGGCCAAAAACAGGCTGTTGACTTTTTTTAGACATATGTGGTCTTACAAGTATAATCAGCAGAAATGTCTCACTTTTTATTCACTTTAATGAAGTGGTTTTACTTCAGTAAGGGGTTTGAGGACTGTGAAAGTTAATTAGTTATTTATGTGACACTCTATTTCCAAACAATATTTGTGTAATTTTCAACGTACCGCTTGACTAAACAGACATTATATTCTATTCTATAATCTTCATATATGAATTTATACCATATTTATCTATATACATACTCCTAAAATCCAATTTTGTTCCTAGCTGTTGTAAATATTGTTAAGTATGTTTAATATATATTATTAAAAACATATTATGTGTTCAATGACTTTTCCTTTACCAGCAGGCTGTTACTAGGTTGGTATTAAAAGAGGCATTGGTGTTTTATATTACAGCCAGACAACCATATCAGTCAGCCTGTTTTATCAGATAATATTGTCACTGAAATATCAGTCTTGACGCAAATGTTGTCTGGCACCAATCCTTTCTTAGAAATTTATATTTTAAAAAAATTATAAAGAAAATGGTTTTGTTTGAGCATGAGAAAAACAAAATGCTGTTCACCGCATGTCATTCAACACGGAAAATAAAAACCTGTCGGTAAAGTCACTGTAGCAAGTACAGCTGGCTTCAGGAAATGTAACATTTACATTTTGGGACATAAAACAGCACACTCACCAAACAATTTCGCGTTATATCATTAAGAGGAGCATAAATGGATACATGCCATAACAGAGATGTATCGATGTTGTTGTTGATTTTTTACGTAGCCCCAAAAACTATTATCCGCCGTTTACTTTGATCTCTTATCGAATCCAAATTTAAAATTCTGATTTAATGTCAACCTTAACTTCAAGTGGACTATTATGACAGTGTATGGTATAGAAGGATCTGGATACTTGTGTGCTTTGCGTCTGTGAGATCAGCACACCTGGCTGATAATATAACGGTTAACCAGCTGCCAGCGCACCGTTACACGTTCATCACGCACGTATCAACAGGTACAGTGAGTCTCACAGGTGTTCATGACCAGGCCAGGTAACGCTACAACTGATGCCTGTCAGAGATCAACTTCATCAACACTCGCACAGTTTGAGAGAAACAATCCGTCCATGTGTGCGTGTTTTCAAACACGGAGCCGCTGCTGTCACATTCAAACAGTCTGGAGGCTGTCGGCGCCACAAAATGCACCCGAGCTCACGTTATTTTCCGTTCAAAATATAAAGCAAACACACCGGAAAATGAAGATTACGTTGCCCTGCTGTGAACCGCTGTGTTTGGTGTTAAAACAACCCACAGAGGAGAAATATAAAGTGAAAGCTGGACACGGGTCCGTTCAGACCAACCGCCGCGTCTCAATATCAACATAAACATGCTCGTGCAAGCTGTGGCGCTCGCGCATTCAATAAAAGTTCCCGCTTCGTTTGATGGATAAACATTAAAATCTGACAACATCTCAGCGCCCCGGGGATTAAAACCACTACGACGCGGTGACACCGGGCAATCAAAGGCACGGTAACCGAGTAAAAATTGTAATGATTTCAGGCTGCGCCTTACCTTCAGTTCCGCACTCTCCGCCATCTTGTATTTCTTTGCGCAGGCGTGGTGAGGTGCTGTCACATGACTGGGACGCGCAGAGCTGACCGCGTGAACGCGCGCCCAGCGACTGGGGTGCGTTCAAGAGCAAAGATGATGTCAGGAAAAAATCAGAGGTTGAAATAAGTAGAAAGTCACAGAAACACAAAATAATGTAATCTAATCTCTTCTAATCCAATCTAATATAATCCAATGTCATAGAATTTCCTATCATATTATGAACTTTCATGCTCATGCTATAACTATTATATATTATATCTGTACTATATGATATTAAACTATATAATCTATTTTATATTGCACAGTATATTATTTTATTTAGCTTTAACCAGTTGATGTGTCAATGTGTGGGCAATATTGTATTTTATATTAATACAGACAAACACAAATACTTTATCATTGTATATCAGTCTGCTGCAATATTACATTACACACTGTCACATTTTTCTCTGTATAAATTATAGTTTTAATTTTTATCATTATTGGATATTATTTTACATTTGTGTATTTCTATTGTCAGTATATTATTTATATAGTATTTTTAATGTTATCTAGAGGAGAAGAAAATTTATATCTGCATCCAAAATTGAATGTATATTCACAATTGGTATCTGGCTTAAAGTAACCTTAAAACTGGTGACAATAATCGCATGCACTCATTAAATTCATGTTCATACAACGTACAGGTCGGGTTATTTCAGACTCTCCAGCTTTCACCTGTTTCTCTGTTTGCACCCATTACAAAAGTGACTCTCAATCTGGCTGTGCTGCAGCTTTTAAAATACTGACATTCAACTCTCCACTGACTGAAGTGGTACTAGGGTTTTTTATGTAAAAAACCAACATAAATGCTCAGAAATTCAGGTCACCATTGGCTCCAATGTGTCTAACAATGTGGATCCAACAGTCTTCAAAGTGTTTCAAATATCAACAAAGGACTCATATCTTGTTTGTCCTCATATGAAAAATGGGGCCATCAGTGCCACACCTCAACATGCTCTGCTCATATTTCCGTCAGCCAGCTGACTGAGGAGCAGCAGTGCCAGCTGAGGACACATCTGGCCCAGATCAGTCTGCTAAGTGGGTTAAATCATTCTTCACCAACAACTTTAAAAATGAGATAATTTCTTTGTGGAAGAATAGAATAAGTCATGTGGAAACTTTATATATATATATATATATATATATATATATATATATACAGATA
>JAOWBC010000001.1:6397599-6408178 GCA_028566105.1 Hypoplectrus providencianus
AGTGAACATACATGAGGTACCACTTTTTGGCCTCATTAGAAGTTCAGTCTAGGCCATCAGCAGAAGCAGGATTATGCCATTTAGTTTTCTCCAAATACTTGACCAAATTCATTTGGTGGAATGATTAAAATGAGTCAAACTTCAGGATTCAGAGTTCAAAGTTTTGTTCTCATCAAAACAGACTTTGATGCTTTTAGTGTGCTTGTTTTTTGTCATTTGAAAATAAAACAAAATGTTTATGTTAACTCTTTTCACTCCACGTACTTTCTACAAAAGAGAAAAAGCCATTTTAAAAACTGTGGACAGCTTGTTCTGTGGATGACCCCGATAAACTGAGACACTGTTTATAAGAGATATGAATTCTGTATAATTTAAATGTAATCTTAAGCAACATTTCATTTTGGAAAATTCACAGTTATAGACCACCCTGAAACTGAGAAAATGTGTTGTTTTAACATGGAATAACTGCTATCTATCTGGTGAGCTGTGACTTGGCACCATGTTTTCTCTTCTGTTCCAACTGATCTGTTCTGATGTCGTGGTTTTCAAGGCCACTCTCTTTGCCATATAAAAATTAGTCCAGAATTTGTTTCACCGTGCAACCACCTTTTTATTTGCAATTCATTCAGGTGAAAATTGCAATCCTTTGTGTATCTTTTGATCTGTCTGCCTTCTTATTGTTAAAATTAATTTTTATCTACTTATTTAGTTATGCTTTATTTTGGGCCACATGAGACTCAAATCCTTATTTGAGCCTTTCTCAGCCAAGCCCCACTGTGCGTTTGTGTGTGATAAAAAGAGAAAGAAAAAAGAGAGGCAGACTGTTACACTCCACCCCCGCTACACACACACCTCTAGCTACAATAATATTAATGATCCACTTACAGGAGCCTATTACTCATTCAGCCATTAAAGCAACTTTCAAATCCCCAATGGATAAGTCACACACAATATAAAAGCATCACAACCAAAAAAAAGTAGTTGGATCTACAGAATGTGCGAATAGGCAATACTTACAAAGTGTCAATGAGTCAGGCGTGATTTATCACCCCTGCCATGATGTTGAAGTCAGGTGTGTCCAGCTCAATTAAAAATACCTTAGCATTAAATTAACTACTGTATGGGATCTATTCCTACAGGTTGATTTATAATAATAATAAAAATAATAATCTTTAATTATACAGGCCTGTTCAGAACAATCTCGAGCTGGAACTTAGGCTAGGATATGAGGGCTCTACCTGCTTACAGTGAAGCAGCAATTCAGGAATATGACTCAGATCTAAACCACGAAGACCATAAAAGTAACCACTTTTAAAAACAGACTGGCAACCAGTATATATAGGTTAAATAGGCCTGAAATGACAACTTTTTGCTTTCTTTTCCTACATGTCAGAAATAACTTCCAGGCATCATGTTTGACAAGTTTCACATTCATAGAAAAGGAGACAAAATGTTTTTTTTTATCATTATGATTGACTTTGGAGGACCAGTAATGAGGAAACCAGTTTTTCTTTTATGTAGCTTGATAACATTTGAGAACATCCAGCATATAAATTTGTGAGTCATCATAACACCAGTGAACTGTGTTTTTCAGAATGATATAACCCATTGGCACCATATATAAACAGAACAAGTAGGCAAGGACTGAGCTGTGAAGAACACCACAGGTCAAACAGGCCACAGAAGATGAGGCATCACCACAAACGAATAAATTCTCTGTGAATAATACAATTTGACCCAGTCTAGATGACGCCAGTCCAACCCACCAAGGCGATCCACAGATGTCGGATATCGGATGTTATATTCTCTCTGAGTGACTTTATCTTTCTAAAGTGCACTTATCCTCCTCTCTTAAACTCCAAAGCACCGCATTAGGTGGGACAGTAAGGCGGTGCTAGCTCACCAGGGACAACATAAATGTTCTTTCGCCTCAAGGGGAGGAACAGGACAAGGCACAGAAAAAAATAGTTTTGAGTGATGCCTCTGTCTCACTGACTAATGAACAGTTCAACTCAGGTCAATCCATTACAACCAAAAGCATTTAATTATTAATTACGGCCAAATCTATAGGCGGTTAAGGACAAGTGACATTGTATGTATAATGTGCAACATGGCTGGTGATGGAGTTTGGGGGGTTGGCTTAGGCTGGGGAGGTGTAGTGGCATTTCTGCTTTTAGTGGACGTCAGCAAAGAATTCAACAAAAAAAAAAAAGAGAGAATGCAAGAGTGAGAGAGTAGGGGGGAGAGAGAGACAGAGAAAGACAGAGAGAGAGAGAGAGAGAGAGAGAGAGAGAGAGAGAGAGGTTGTGATAGCTGATTTTGATGAAAGTGAGGCACTGTGAGCTAAGACATTCATATGCACAGACATAAAAAAAACAAGTTATTGCATACTCCAAGAAACAATCCCAAAATGTGAGTGTGTTTGTTTGTGTGTTCCGAATATTGAGAGCATTTCAGGTGTTACTTAGTAAATAAAAAAACGTGAAAATACACCAGAAATCACTTAAGTCTAATTTGTTCATAAATTTCTGTAACGTGTCGCTTTTTTCTATAAGGCCCATCCATTTGTTGGTATTTGTGGTGTTAACAATAATACACTATGGTACTGAGACATTGATGGACAGTTAAATATATTGGATGAAAGATGGGGACAGCTTGGACAAATTCCAAAATAAAGGGGGCACCAGTTTATTACATGTGGATTTACATATTGGTTAAAATGGTATCTTATGAAATTACATGTTGACTTTTTGGAGTCTGGTCTATCTGTATATCTTTTTATTTATTTTGTGTCGTTCATTTAGTCTAAATTTGGTTTTGTAAAGTATGACTGAGGCTCTCACACACATGTATCTTTGTATGTGATGTATGTGCCATCAGCAGTCCGTTCAGTTTTGTATTTGTGTTGTGTCATTTCACAAACACTCAGTGCAGTCACAGGAACAGTCCTGGTTAAACAAATGCTTTGGTACCAGCTCTGTTGTACACAGATTTCAAAGCTGTGTTGCTGTGCTATAAGTGTGTGTGTCACTCATGACAGGTCCAACCTCTACAGTAATGTGCGTGTGCATATGTGAGATGCCTGAGGCAGTTGCATAGGGTGAAGGGTTGAGTGAGTGGGGAGCAAAGCCGCCTGAGTGGTTTGCTTCATTAGGAAACAAAATATAAGCTTTCCGGGCCATTAGGACTGACTTTAGATGCAAAAGCACATAAGACGACGACTCACCTCATCAACGATGCATTGCAGTAACTGGAGAGGCTGGAAGAGGAGAGACACAGGGAGAAGAAGAAGAAAAAAAAAACCCACGTCAGCCTACATAGAATTTCTTGGCAATAGAGAAAATCAATAGTGTGATAAAAAAAAAAGTATCTACTTAGATTAATCAAATGCAGTGAGCTCAAGCAAAGCAATTCTTCAGCTTCTGCATGTTTTTATTATTCCATAATGGCACCTAATGTAATACTATCAGTTTAAGCATGATCTAATATTTCATTGCAAAATGCAATTTGAGTGTTTTTTTTTTCTTTTTTTTTCAAATGAGAGAGCCAACCAAGAGTAACAGACTGTAGTGTGGGAGATCTCTATTTTCTTTCATTCCTATTCTAATGCAATAAAACTTACCATTAAAGATCCTTGGTTTTTCTGAATCTGTAGGGCAAAACAAAGAAGAGGGGACGAGGCAATATGTAATTAGCGTGTCATAATCAAGACGATGCACTTGGACACATTATGATCACTAGGAGAAAATTATTGCTTTCCTGTTGGCAATTTGTGAGTATGCGTTAACACCATTTACATAATGAAAACACACAAATGTTAATGGCCTTGTTCTCATTTGTGGAGAATGGGGGTAAAAGATCCACTAATGCTAATTTTCAGAGGAGTACTTTATTCATACCCTCCAGGTTGTCGAGATATGCCGGGATGTAGAGAAAGTGTTACAAACACTATGGGTGAGTTTTGTAATAAGCATGCTCAATGTGTCAGTTTCACAGGTGAAACACTGACCTACCTACAGACGAGGTGACAGCAGGGTTACAAGGGGAAATAAATGGGGATTTGATAGGACTAAGGGACTTATAAAAAGCGCTTTCTATGGTCACAATCAAAGCATATCAATGTACCGAGTCCTTAAAAATATGAGCTGGCTAGACTGAGAGACAGTCTGAGATAATTTCCTATAATACAGGCAGTAAATCTATTGCAAATATTTAAATTAATTTCTCAAACATATTGGTGTTAAATTTGACAGCACAACTTTAAATTTAAATATATAGAGACACTGAGTGAAACCAAAGAGAAAATTTAGTTTTCTAATTCAAAATCCCCGGGGACATGTTCATCAGGACAATATGTTTTCATTCCTAAAAACCCAGATTTATAACTTCATCATTCAGACCAAATAGTCTAAGTCCTGAAACCTCAGCTCAGCTAAATGTCTGAGAATGTTTGGTAAATAAATTGTTCATTTTTCCGTGTCTTTTGACAGTGCATTAGAGCACTTATTGATTCACTCAATTAAATACAGGTTTTCACACTCTGCAAATACCAAGAGACTCCTAAACTGCCTCTATATCCAGTTTTGCCTGATTCAGACACATTAAAGGCAACTATGGAAAACTAATTTGTTCAGAAATAATTACTAGGGCAAAATTGCGTGCTGCTCCAGGGGTTGAAATTGGATAGTGGGAGACTAACTTATTCAAGCATAATTGAGCACTTATTCTTCTTGTACTAGGTGGCTTGACCACATATCAAAAAGAGAGCTTTAATATACAATCCCTCCCTATCTTTCCCTCTTAACAGCCTCTCATCACTGTGGGCTGATTATCTGGTAGACATATCATTATCTGCATGTTCATCCTGAGGGTAAACATTGTTTAATATGACATTATAGTTAATAGTAAAAAAAAAAAAAACAACCTTCAAATGCACATTGTTTTCTGATACCTGAGGTAAGAACAACAAACAAATGTATGTTTGACAAGCAAGGATGCTTTGTTTTCTGGGAAGGGATGGACGCACCTCCTACAGGACAGTACATGGGATTGTAAAAAGTGTGTGTTCATGTGTGTGTGGTATGTCACTACAACTTCTTGATTCTCGAGCTGGAGCTGGAGAATCCTGATACAGTCATTTTATGATTATATGTGAGTCACATCATGCTTTTTTGTGTTATTTGAAAATCTCATTGCGGGCTCATTGTGAAAACAAGAAGCCACAATATTTTGATGAAAATGACTTCTGTCTCTTTCGCAAATCAATAAACACTTCTAGAAGATCAGTTGGCTGTTTCTTTCTGGAAGTTCAAAGATATTTCATCAAAGGAAAGGAATCAGAAACTAAGTTTGACATCCATGCTTTGATTAAAAGCACTCAGATTCTGGAAAGATCATGAAGAAGAGGACTTCTCTCTGTTATTGTCTTTACTGTGATGTGCTACATCTGTTCAAACAGTTCAATACTGCTCAACTTGGATTAATTGAGGGGTGAATATAGATTTAGATGAGAAGTGACAAATAAGCTCTATCAAAGTCAAATTATTACAACTAAAAAATCATTATCATTCATCAGCCGCATAGCCAAAAAATAGGTTATGTGGACGTTATTTAAAATAGTGACAGATGTTATGTGCCTTATGTGTCAAATATGTATGATTAATATTCATTCAAAAAATATAGGTACTCTAAGGAGAAGTTGAATTCATTAAAATGTTTTACTATTTGTTTAAGGATGATACATGACCATGCGAAGTATAAAATAGTTTGTAGCGGATATAAGGTGCAGAAAAATGACTCCAAACATTCAGTACATAGTACTACAATGCCATTTTCTTTCCATTTCATTTGAGAGGAAAAACAAAAGGCAAAGCGTTTGTGCTGTTTGATGGATGCAGTGATGTGTAATGAAAGCTACTGTAACATACACACAAATAACTGCCATGGTGTTTCATCCAAAGATTCATTCAAATTTGTGGAAATATGACGAAATACAGAGAAACAACAACAACCATAGAGCAAACAAATCAATCAGAGGCAATAGTGCTGGCGGCTGTATACACATCACATCAGGTCTGGTGTCTTCAAAGACTTTCAGAGCGAGCCGTGCAAAAAACTCCATTAACTCCTGACAAAGGACGCAAATGAATCCTGACATGTGGTGAAGTGGAATTAAAGAGACCATCTCTAATCATGACAAACATGAGGTGATGATTCCACTGTGCGTGCATATACGAAAAGAATGAATGGAGGATAATGCATCAACCAAACACAAATGAAAGCAACTGGCAGCCACCCACTTCCTTTGAATGCAAAGGGTGAAATCGAAACCCCAAACAATGCTTGAATTGAGTTTTCAATCGTAAAAAGCCAACTTCAACTTTCACAACCTATTCTAAATCTTCCACTAGTCCACAGTGAATTTCAGATGCCATTGATTCTCTTCCAATCCCTCTCTCTCTCTTTCATCTTCTTCAACTTCTCCCTCAGTATGTACTAAAATGTTCTTTGTGAAGTGTAGCAGCGGGCTTTGCACAGACAGCTGTGCCAGCGTCTGCAAAAATGACAGCTTAGGCCCGAGGACTTTGGCTGGCTGCGCCTGACGAGCTGGATCCGAGCACTCTCGCCACACCGCTCTGTTACAGCCTGCAGGTGAACTGTCTGCAGTACCATATGGAGTTAGGGGAAAATTAACACTGAGATGAGGAAAGCTGCGTGAGAGTGAAGAGCCCAAACTAAAAACTGAGAGGTGTCTCAAATATTTTGTCTACCCCATTTCTGTCAATTAGTGTAGATTTAAAAATACCATTCATTCATTTGTAAAAACACACTAACAATTAACATGATAATGGAAGCATTACATGAAAGAAGAAATAGCACTCTCAAATCAGACCTGCCCTATGCTGTCGCCATACACAATCCACAGTGGAGATCATTATGTTACATTTACATCATTATACAATTTAAGTGCTGCAAAAAGTCACTTTTGCTCCTGCACACAAAAGCTTGAATATAATTTTCATCATGAGATACATCATGCCGACTGTTCTGTTGTGTGAAGAATGCAGGTGCAGAATTAAATATTGTATAAAATCATTTCGGAGATCGCACTGCACATTATAGACAACATTAATAGTAAACTATCTTCAAATGGAGGAAACTTGCATCAAGATCCCTAACACTCGTGGCCAAATGAATTACCGTTCGTTGTAATGTGTCAATGCTGAGATTTTAAGTCTCATATGACATTTTATTAAATTGGTTTTCTCTTTCCCAGGAACGATCGCAGTTAAAGTAAAAGGAAACAGTAAATTAGGGAACCCATGGACAGATAGTGCAGTGGTTACATCATACGGCTTCCTTAATCAACTGCAATAAAGTTTAATTTGGCTGAAGGAGCAATCCAGCAATCCCAAGTGTTGCATACATTAAATTGACAGGAAATTACACAGGAATAATCAAATGCACCAATACGTAGAACACTATCAATATTTAGTAATCAAATAAATCATCATCTTGTGAGCCTAGATGCAGTGGCTCAGGCAATGAGCAGCCTTGCATAAACCTGCGTCGTTCTTGTCAACACTCGCTCTCTCATAAACAAGCTGGACAACATGATTGGCGACTGTGGATTACCACTGCACAAATAGCCATCTTATGGTGATAACAAAAACCTGGATGCATGAAAACATCCCTATTTTAGCTGTGGAACTAGCATCGTCAACCATGCAGGTTCATGCATCCACTCTGACAGCTGTTGGTCTCTATAAGATGCCCTAAGCGAAAAAATCTCAGGTTGCATGGAGCCAGACTCTCCAAGGACTTCTCTGTCCCAACACTTTCCTAAACACAGAATTTCTGAAGTTAATTAGTTTTATATTTACATTACATTCTTAATATATATATATATATGGGTTTTTTTCTTATTAAAAAAAAAAAAAAAAAAACTTTTTTTTTTTTTTTTTTTTACAGAATTAAGGTTCATGATCACTATGGTCATCAGCTAAAATCTGTCCCTTCACATTTCGTGTAGGCAAGCAGCCAGGAGGTAACCTGAGGTAACCAGATTTAGATTGCTCCATGAGGGATTAGTGAGATAAACCCATCTTAAAGGACTAATTAAGACTTGATGGGATTGGGAAGTCACTTCGGAGGTCGGCAATTACATTTGAGCAGGATTTTAACTTAGTGTAATGAGGGGGAAAAAAACTCAACCCAAACAGTAGATTTATACATTTAAAGTTGTATATCAACACAGAATCTAAAAAGTAATACAGATGAAAGAAAATGATATTTCAATGTATTTCTTGCAACAGGAATAATCACAGCCAAGTACCTTATTAAAAAATATGGACAATTTTACAAAGAAATCATTCAAAACAATTTGACTAATATACAACTGAATTATTATTATATTCACCAAATTTTATAATTAACCAGACAACTCACCTGTGGATAGGGGAACATGCCTAGCGCCAACTGTGTATGAAAATAGAAATGTAAGTGTTAGAAAATATCCTTAGATCGTTCTTGAGAGATGTGAATTAATAAAACATATTGGAAAAAGATGAATCAGTGCTCAGCCTGTGAAAATTTCAGCCGAAAAAAAAACAACAATACAATACAATCCAACAGCCACTCAATAACGCTTACACTCATGTAGCATTGAATGGGAACATTTTAGAAACTTTATTTTGATAGTTAGGAAGCGCGTAATAAACTAAGAGAACACAGGCAGTCCTGATAATGTATCTGCCCTTTATGTATCTGAATGAAAATATATTCAGCTATACATGCCTTTCAGTTGCTAGAGTCTTAATGACATAGAAATGAATACACAGAAAGAAATTGCTGAAGCCACTGAAGCGTGCACAACTTGAGACTTTCTGTCTTTGAGGTAAGCTTAGTTCCCACCTGCTGATAACACTTCCTCATCAAACAACATCAGCTATTAGTTAATAACCCCCCCACGATTACCACCTGCAGTGAACAAAATAGAGGGATAAAGAGAAACGGGACAGGATTGTAGGACGGTTGTATGTAATGTGTGTTATTTGGGCAAGGGGCATGGATGTGGGTGTGTGTGGAGGTGACAGCACTCCCTGACATTTGGCAATTCACTTGGGGTGGGCATTTTCATCTTGGTCAAGGGTGGCTTATTGACAACATTACGTTATTAAAATGTCAAAACACTCAAAGTCTTTCCTTGACTATAAATAGACCAGCTAGAGATCAATCCAAATTGAGTGAGACTGCAAGCCATTTCATTTAGCTTAATGCACACAACAGGGCCAGTGGGGGTCCACTGTTTTACCACTCTATCTTTATCACATAGTGATCATGTCAATAATTTTGACATGGCTCCTTTCTACTGAACTCATCTATTATTGTTATAATTATAGTGATATTAAACATTATTGACACATAGGCGAGGTAGAAGCAGAAGGAGAGTTGTGGACAGACACAGATGGAGAAGGTGGGAAGACAAGAGGACAGGGAATATTAAACTGAAACTTAAATGCTATTCTAAAACGCAGCGCATCAGTCAAGCACACCGTCTTTTATGACAGACACTGGTGAACAAATACAAACAATTCGAAAAGTATGGTAAATCCCCATACATTTTCTACACTTCTGTGTAGAGATGTCAGCTATCAAGCAAAGCAATGTTAAAATTTTCAGACCTCCATGAAAGAGATTCCCACACTCCAGACATCTGCATGGATACCATACTGCTCCCCTGAAATCCTTTCTGGCTGTGAAGCAAAAACAAATACCAGAAACAAGGTTAAAGGTATCTTTAGAATTATTTGACATGAAATTGAACTTAAGGGTGGTGACTCACCGCCATGTATGCATTAGTTCCAACATACGTTTTGGCAATAGAATTCACCAACTGTAAAAGAAAAAAATGGAACAGTTGATGGAAAAATAATTAGCTTGAATATTAGGATACATGATATGACATTAGAAATATGTCTACCGCTAGAAATTTGGCAATAATTTTTTCCCTGCAGGAGCTGTTCAGGTTGAAATCGGGGCAAGATTCTTGTGCGATCTTGTATTTTTTGTATCTTGCAACCATCACACAAGGGGACCGGTGTAAGAAAAGGAGACATTAGTGACTCTGGTGTGTGTGTGTGTGTGTGTGTGTGTGTGTGTATACAATGACACATGCTATCAATGACAGGACAGTGATAATGAGTGTCTTTTCCCTCTTGGCGTTATTTTTTTTTAGCGTGCCCTACGATGTAGGGTAAGTAAAAGAGAGATAAATAGAAAAATAGAGTTATAAAAGACAGAGGACAAGTCACTGCTGTTAGTATTTCACATGCAGGGTGTAAAGTACACCTTGGAGCTTCAAAAGGAAAATGGAGGTTAAAAATGAATAACAATTTGCCAGATGATGGGTGGGTGTGTGTGTGCGCGTGTGTTTTGTAAAGACAGTCAGAGTCCTCAGGGTTGATGTTTTGGGGAACGCTGAAGGTCTGTCCCTGATGATTACATTGCACACACACACACACACACACACACACACACACACACACACACACACACACACACACACACACACACACAC
>JAOWBC010000001.1:6427947-6440327 GCA_028566105.1 Hypoplectrus providencianus
GGGGGTTGGGGAGGGGTCGGGCTTCACGTACCTTTAATTTTCCGCTCAGCTAGCTTATTGATTAAGGCTGAAATTACCACCTAATCTGTAGTAGGTGTGTTATTAAAACACATTCTCCATTGTTGGCCAATAACTAAACAGTGTCCGATCCCAAATACCATCGCTCAGCCTAAAGGGACAAGTGCGAAAGTGAGATCACAGAGTGGGTCTCATCATCATTAGCAGACTAAGGGGAAATGGGAGTAAGAATGGTGGAATTAGAGCCTCTACCTCCAGGGGGAGCTGAGCAAGGAACAGATGAGGTCACAGGTTTTTTTTAGCACCTGACACAGGCCAGTCTTTAACTTTGAACAGGGGTGTCTGTCTTTCAAGGTGTCGAACAATGATTAGAGATGCCTGGAAGACTGGTGGGTCTCACAGGAGCATGTAGCAATCAATGTTCTCAGTGATGGGGGATACTTTTCATAATAAATGCCCTCTGCTGACTGATGTTAATTAAGTGCTGAATTTGAGCATTAATTTTGCTCTACATTGAGCTGCACAGATTTTTCGTTAAAGCAAAGCTAAATATCAGAAAACACTGTGTTGTGACAGCTGATTTAAATGTCTGGCTATAAAAGTACAAATTCATTATCACAAACGTCCACACACACCTGCACACACAAAGTAACCATGAGAGACTCTAATGAATTATCCCACCTTTCACCTTACATGCTGGTTTCCCTTAATTCCTATTAATTTCACATAATGGCTGTCTGCTCACCTGAAATTAACAGCACTGAAGCACAAATCCACTGGGGTCTCTTTGGGGCCAAATGGCAACTACAGCAAACAACATGAAAAAATCCTCGGAATACAAATGCAAATGACTGCTGAAATTCATAACCTTTGCATAAGACATTTAAAAAACTCAGCTAATATAAATTATATTTTAGTGAGCTCAGTATTTTCCGGGTTATCAGCAGCTTTTTGTGCACCTGCTTGTCCCACGAGGAGTGGAAAGCTATTACAGGGCTCCTGGATTTGTTCGCCAAAATTCATTGTGGCTTTCGAAATGTGTGGACGAAGCAGTGCACTGTTGTGGTTACTAAATATTTCTGCTGCAGGTCAGGGTCATAAATTAATATCCTGTTAAATCATGTCACATCATCTGAATAGAAAAGGTTAAAGTGTTGGGACAATAAGCTTCCGTAATGTATTCAGGAATTAAATAATAATAAATATTCAGTTGAGCCTGTTTGACATATACAGATTAATGAGAAAGAAGAAAATACATTGACATTTATATATAAATATACATTAAGGCACTAATGACTCCAGTTATAGTTGTAGCCGTCAAAGTTGTAACTGTTTCTCTATACCAAAACTACAATGTTCCTTTCTTTGAATATGATAAGTCACCATCTTGATTAATCTAATTAAGCAGAATTGTTTTTTACAATAAACAAAACAATGTTGGAAATACCAAAACACACAAGAGAAGAAAAATAAAAATGGAAACTGTATTGGTTAAAACTGTGATTTTCTCAAAGTTAATTCCCATTCAAAAAGGACATACACAGCAGAGCAAGGCAAAATCAGAAAAGAACCTCAAAATGGGTCATGAGGATTTGTGAATAATAAAGCTGACTGAGGTCAATACTTTTTCCTCCCATTTCATAATGCTCGTCGGCACAACAGCTGTCTCTTTTTGCTTAATCACCCTGCTATCCTATGCTACTTAATGATTAAAAAGCAACCACAAGTGAATGCATGATAAAAACGGACAAAAACAAGGAGTGTAAATTGTGCCTGTGGCTCCTACAGCATCATTGTGAGCTGATGGGGGGTAAAAGACATCCACAGATGAAAGTAGATTTTGAACAATTCTGCAGCCCAGGGGGCCTCGCTCTTTAATGAGGCAAAACTTTAAGTACTGAATAATAAATAATAAAAATTGACAGTTCATTTAGCTTTCAGTGTACCTCGTAGAGAAACCCATTACACGCCATTACTCTTACTGTCCGTGTCATGAACAGTAAATATGGTGGAATATGAAAATGTACGGCACTGGCTGAATGTAGAGTGGAAGTGTGTGTATGTGTGTATGTAAAAACTACCAATAAACAGTTTTTTATTAAGTTAAATACAACTGGATGAGGTCATACGATTATTTAGAGGTTAAGGCCAATGTTGATGCTGATACCACATCATAGAGAGTGCTTTCTTAACAGGCTTCTAATTAAAATACTAAATCTGATAGATCTGACAGCCCTGAACCCTTTGAACCCCACTTTATAAGGTGAAGGTTACCATGGAAGAGACCATGTACTTCTGAGATAAGCTGCTGCAGAAAAACATACAATGGCTCTTTTATCATGAATATTATACAATATGCTCTTTCTTTATATATTCTTGCTTTTATTGGAAAAACTGCCCCCCACCACATACAAATAAATGAAATACCATATTATGTTATATACTCACATATGACAACATGGCTTTAAGTTCTTCATCACTTCTTACAGTGATTCTGTCCCCCACCTCGTCTTCATCTAAAAAAAACATAGATTAATCCGTGAATTTGGATTGTAAAAGCATGTAATTAAATATTTAAATATAAAATTCAATATCACAAGCAACACTCCAAGCAAAACAGGTTTTTCGAATTTGACAAACAAGATTACCTACTGCATTTGCGATGATGCACATATACGCAATTAAAGCAAGTGTAACATAAAATTAAATTTAACTAAGTGTTATCACAAGTAATACTTAACTGGTGAGCTGCTTGCCAATTAATAGAATTTATTGCATGTTATGAAAAGCATTAAACAGTCAATCATATTGAAACAACAAGCAACAGGATTGCAAAATCTTGGGTTTCATCATTTCAAAGGCATGAAATAATTTCATTTAACAAATGAAAATTAGAAAATATGGTTATTTACCAGAAAATAAGATGATATGCAACTGGTATTTCACACAGTATAAGTAAAACAATGAGCACTGCATAGAATATACTAGTCAAAGAAAGGCACAATCATAACCCTAATGCATTAAAAAACAAATGGTATCAGTTTGAGCATAAAATATATTGTCTTTATATGGTTTAAAGAAAATATTTATCAAAATAATTTGGAAATGATCACATTTGGTAATTTGTCAATCATGATTAAGTTGTATGTTTGTCAATAATAAGAAGTGTTTTACTATTTAAATTTCTCCATTGAAATGACATAAAAAAAACTTAATTAGGTGTTACTTAGGTTAGCAATTTATAAACTCAGAATAACCCATAGACTAGGAACAAACTAGTATGCTCACATTTATAACAATTAGGAGGGACCTTAACATTAGCCTTAATAAGCATTAGCAGTTTAAAAACGTTTTCTTTTTATCAGTCAAATTGCACAGATTAACAATGTTACATATATTCAAGTAGCAATGGTAGAGACACATATGTATATTTTCAGCAGAATTAAAATGAAACTTTTTTTTTTTTTGGCTATTAATTAATGTAAATAATAGGATTACTTATATTAGCCTAATACACATACAGTATGAACAGGATAGACTAAAATCAGGTGTGAGGCAGGACTCTGGGGCCTCCAAACAGTTTCAGGGGAGGTTCAGTGAAAAAGTTATAACAGTACCAACTTTTTTTCAAAATGAGCACAGAAAAGCCTAAATGCGAGTGATTTGATTCGACCCGTGACAGATACAGACGTTTTGGTGAATTTTAACATTTGTCCTGCTTTCCCAAAGTCAGCAATTAAGAAAAGCATAAGGACAGGCTGAATTGTTCTGTCAAGTATCTATGGGATCAGATAATATATAATGATCCCGTGTATCATCAATGTTTGATTTGACTAAAGATTTTGAAAAACCCTTAATTTAAAGTCTTTACTGTTCTTTCCAAAAACAGTATTCATATACATCAAAACAGATAAAATCTTAACTGCAAAATCAAATTCATGGTGATCGTAGGTTTCCGATAAGAGAGAAAATAGGGAAGTAAGGGAAGTTGTAAGTAACAGCATGTCAGTTCGTAAAGCAGGTTACACAACTTACTGTTACCAGTGAGAAACACAGGTCACTCAGAGAGCTCAGTGCTGTACACTTAAAGACTGTCAGGAGGTTAAAAAAAGGTGCTAGAGTGCATTATGGACTTGGCTGTGGTTGTTTCAGAGACAAAATAATAAAACTATGAAAAAGGCACTTACATTCAAAGGCCGTGACAGTGGCTTCAGGCATGACATCTCTTATTGCAACCTGTGAATGTTTGGCAAAGCTAATTAAAACAGAGACAATGGTATAAAATATAAAGTCAGTTGTGTGTAATGTGTTTCAGCTGTGCTCAGGCACAGCAACCGAGTGTCAGATTTAAACCGAATGAATGCCGTGTCAATGTACTGCTCTTTTTAATTGAAACTGCTGGCTTTAAAAGTCAGTAAGCTAACTGTCTAGCTTTTTTGAAAGACTCACCAGTAAGTCATTGAAGTTCAGAAGAGATGGACAGTCAACGGCCGAGTCCATGTCCCCTGTCGGCGTTTTTATACGAATAACTATTGCCTCGGTGTCCATTGCGCAGATGTTTTTTAAACCGAGTATGAGCATAAGGAAGAACAATTAAGCTTCATTTTAACACTTGTCTAGGCTAACGAGCTAATTTCCTGCAGTGGTTTGCTAACGACACATGCTAGCATCCTGCTCAGTCCAGACACTTCCCCAAGTGATGCGGAGATATAAAAATGTAAACCGTTGAGCTCAGTCAACGGTCATATCATAGCCGCATTAAAGGTCTAACTTAAGCTTTAAAATATGTGTTGGTCCTCTGTCTGAGACGATGTTTTACACAATGTTATCTGTGATATTTAGCCATGAAGCTAGTTTTGAGGAAAACACAACTGCTCCAACAGCGTTTCCGAATCAACATCCGCTCAGGAAATTTCAAAATAAAAGCATCAACCCTGTGCCGCTCATTTTCCTGTCAACGAGGTCAATGAACTGTCAAAGAGGTCCTGCATAAAAAACGGGACTACTCGTGGTGGAAAGAATTTACGTATAAGCAAATAATACATTATGATGAATTCTTACGGTTCAAGGAGTGTGATTCAAGATGGTCTCAATATAAATTGCTTTTTTTCTGTCGTTGTCAGCATGCTAAAAAAAATAGAAATGTGTTTTTTAAAATATATTATTGATATCTTGTACAATCTTTTGCATTATTCTGTGACAACGTTATATATAGATTCTTTACTATAATAAAAAAAAGGCAGGCATCTATCATATGAATTATCCAAGCCAAATTCTATATACGTAGTGTGGTACATTAACAATTTAAGGCCCTTTAAAGTGTGTGTTTTTCCCATTGAAAACCCACATATAAACTATTAAATGTCTTAATGTCTCAACAATGAATAAAAACCTGTTGCCTACAAGGAACATATGTAATTTAGAGTTACAAACTGCTTATTTGATTTAGTAACTGATTGTTTTGTTTATGTCTATTTTTAACCAGTATCAACTCTCCAACTTGCATAATCCAAATCAATCTTGCTTCAAGCAGGTTCAGCTGAATAAAGACTATATCCCTGTCTGTAACAAAATCACCATGTATGGCTAGAGCCACTGGTCAATCATCAGTCTCTTGCTGTTGGACCAGACTCTTCATTGTATGTTCCCCAGTTGTAGAAGAAAACTTCCCAATTCCATCTGATCTGCAGAGTCCCTTCAATCTTTACGAAGAGATGAAAAACCCAACTATTCACTGAACACCTTACATATAATGTACAAAAAAGCATTTTGCATTTTTCTCATGCTCTACCACATAGAACTTATGTTGTAATGTAAATAAACCCATGACACTTACCCATATGTAGTCCTTTGACTTCATTTTGCTTGATTTGAAGAACTTCTCAAATTATGTTGCTTTGGTTAAAAGTGTCTGCTAAATGACATTGTCACAAACATGTCTGTATTGCTTGACTGACAACCCAGCAAAAACTACTACATGTATAAAATGTTGGCTATTGTGCCTGGACTATCAAAACTAGTCTGCATTGAAATAAAATCTTAAAAAATGTCCCTGTCATATTTGCATAATATAAAGTGAACTTCTACTAACTAAATTCCTATGTAAAAACTTAATCTTAAAGACAGCCTGTGCTTCTGCTTCCCACACAAAAGGAGAAATGGTCAAGGTTTTTATTACTTCATCAATTCATGAAACCAAACAATTACAAGCAAGACTCAATTTGACTAAAAAAGTTTTGTCATGTTTTATTTAAGTTATTGGAATGTGAATATATTGTAGGTATTTGACTGTGAATAATGTTATTGGAAATATTTAAAATATTTTTTCTCTTTATAGATGAGATTTTACCAAGAAAGAGTTTGAAAGGCTTTTTAAAGAAAGGTGCACAAAGGCAACAAAGAGTAACACACTGTGTGTGTGTGTGTGTGTGTGTGTGTGTGTGTGTGTGTGTGTGTGTGTGTGTGTGTGTGTGTGTGTGTGTACAATTCAGCCTATTATGTGGAATTGAAATTATTATTAAACACTCCATCAAAAGAGATTATTGTCACCTTGGACTGCTTAGATGTGAGATCAAGTTTAACAAAAGAGTACAACTTTGATCTTACAATAGATTTCTGGTGATGTAAGGGATGAATATCTAATAGGTAAATATTCTTATAATTGACCCTAGATCACTATTGTAAACTCTCAATCCATATCTGAATATCCAATGAATAGTTTTCACTTTCACAGAAAATCACATCTGTAAAGATAAAAAACTGACAAGGCTTCTCAAACACAGTGACAAAATCCTGAACTAAACTCATTTAAAAAAAATTTAAAAAAAAGTAGTGGGTGTACTGAGGAGTATGTGCCCTCATGACCATGGCTTTTCAAGTATTCAAAGAGGTTTTTACCTCTTTCACTCTACATTAACACAGCATTAGTATTTAAATGTTTCCACTAGGCATGAGTCATTAGAGTATAATTGAATGTAAAACAAAGGGGCCCTTTAGACTGTTGTTGATTATAGCCTTATGATTGAGGAGCCGCATCAGTCTCCCTGCCTGCTCACCCAGGAGCTCTGATTGCAGTTCCAAGAACAAGACATTGATCCCTGTGCAAAATGAAGTCTCTTTTTCTGTTAATTTACAGCACTCTGCTCACAGAGCTGATACCCAAGTCTGTTCAGAGGGGTTCTGTGTAACGATAAGAACTTGTTAAAGCTTGTTCTGTGTCCCCATGGATCAGGTCTGTCTGGATGTGTGGCACTTGAAAACAATATCAATGAGAGGTGCACTGTGCCAGCCATCACAGTAGGTTAGGTTTCACTGGCTGCTAAAACAAAAGTCTCCACCTCTGTTTGGCCTAAGGCTGAACTTCTTTATCAGTTGTTACCATCTCATTTAAAAGGTAAGCGAAGCACTCAAAGGGGAAAGGTAACTATATCTGTCTATCTAGCTATCTGATGGAGATAACTACTCAGCTACTTTACTTAGGTGAAGTAAAACTAATGATATAGCAGTGCAGAAATACAGAACAACAAATATGAACAGCAAAATATTGTTATTATCTTAACTAAAGGCAAAGACTCCATTCAGGAGAAGGTCAAGAAGGTCATTTTGAATTTGTAGCCCTGGGGGAGAAAACGTCTGAGCAGAACTTTTTTCTTGTGTGTTTTCTGAGGACTATTGTATGATTGGTCAAAAATTTGAATTTGAATTTGACGCTTGCTGCAGTGGGAGAGCCCCGTGAGGACTTCCCAGGAGTTCTGCAATTGAGGTGACATGAAAGTTCTCTGCTCCAGCAGAGTACATACGGTCCTTTCAGTCACCCTTTCCAAGGTTTACATAACTATATGTATGTTATGTGTGATAGATTTTGTTTTCATTACTCTTGTGCTTGCAGCATTTTAATGTTACAGCTTGCCTAGGTTGTACTGGTAAGTTATTTAACCAGTTCATACATTGTGGATATGTTAATTTATAGAATGCCTTACGTGTTAAATCTTACACTCAATTCTGATTGGCTGCATGGTATCCATTAACACCTGACGACTAATACTTACAAATATGCAGTGAATTTCTCTGTTCACTGTTCTTAATTAATGTGCTGTACAAACATTATGTCAAATTATATTTACTGTGTGTTAACCTACACAATGTTATTGATCTTGAAACTTGTTAGCATAATGCTTGCTTCCTATGCTATGTACCAGATTCTCTGCCTATCTGCTTGTCAACTGTTCAACTCAAACACACATGCACACAAAAGGTTAGAAGTTCATCGCATCGACCTCCTTTGCACTTCTCTAATCTCTGACATCTGTACCAACAGCTGGGTTAAAGACCCATTGATTTACGTGTAATGCCTGAAATTATTACTGTGCCTAATTGTTACGGGAGAGTAAAAGGGAAAAACAAAGCGAAGCTATCAAGCGTTCAGATTAATGCCTCCACCAGCACTGCCCTCTGATGAAAAGCAGAGGATCTATATGGCACTTTGTCAAACATACTCTCCCAGGACTTGACGTTAGGTCCTTCTGCTTTAGGGGCAACTAAGAGGAAGCCCAGTCAGCAATCCGCATTATCAGAAATCAAACTCCTGACTTAGCTGGGAGGAGAAAGTGGGAAGGAAGGCCAGCATTCACTGTCTGGTAATTAAAAGCCATTTCATCAGACCTCCTCTCTTGCCCCGTACCTCTTTTCTTGTTATTGACAAGCTGCTTAGCGCAAAGTGAGCTCAGTTTGACTCTGAATGTATGAGGCACACTTATTTAACTTTCTCAGCAAACAGGGAAAAGCAAGTAAACAAGACAGCGACAAAATTGGCCGGCAAGATTGCAAATTACTTATTTACTGTGGTTTTAATTTTCATTTATGGCTCTTTTTTTGTGTTTGTACTTAATGCAGCCCGTTTGTTTCTTCTTCCGCCCTGTCTAATGATGATTATCATTTCATTAGTCTGTGTCAGATGTATTGGTTGGCTTGTTGTGTTTATTGATTAATGAGCCAAAGTCAGCACTGTCCTCCTCCACTGTAATGCTGATATAGAAGGTCTCAAAATACTATGTGTCTGCTCGTTAAGCATCGATCGCTCTCACAGATATTGACTGTTACTTGGTAGCTTTCTATTACCTATGTCCCTTAACATTAATGGTAATTATTTTAAAGTAAAAATGTGTGAGCTTGTGGTAGTTTAACCGCCTTATTTACCTTGATATAACCAACAGTAGGGAGGATATTACTGCCTTTGGTATCACAAAGGAGCCGGACCTGCTGTGAGTTCAGCGAGAAAAACACGTCCCACCATCTGTCCAGGGCCACGTCCCAACTTAGGTATCCAGATGCGAACCCTCCGGCTGAAATAGAGATGTGTCTCCTCAGCCTTGAAGCCTGAAGCCCGTTGTTTATTGATGCTGCCAGAGTCCCTGCTCAGATCGATACCATCTCCCTCAGATGGGCCTTCGACACGCAGACTCCAAATTGAGGTCAGGATATGTAGAGGGTTATGGCACTTCAGCAGACATGAATTGCCTGAGAGGCTGCGGTCATTTGTTACACCTTCCTTTAAAGTTCATCTCCAAGTTGACCTGTGATGAAGCATGGGGAGTTTGTGAGTCACTGGTGTGAGAGTTATGAGCAAATGCACCAATATATGGACAAGGCGGGTTGGGAGAAATGGATTGTGTGACTACCTCTCAGCTGTCGGAGCGGACGTGCTTTCTCTGCCATTCCCTGTGTTTCAGATTCACCTCTGAGGTCCCTTTTATGGCCGCATGTTGTTTCTGTTGTTTCTAATAAAGAGGAAATATTGGTGCCTTCCTGACCTCCTCATAGGGGCCATAGAAAAATTTATGGGGTGTGTCTTCCCCATAGAAGCTGCTTTTGAACTGAGCCTGACATAAATAACACATCACCAGCTCACCAGAGCTCTATTGGCTCCTCTTTCATGCCGTGGTCAAGTGACTTTATTGAATGCAAGATGTGACGACACGGTGTTGTTTTTCACCATACAGGGATAACAAAAAGGACTTAAAGCTATTAAATATTTCTTTCTTTTGCCAATTTTACACTCTAACTTAACTGCTTATTCCCTTGATGCATGTTCTTTTCCCCACAAGTACACTGTTGTGGAAATCTTAAAGAATAAGTATTTTATTACATTTACTGATTCCAGCAGTAGGCTTCAGAGGTATTTCCTGATCTCACAGATGTCTGCTCTCTGCATGGGATGATAAAACGTTTGCCCGGGGCAAAGCCAACTTTTAAATCAAATACTTCCACAGGCTGCGCAGTTCCACTCTGCTCTTCTTCTTTGCTGAAGTCTGCAGTGCTGCAGCCGGTGAAGTCTGTGGGAAAACTGGAACGAGAATTTGGGTTTTTCTCATGCAGAAATTTCATCTGAAAGGTTAGAAATGGGAGAGGCTGAGACCATGAAGCAAAATCAACACTATGTTTTGTTGCTATTCACACACACACACACACACACACACACACACACACACACACACACACACACACATATATATATATATATATATCTTAAGTGGTTTTTGCACATGATTCATCACATTCATTGATTTTGCTGAAGGAAATTCAGTCAAAAATGCAAGTACAAAGTACAGCTGCAAGATTAATGTTGACAGTAAAAAGTGATTATAAAAAGTAAAGTAATTCCATCAGAAATGTATGTAGTGCAATGCTAAAAAAAAAAAAAAAAGTAGCCCATCTTAGTGTACATAGGCTTTTTTATTATTATTCTTATCTTGCTATAAATTATGTACGTTAAGTTGGTGGTGGCTATAAGGGACAAAACAACATGTGACAAAAACACAGTTCATGGGAATGAATGTTTATAAACAGTAAGTAAAACATTAAGAGCAGAATGGTAACAACAACAACAGTGTAACTATATATACATGTGCGTGCATATGTGCATGACTGTGGCCGGGACGAGCGACCTCTCTCTAACCACACATTGATTTGGTGCAGAGTGTCAGGTAGCCTGTTTGTCAGCTGAAATATTCATCAAACAGATCAACGGAAAGTCTGGCCGCCTTTTCAACTGACAACTGCATGTCAATAATTGATAGGGAATGAGCTAAATGACTTAGTGAGTGTTTGGGGGGGGGGGGGTCCTTCTCTTTCTGTAAGTGATGCCTCTGACCTTTGGTGTGTGAAAGAACTCATCATGGTCAGTGCTCACATGTCATATAAAGCCCAGCACAATGAGCTGAACAGTGAAAGTAATAAAGGAAAGACATCATAGAATGAAGGAATGAATCAACTTTACTGTTTAGGACTTTTCTGTTTCTGTTGTGGCTCCATTTCCTTTGAATCAGTATTTTCTAAAAGGTGCCTTAATTACAACACAATATTCAATTATTAAATTAAATAACAGCAAGTGTTAATACTGATGCTGAATTACTGAATGTTATAGCACAGTGAATTTATTCGATTAGTTATTAGTTTCAGAAATAAATTGAAAATGAAATATTCAATGAATTATGAAATTGTGAGTATAATTGAAGTGTAATGCATGCAGAATGTTAGAATATTAAAATGTTGAAACTTCAAACTAGTCTAAAAAACAATAGAAGTTTTATAAGATTTAATTGGCAAAGAAAATAAGAGGAAAGAAAATGAATAAAATGCCTTCCAGCACAATTCTTAAAAAACAGAAAACAGTCTTTTCAAAACTACTGAAGTGTATTTGAAGTAATTAGTTTGATTCCCGAACCCCATAAGGGGTGTATATATTTCATTTTCCAGTCACCATAGAAACATCGTCTTTCCAACACGTTATAGACCTGACCTCTAACCTCCCTGAGGGGAAACATATTTATTCCAATAAAATGAATTTAATATACTGTTACTATGATTATTATGTGTTGCGGAAAGCAAAATTATTTTCAGGTTGTGGTTCATTAGGTAGGCCATTAGCACCTACCTATCTTTGGTCTAATTTATGGCAGGCAACATACCTGATACTTTGGTGAGTCAGTGGAAAGTTGTAGTGGAGTTGGTGTGTGTTTGTGCTTCCTGTCAGATGAGATTCTCCCGATTGCCAACACAGTAAAATCTTTATCCTTCTGCCAATTGTCCGACCTTCTGCTCACAATAACCATGTGTGGCTGAACAGCGTTTTAATGGCTCCAACTCCCCTCGTAGCATCTGCAGAACAGAGTTTATATATGCAACACTGTCACAGCAGGAAGTGGTGCTCCTGTCTGCTCAGACTGAAAATACACATTCTTACACTGAGTTAACAAAAGGTCCCCCTGCATTTTATGCAAGAAGCATCACCATTATTATTATTATTATTATTATTATTATTATTATTATTATTATTATTATTATTATTATTATTATTATTATTA
>JAOWBC010000001.1:6447607-6459066 GCA_028566105.1 Hypoplectrus providencianus
TGTGTGTGTGTGTGTGTGTGTGTGTGTGTGTGTTATTTTGTGTGTGTGTTTGTGTGTGTTGTCATTGCAATTGTCCTCATGTGTTTATCTGTCACCAGTGTTTTTTCTTTTATTTCAAAACAGCTCCCTTATCTAAATTGTTGTAGCAGACAAAGGGAAAAATCTGACCAACATAAAATTAAGATAACACATTTGAAAAAAAAGATTTTAAATTTTATAAAACTGAATTTGCCCCTATTATTAAAATACACATTTGTATCTGTGTAGTCAATACTTGTGACGTATTCTGTAATTTATTACTTCATCCCTGACAGGTGTATTTAGAAGGAATAGACTGCAGATGTTACTTAGGATTCAAGCACAGTCTGTGTGTATGTGTGTGTGTGTCAGTGTGTGTGAAAGACAGAGTGTGAGTGAGTGATTGACACCAGACGTGTGTCACACCCAGGGGGATCGGGAGAGGCCATGCAGCCAGTCTGGCAGGTCATTATCAGTGTGTCACACAGCGGCGTGACGGCTACTTCCTCTGAGACAAAACACACCATACACACGCACACACACACACACACAACACACCAACTCCTTCTCCGAGTCATTGAGGAATGCCTATCCAAGCCAATCAATTGGGCGATCAATTGGGGACCAACTGGCAATCCCCAGCAATCAATACGCCCCTTGTTGCATGGCTCCAGAAGAGCCACAATGGCTGTGGCACTTAATTAAGTTGTTAATTGCTGCGTTAAGCTTTCTCAGGTACCCTCCCTAGACGGTAATTGAGAGTGGCTGGACAATTCGGCGATCGGCAGCACTTTGCTAAATTTAATCACAAATCCAAGTAATGGCAAAGGCTGTAATACAACGAGCCAAACAACAGCAACAGTGTCAGTTTACAGAGAGGGGAGACGGCGCAGACCGTTGCACTCCAACTTCTGGAAAGCAGACAACATGCTGAATTCTGTTTCTGTTGAGCTCTCTGTTTATTGTACCACAAAGACATGTGAATGACATCACAGGCTGTGCAAGCCAATCAGAGTACAGTACAGTATCTAGTATTGTAGGGAGGATGAGATTGGTTTAGGAACAGTTTCTCTTCCTCCTAGGTCGCTGCTAATGTTTTTCAACTAAACTTTCAAAAAAACATCTGGTTTACTGGTTTCTTGTGCCACGACAAAATCAGATTGTGTAGAGTATCTCCAAATGACCCACAGTTAAAATGAGTCAGTATTTAATGGCAGTATGTTGACAGTCAAACAGTTTGCTTGAACCAGCTATGACAAGACGGATGGATTAAACACAGGCTGATCACTCTACTTCTACTTCCATTTGAAAGCTACTTAGCCTAACAGTTATTCATTTATTAGTTATTAATACATTTCCAGTCCATTGTACTGATGTGTAATCTATGCTAACTTTATTAGTTTGGGGGCTTTTCCCACCCTTTTCCATTCATTGCCTCAGCTCTCTATATTTATGAAAACAGTGCCAACAAAAGAAACATTACAAACAGAAACACTATCACTCAGCAATGGTGGAACAAGTACTAACATCAGATTACTTGAGCAAAAAGAAAATGTAGAATCAAATACTCAATTACAAGACGTACTGAATTTAAAATAATGTTTGAGTACAGAACAGGACAGGAGTTTTATGACTAAATTGCCCAAAGCAAAATGACCTAATGTAATAAAAGTTTAAATATGTTACAAGCAGAATGGCTCATTTCATCAAAATATCCTGTTTTGATATTGATATTTGATATGATATTTGCCTTTATTGTCATATCCATTACAAAAAGCAAGCATATGAAATTTCAATGACAGTTACACCCGTCCGTTTTTAATACATGTAAGAGCATTTCAATGTTATATTTTTTATTATATGCTTTTCATGGAAATATTTATTTTCAGGGAGTACAACTATGTCAAAGCTGTGCTGATGTACATAAAGAACTTCAACAATTCCTATTCAAAGGAATATTACTTAAACAAATTCAGAATTACACAGTATATTGACAACAGTTAACAAGTTTTACATGTTTTCATGAAACACAAAATTTACTTCTATGTTCCTATGTTCTGTACATGGAGTCATTAGGGTTGTCAAAGAACCTAGAGATAAGGAATATTGAAAGATTTTTTTTTTTTTTTTAAATGTGTCTTAATATAATCACTAATCGGTTTGGTGGTTGTTTCCTGGATTCCAGTGTTGGGTGACCTAATTTGTGCTCATGTTTTGGGTTTCTGTAGATAATTGCAGACAAATATGAATTGCCATTTCAACAGATTTGTGCTTTCCAGTCTTCACGGACCTGCAGATGCTCTCCATTGTCTGATAGCTGCTCTATTATTAAAGATGACTCCCATGAAATTAAAACAGCAGGTTTATTTTTAAACAGGCAGCTTTGCCTGCTTTGTGTGTTCTTCATACAAAATGAGTCTAATTTAATGAAAAAATTGGTGCAGGAGTTCTGTGGTGAAATCAAACGCTCAGCCTCCCACATCGTCAAAAGCTTCACTCCCCAACATCGCGCTGGGTCTGAGGGGGGTGATTACCAGAACTGCCTCCAACCAGGGTGGTGTTACGAGGGAGTCAGACGAGTGCTGGCTGGCACTTTTATGGTGCTATTAGCACACGTCCCAGCGTCTCGGTGTTAACACGCCTTTTGTAGCCTAATCCCATTACTTTCAACACTCAAATGGAATTCAGATGGAATGGTGCCCTCCATTTTAAGAAACGACTCCAAACACAGCAGGCGTCTACGCTCTTATCCCTGCTTTGCTGGGAAATTAGAACAGCGCAGGCAGGAGCCACGAGCGTATCAAATCATCATTACAAAATAGGAGCTTTTCACCTCGCACACTGTGGAAACGCGCCACACATCTATTTCTCCGGCTTCCGGAGAGGCCTGAAAGTGCTGCACAGCTCTTCAGAGATTTGGTAAGAAGTGTTGGGGTGTAGTGGAGCAGGAAGAGTGGAAGTAGCAGCGAGACAATGAGAAACAACCACTGCTGCTCTAGGCTCTGTGAACAGGCTTGCCATTGATTAAAACAGCAAGGTGTGCAATAAAGCGCAAGGCAAAGTGTTTCCTTCCATATGGACCCCCGGACCCTTAGGCTCTGGCCACCAATTGGGCCTTTCTGTCTGCCGCTGTTCCCCCTTTTCTCCTTTCTGCTTCCCCTTCTCTCTGCCTCGGCCCCCAGATGGTAAAAACAATTTTCCAGCCCTCTGTCTCTCTCTACTGCTGCCCGCCACTCTGCAACCACAAAGGGCCCTGGCCGTGATTCAACCGTTTACTCCAGTAATTAACAGCACCCATACCACAACAATTACAGTCACTAGGCTACTACACTCCAAATATACACTCAGACACACACACACACACACACACACACACAGTGCTAACAGTGTCACTGTGAGAATTAGAAGGGAAGGTAACAGCCAGAAGCTGTAAAAATAAAATTAAAATAGTATTAACAAAAAGGTGAGAACAACATGCTGGCACTACAGCAATGATTACCTCATAATTAGACGAGACAAAGCTCTCCCCCTGTCTAGTGGCAAAACACTGTAATTACTGCCGTGACAGGAAATCAAAGGCTACTTTGTAAGCAGCAGGAAAAATTAACATTTTAGGCCCTGAAGCTGTATGTCCTGATTAGAAACGTATTAAATCAATGCATTGCTAACTGCTGGGCATAAATACGTCCCCTCCTGAAGGGGCCTATAATTGCGAGAGCAAAAAAAGAGGAAAAAAAGTGGGTTTCAATTTCACAAGGAAGTGGCATTAATCGTAATGGGCAAATGTACACTGCTTTTGTTGTGTGATGATGCTCTTAAAGCAGCGCTCTTTCTCAAAAGTGTTTTTGTGGAGATCAAAGCAGGTTTTACATAAAGTGTTTTCTCAGAATATTGCAATGCACCAAACAGCACTGCAGCATCTGTTGCAAACTCTATTTAAACAGCACAGTGTACTGTTTTTTTATTGGAAGATGCACTGATAATGTGTTTAATATGAAATTTAAAGCAACTTAAAGGAATGATGAAGCCGTCTCATTACCAATGCCTGAGACCATCAACTAGAAGATTACAAGTTATTCTTTGCTGGTCCCTGAGTTCGATCCGCTTCAAAAGCAGACAAAATGATTTGCACATATTTCTTCATGCAAATTTTCACTCATTTTCATTTGATATTATACCACATTGTTATTGTTTTGCAAACTCAGTTCGCAGGATGATAAAAGGAAAAATATAAATTGCATCTTTCTTCACTTCCAATAAAAAATGCCCTCACAGTCAGATGAAGATGTACACAGGGTTGTGGTGCTGACAGCTTTTGTCTACAGGGGCTGCCAAAATTTACAACAACAAAAAGTTCTTTGTATTTTCTTCAAGAAAACAGCAGCAGATATAGTCTATTTGTTTATTTACAAGACCATAAGATTCTGTATACGTCTACTTTTCCTCTGCTTTGCTGCTTTATGTTTTTTCTCCTTTTAGTCCACTCATCCACTAATTAAGATTCATTTGCAATGCATGTGTTGTGAATAAGAGTTAAACCTGACCCTCAGGTTGGCTGAATCAAGGTTAAGTGAAAATGAGATGAATTATTAAATACAACAAAATAAGTACTGCAAAAAGCTGTTGTTGAACTGTCTCCTGGTCACGGCTACAGAGAAAACAAAACGCCACTTTCAGCAATACAGACAGTAAACGATATTTACTGATACATTTATCTTGGAATTTGAAAAGATAGCTTGTTCAATTACATAAACTGGTGAGTTTTTGTGAAAGAAGAGGTCAGGTTTCTGTTAATCACGAAAGTCCCTCTTTAAATTTTCCAGCACGGCAGACATTTCACCTGGTCTAATTTCCAGGTTGGACATGTGACTCATGCACTGCCACATGGGTTATGACCCACCTAGTTCCCGTTCCTGTTTAAATTGATAAAGGCTGCTAGTGGGAAAGCCAGCTGATCCCTAGCATCTTTAACATGCCCACAATAGGCTCCTTGGGAATACAACTAATTACTTCACATCTGTATTTATTTGATCCGCGTGGAATTCTCCCTTCTGTCAGTGCCGAGCGATGCCAGCTTGGACTAACAGTGATTCATCTAAGTGACATTTCTGGCGCAGATTCACATCAAAGCAGCGCCAAAATCAATGGGGGAAACATGGGGAAGACGGGGAGGAGGAACTTTTTTTTTCCCCTCAGCAAAACTGTCATGCATAAAATCCACCAGCATAAATAAAGCATGCCAGTGCTTGCAGGTTTGCTGAATCAGATAGGGTGGAAATAAGATACAAGCTGTTTGTTAATGGTAGCTTAAAGAAAGACTTTCACAACTACAGCATTTTTTTTTTTTTTTTTTTGGAAACTTTCGTCCACAGCATGACACACCAGCTCTGATGGTGAGGATCTGCCAACTTCATGCAAGAGCAGCTTCTAGTGACCTCTGTTGTACACTGAGTAAACTGCAAACAACTCACCCTGCTGTGATCCTGTGCAGTCAACCATCTGGTTTATAGAACAAGGAGGCAGAGCTGTAAAACCAAGAAATTAAATATTTAGAAGACCAACAAAAATATTCATATCACTTTCTGGTTGCTACTTTTCATATGCACATATCAAAACATCCAAAATTAAGTGAAGAAATGCCCTGCCAGCCTGTTTTAAGTTAATAAAAGGTTTGATGATTGACAAAAGCCCATCAGCGGCCCCTAGAGGTAGCAGCAGCAATTACAGGATAGCAGAGTGTAGGACAGAATGAACAACATACTGATTCATGTATTTATTGTTACACGCTTTGAAAAAGTATTGATCCTGAGGATCACAGAGCAGGTAAAGGCCATTTCACAAGCAATTTCAGAATCAGAAAAGATCGTAAAAATTTGACGGTAAAGGTTTAATCCTTTGGTAGGAAGTCTGGATGGTGAGAGTCACCTGCTGTAACACCCGGTGTCCTCAGTGAGGTTGCAAATGCTGACTGTATCTGTAGTGAGTCTCATAAACCATTTCTGAGATGAAGAAGCAATACTGTTTTTTTTTATTTTTTTAATCAGGTGTTAACCATTCAAAACATACTCTTTGTTAAACATGAATATCCAGAACACATTTCATGACAAACCAGCCATTCAAGTCTTGAGTGCAAAGCAAACTGCCAGAAAAAAGTCTGTGAAATTAAAAAAAAAAAAGTCAACAGCCTCGTCCTCTGGGGAAGCTTAGTTAATTCTTTAGTGATCTGGCCTGTAGATTCTGTACAAGTGAATGTTTTGCCCTAATTTCGGTGGAACGCCTGAAACCATGGTTTTTGATATCATATTAGCTAAGTTGACCTTCTTTGGCAAGCATGCACAATTCAGTATTTGCTTTCAATTCCCAATTATGTTGTCAACATTTGGAACGACGTACATTGCCCACTGATTTTCATGTGACCTGCTGAAATAGAGCGCTGAGCTCATCACCTGTCATCACAGGTCATGGAAGTGGAGCGGTAATGAGTTGAATCATAACTGGTAAAACAGTGTTGTGTTAAAGAAATGTTTGTTTGTTTCATAATCTTGTGACCCCTTGTATATATCACGAGACCCCCTGGGGAGTTGTGATCCCGGGGTTGAAACGACTGCACTCTCGCAACTTGTTTATTCTCTTAAAGTACAAATGAAATGGTTCTAACAGAAAGTACTGTCCGACTCACTTGACTGGTTACCGTCCCAATGAGCCCTCGGGTATCATGAAGCATCTCAGCATGAGGCACGCCAGCTTTTTCACGCTGCTTCCCTCCAGAAAACAAACAAACCGAGGTCTTGAAAAATAAAAAGTCACTGTATTTTCACAACCTCAAGGCTTGAAGGTGATGGCTGCTCCAGGCAAAGCATTCATATAACTATATAGCTAATTTGAAACAAATTTACATCATAGTGTTGATTATTTAAACACAACTTGGAAAAAAAACAGGACTTTAACTTCTTAATTATTCTTGTTCACACTGCATTTCCCATGCACACAGTCGCCTTAAGTGCAAATAAAGCCTCCCATCTGTTTGTAATTACAACTACATAATTTCAGTCATTGTGGCTAATCATTTTGACTGCACATTCGATTAAAACTAGTGCGGCAATGGTGCAACTTTGAGTTTCTCCGTTAGACCTATTGTGCTACATACAGATGTGAGCAGATAATGTAGCAGATTAACATCTGTCTGCAGAAGTGAGTCTGAAAATGTATAAAAGCTTGTTTTGGCCAACTGGCTCAATACCAAATCCTTTATAGCCCATTTTCCATGAGCATGTAAAATTACACCACTGCTACAGAGCTTTTCCTGCTAGCTTGTGTGATGCTTTTTATTTGCCTAATCCCCAAATTAAATGATGTTTGACGCAAGAAATTTTAAAGCTCATGTCATCAAGCCTCTGCTCTCATCATGTCTTATTTCCCTGTGGTGCCCATGGAATAGGACAAGCAGGCTGCATGGCAGGCTACTTCAATAAAAGGAGTTGAGAAACGTCATGTAACATCACTTTACTGCGACTCTATGTAAGCTAACGACATTATGAACCCCGGGGCAATGGTGAAAGCTAATGATGGGAGGATGATGGCAACGCAATGTTGCCATAGAAGCCAATTTCCAGTGGCTTGCCAGATGTTAAACATCTAAATGTGCATTGATCAGTGACAGGATAGCCCATAGGGATTTCTTCATTTGCCTGGGAAGAAAACAAGGTTTGACTTTGTCCCTCCTCAGTTTAACAGCAACTGAACGAAGCATAAATGATATGATTTAAATTAATTACATATGTAAAAACATCCAAGTCCCAATTAATTCAGTTAGCCTGCAACATGATTCCACTGGCAAGGGGTAGATTAGAGGGTATAATTAACAGGAAATGTATCACAACATAACACACACACACACTCACACACACAGTAAACACTAATTAAAAAGTGATCAGCACCCAAAACAGACAACAGTTTTGACTTAAAAACTGTTGCCCTTGTATTAATAAAAAACCCAGAGTTTACAGTAGTACAGAAATAATTGTTTGACTCATCAATTAAACGATCAACTAGTCATAAAAAACTGATGAGAAACTGAATAGTCAATGATTTAAGCTTCTTCCCAGCTTCTCAAACATCAACATTTAACACTATAAATGGTTTGGGATGCTACTGATCAAAAGATATCACTTTAGTACATTGTGATGGACTTTTGTATTTTCATTATTTTCTGGCATTCTAACTAGCTAACTTGATATGATATTTTATAGATTTAAATGGCCAAAAAACTAATAGCAAATTTTAAATAATGTCAGGTATAGTCCTTTATAAAATCTTCCCTTTGTAGGGGGCTCTGCAAAGAAAAGTATTTACATTTCATCAGACATTTCAACAGATATACTGAGGAATAAGGAGTTAAAACATTAGACAAGAAAAGTCACTTACAGGAGCCACACAACATGGCTGAAGTCTAAGAAAGATCAAGTGGAGCAGGGCAGGTAATACAGGCTTTCATTAAGTCAAAGTGAGTGCAGCTGAAGGGGGCGTGTCCTGTCAGGAACTGATCATGTGACCTCTTGTGGGGACTTTTGATAGTTGTATAGAATTTGGAAACAGTTTAAGTTTGAGGGGTCCTGTTGAGGTCCAAGTATATATAGTCTATATAAATATGAAGAAACAACACATATTTGGATAATGATGGCTTGATAATAAACACTTGTTTTCAAATGTAAGGTGAAAATGAAATATGTTTCTGTGATAACTCCTGAGTTTCATATATACTGCAAAAGTAGTCTACAACCGACAGAAACAGCAGTACGCATTTGTATTTACTTTTACTTTCAGCTTTCTTCTGGTGAGTTTCTATTGGCCTTCTTCCCACTGCAGCATGAATTAAAGTCTCTGCCATCAAGTGACTTGGAGCAAAGTTTAACCAATGCCTGCAGTGGTCTGTTTATCTCCGATTCAGCAGCACAGATTTATATCACAGAGATTGCTGAATCCTCCAACTCTGTGAAGTTGGCTGGTTCAGCAGCTTGTGATCAGTGCTGAGTCACACACATGATGCTGCTGCTGCTGCACCATCTGACACCTTGTATTCATTTGGTTAGGTGGAGCTGACATCCAACTTTGAGGACACACGATTATACGTCCTGTAAAAAGTTAAATAACACAATTATTCACAATGACAGCTCCCCTGATCATTGGAAAATAAATCAATAACACAATGTTTATCAGCTCCCAGCTGACTCCGGACTGATAACAGCAGCTCTAGTTACTGTCAAACGGATTTCCTCCGCTACACAAAAGATGACAACCAAGTGACAGGGCCTCGCCCAATAAACACGAAACAAGCAATTAACCCAACTATCACCCTATAATCATGAATCAACTGTGGAGCTAGCTGGTACTCGCTTTGCTAGCGATCATCCCCATTTTGGCAGCAGAACCTTTTGGAGAGAAAACATGGAACATCTGGTGGAAGCAGACAGGGGCTGGCGCTACACGATGGGAGAACAAGTGCCTGAAAGCTTCATTATGTCCCAGCTGTTGGGCTTGCTGTTGCCTTCAGCAAAAACAACCTCGCCCGGATGATGTTCCTGGCAAATATGCTGCAGATTATTTGAAGCAAGACTTTTTTTTGTGATGTTTTCAGTGAAACGTGAGCAGGAGCTGTTGGTAATTGTGTTGTGTTCTTTTAGCAGTGTGAGTTGACCTGTGTGCATGACAGGGGGGAGTTTCAAGGAAGCAACACTGACTGTAAGGTGCAGGCCCAATTTGTATAAGCCAGTGACATGTGGCATTTGAGTTTGTCATGCTCTGTTATTGCCATACGAAAAGTCCAAAAGTGAATGACAGAGCTAAAGAGGCTTTTCAACTAATCTATCTTAACTGTTTTGTTACAAGTTTCCCTACTGTGATATCTCTGACAATATTAGATGCATTGCCATGGCATTGAGTGGAGTGGACATTAATGCCCCCTGCAAAATTAAGGATATTCCTCAGCCTCAACTGTTAGCATGCTAACTTGCTGAACTAAGATAGTGAACATTTTTTTGGAATCAAATTTAGAAAACAACAACAACAACAAAAAATTATGGAAATATAAACTTGTGTTTCAAATTTCTGCAACCTGTAAACTGCTCCTCAGGTTTTGTAAACTATAGACTGCATAAACATGAACGTATCTCCATAGGTTTCTGAACAGTCATTGTAAAGCTACGGCCATCTTCATCTCAGCATTACGTGACTCCTCCGAACTCCCAGCTAATCTAAGTCAGGCTGAATGAAGCCTGTACACTCCTCACAGCTTTCATGATAGAGAAAATTAAGCTCATGGCTGTAAATGTTTATTTCTGCTGTAAGGTTAAGTGTTTTTATTATCGGAGTCTTCAGGGATTGACTCCCCTTTGGAGCTAGCCTCAAGTGGCCATTTGAGGGACTGCACTTTCTGGCACTTCTGTCTTGGCTTCACTTTTTAGCTCTGGAGGTTGCCGCTTTGCTTAAAAACCCAAACACGGAACAATCCTGAGGATATCTCCTCTGTGACCTGTCTGACACCTTACAGTGCATTACAGTTGATTCATTGGTGTCTAAAATCTGCTGCTCACTAATTGAGTAGACAATTGCATATGTATTACATCAAAAATAACAAATAGAGTCGGGCCAGGTGCTCAAAGTTCAAAGGTTTTGATATGAACCTTCTTTTCCCGTTTCTAACTTTTGTTATTTCCTCAGCTTTCCAGCCCGGTGCTCTCCCAACAGCAGCAGAGCCCACTCTCTCAGGTTGGACAGCTTGTTCAAGTCGAATGCTATTAGTTCTAGGTCAGCGCCTGGGCTTTCTCTACACCCCAACAACACCTTTTCACCAGGCAGGGAATCCAACCACCATTAATCAGAGTGGTGACAGCCCATGGATGTCAGTAAATATGTTTCCCTCACTGCCTCTTTTTCCCACTCTTTCTTCCTCACTTTCTCTCTCCCTCTCTTTCCTGCTCCTGTGATTGTTCTCTCTGTTCTTGGGGGTTTAATGCTGACCTGTTCTTGCTTTTGAGCTTTACTATTAACATCAGGATTCAACAATGGAAGCATTCAACTACACATTTAAGTTCGATAGTTCAGTAGGGAGAGAAACTGAAAAGAAAAAAAAAACTGCATCAAGGAGCAGAAAATTGCTTTGAGGGGAAAAATTAAACTCCTCTGCTTGTTTCCTGCTACACCAAACATTCTTTTACAACCAGCTTGCATCTGAACATCTTATATGCATGTTTTTTTCACTGAACATAAGTGTTGGCCAGGTGCTTATGAATGTTGTCGAAACAAAACGTCTGCTCAGTTGAGATAGTGTGACAGTTTCCTCTCCTGCGCGGGTGGTACGGCTGACAGGAGGGGATGAGTGTTGGCCAGCGTAGAGGCTGGTGTGTGTGTGTGTGTGTGTGTGTGTGTGTGTGTGTGTGTGTGTG
>JAOWBC010000001.1:6483958-6506524 GCA_028566105.1 Hypoplectrus providencianus
AAAGAGAGAGAAAAAGTGGGAGGGACGGTAGGTCAGCACCACAATGCCACAATTGCTTGTTGTTGAGTGACTAAGGCTTAAACCTGGACGAGAGCCTCATCATTCACTTTGCTTACTGCTCCTCAAAAAAAGTGAAAACAGTTCATTGTGAAAACCACAGTGAACAAAAAAGGCAAGCAAAGCAGTAGCCCTGCCCAAGTGATAGACACAACCTAATATACTGCAAAAGCCCTTTGATCTTGACTTCAAATGGGAATTTAAATCAAAGTGACTGTGACTAATGTTTTTTCATGGAACACAGGCTTTATCTCCAGTGTAAACATGTTGGGACATACACACACACAACCCACACGCAACCCACACCCAAAAATAACTGCGTCTGGACCAAACTCACCAAGTTGAGATATCATGGTTCCAACCAAAGACTGCCATGTTGATTTAAAAAATGTCATCTAGCAGGTCAGCCCCTTAAAATCTGACATCTGGCTTTCCCAAAGCCCCTAAATATTTAATTTTTACCACTTGGCAAGGTAAGTTTGTCAGACAAAACATAGAAGAAGGAGCAGCTTTTTCAGACAATCTATAAACATCTTCAATCCTGATTGATAGAGCTGGAAAACATTAGCCTTGAGATGTCATAATCAGCATCTTGTATTTGGCTCTCTAAGAGATAATATCTCTGAGTAAATCACCCGTGTTCCCCCTTTTCAGTTCTAATACACCTGCATTAAATTCCCCAAACAGATACTTGATCTGGTAATCCACCACGGGATGCAAGTATTGACTCAATCAATGCAGAGTGCCCGCTTCCTTCAGCACTGAGCATCACGGCCAACGGTCATGAAGAGGAGTAGCGATTTGCCTCATTAGGGAGTAGCTACATGTGTCAGAGAGATAGGAGCTGACCTCCGCATGGACAGGCCTGAACATGCAGGCAGCTGCTGTCAGCCAGCCAGAACGTAGGGGAATTAATAGAAACAGCAGCTCTCCAGGGACACTGTTAGCCCACCCTGACAGCCCGCTCTGATCTGGGGTCATCTTAATGCACTCCCGCTCTTCCCCTCTGCATTAGTGGTGGGGAATATGAAACCTGGATCATGACAAACATTATTTAACTTTCCGGGTAGGCTCAACTCTGAATACTGGCCCAGGCATGTGCAAGCTGTGATATGCACACTTGTGGCAATAAAGAATGTGGGAGTGCCCTGCATGAGGCTCAATTCTCATCTGACACACAGAATGCTATTCAATCTAAATTGCCCACATATGCAAGTGAGATTTGTGGACAGAAGCAAAACTTTGAGACCTGTTTCTTACAACATAAAAAATAGAGAGTGAGCAAAAAAATAACTGTAGCAGTCTTTGCCAGTTTATGAGTTACACTTTCCTGAAAACTACATAACAAACCCATGATAAAACATATTATAATGATGCTTATAGTTATGTATTTCTGTTGAAATTGCTATAGACAAGGTTTGAGTCAACTGTATTGTCATTTGGAGGCTACAGACTGTGGGGCTCTTTTGAATTTATGTGTGAGGTCTTTAATGTAATGTAGACTTCAGTCACATAGGTCTGCAGCTAATAATTGTTCTTACTACTAATTCATCTGGCCAGCTTTGGTGATCCCAGCATATGCCCCATCATGTTACATGTCCTATTGTTACAGGCTTAAAGTCAGTCACTTTCTACTGACTTTGTTCCTTTGCTAGCAATGTCAACACTGAATCCAAAATGTTACCACACAGCTGACTTAAAAGATGACAATGCAATAACCTTTGTTTCCTTATGGAATCCAAAGACTGCCCCTAACACCTGCAAACCAGGCCACAGTTTGTATAGTTAAAAGTTCAATTCCACACCAACCTAGTCCACATAGTCCAAGGAGATGTATTCAAATATGATGCATCAAAAACCAAGGTTTACTCTTATGCATGACAAAGTGAAAAATCCAAAATGTACATTTCCAAATTCCAAATTTTTTTATGAAGTAAGAGAAGCAAAGGTCAGGCTTCGTTATGGTCTTTGTTTACAAACAGTACCTCACCAGCTTGCACCTGTCACAGCCTTTCATCAGGGGAGAAAGTGGCTGCTTAATACTAAAGTTAATGCCTGTAACTGCGAACAGTAATTTGATTTTGATAGCTATGGTTGATTATTTGACTAAAATATGTTGATAAACATAGAACAAATGGCTGTACAGATGCATTGAATGCAAGCGCTAGGGGCTCGCCTACGCACTAACACTAACCCACAGCGCTAGAAAGCGTCCCAGATTAAGGCCAAGTTATATAACTTGGACACCATTTGTGCTTTTGCATTGCATGTGCGCTGCTGGCTGCTCAATGCAAACATAACATCCCCTTTACTTAACAACACTGCATTTACTGCAATGCCAAATGTATCACTGGCAACTACGAAACAAAATGTTTCAGCTCACTTTGAGTAAAACGTACATATAATGGCATGCCTGCTAACTGATGTGATGATTTGCTAGCTCTCCCTATGGACCACTGTTAGCTAGTTAAGCATCATATTAGCCACCATGTTTGACTTTAGAATTAACAAGGAATAGCTGGAGTTTGAAATATTGATGCGAAACAGGAAGTGAAAACGTCAACTTATCAGTAAAGTAAAGATGCCGATACATGTGTAGGTTAAAGTAACATGCTACAATTAGCCTTAAAGCTGCGATATACTGGGATTTTTAGGTGATATAGATGTAATTATACGGCTGGAATGAACCTCAGCTAGCTAGGATGCTGCCTTCACGGTTACAGCCGTTGAAGTACCCTCACCTCGGTATGGTGATGCATTTTGTGTTGATATTCTGGGTGGTGATGGCTTTCTCCAGTTCGTCCAGCTGTCCCGTCTTCTTCAGCTTCTTCACCAGACTTTTCACCGCCTTTTCGCACCATTTCTCCTCCTGGCCGTTCTGCTCTCCCTTCTTCCAGCCCAAAAGTCTTTTGACAATGGGGGGAGTGAAAGGTAAAATTGACATCTTGAGTTCAGTTTAAAAGTCCCTTCCACTGTCGAGAAGTCTCCGGCGGTTGTGGAGAAGAAGAAGAAGAAAAAACTAAAACACAACTGCTCTCCAAAACGGTCCACACAGGTTGAGGGTAACGCGTTAGTTAGATAACGAATTAATTGTTGTTGTTTACAAAACGCCACACAGATGCATCCCGGAGTAAAACCCTCCAGTTTTAGCGCACACTGTCTGTCTCAAGCTCAGCGGTGAACTGTGCACCGGTAGTCTGTTGCGCTGTGGATTTAGTGCTACTCCGCCGCGAAAGCTAGTCCCGTCTGCGCGTCTTTAAACAACTGTATTTTGAACACAACCGAAACGCGCCACACCGACGTTACGTCGTTAAAATGTCCAAGCTTCAAACAGTGAAGTGGAGCTATTGTTTTCTAGATTTTCGCCCCTCTCACCTCAAATCAGCAAAGTTTTGTTGAGTTCAGAGTCCTCCGCGGTGCAAGGTCCCCCTGACTAAAGTCTGCAAGAAGTCTGCATCAAATGCAAATGCAAGAGCTGCTGCTGAGAGTCACTATTCAAGACTGAACAGCAGACCTGTGAGGGGCCAGGCGGAGCAGCTGGCCAAATGTGCTGCACTGATATTGCACAATCCCTTCTTTTTTCCACTGCTGTTCCTGGCTGATAAAACTAAATAAGCTGTCACAATCACAGGCACACATGCACAGATCACTTGATTTAGTTATGTAACGGAAGACCAAAACACTTGATTTCATATGACTGTACATTTCCTCAAATGCTGAAGTTATTCTTTGTAAAAGTGCCCTGAAAACTCCATCTGTTTTAGTTTTTCTACTAACATAATTATAGTCCAAAAGAGATCATGATGTTTCTTACCTCTTTATTTCCCTCTACAGTGTAATAACGTTGTAACTTTAAGAGGAAAACTTCTTTTTCTTTTTTTCCATTTTATTTTTGGAAATCCACACACTCTTAATTATCCAACACACAGTCATGTAACTGTTTTTTTCACATTCCAGTGTGTGTTTATTGTGCAAAAGGTTGTGAGGTTTGAACTTCAGCATCACCAGCACAGGACTTTCCAGTAATTGCTACTGGGTTGTTTGTCTGCACATGGGTAAATAACTCAGGAGCTGCTCTGTAAGATGGAAGGTGATAAAAGCGTCACGCACAAGCTGAGCCACAGACCTGCCTCGGCTTGTTGGAGACACAAATGCAGGACGCCTGCTAAACAAGGTGGCAGTTTAGTTTGCAGCGTGGCTCAGCCTCAAAACCACAAGTATAGTGTGACATATGCACACACTTGCACATATGCATTCACCAACCCCCTCTCTTACTCATCCACACACACGCACACACACGCACAGTGTCAAGGAGTCAAAGTGCCAGATGTACAATAGAGTGTGTAACACAGCTGAGCTCACCACAGAAAGAGAGAGAGCGATAGTCGGACTGTTTGGGGTGTGAGGCTGCCTTTGTTCGTCAACCTTCAAAAGAAAGACTTTACTGCGTCCAAAGGCAGTTTCCAAACTTGGTTGCCTTTTTTGGCAAGCGCTTAAAAGAGCCGTAAAAGTTGGGAATGCTCTGCACAAAGAAGGTGGTGCACTTGCAGGGTTTTCCATTTACAAAGCAGTGTTATACATGTCAAAAGGCAACAACAACAAAAAAAAGATAAACTTGCTTTCTTAGTGCCTCAACAAGGCTGGAAAATATGCATTTATAGTATTCAAACATTCATTCATTACTGAACTCAACTTTGTACGGGAGTAAAATTACAGAAGGAAACGCTGTCAGTTTTCCCACCCTCATGTTTTCTAAAAGAACCTTTAATCAGTGCCACCAGTGACAGTTCACACTCATTCAAGAAAAGTAGCATCGACCTGTGGTTACCAGTTTGGTTTGTGTGTACAGGCACATGGACCTTTGCCTACAGTTCCCCTCTCTGCGCACAGTGTGTAGTTTGTGCTAAAAATACAGCTGGCTTCAGGCTCAGCAGGACAGACCCCTTTCCTTTTATCTATTTTGGTTGCACAGCAATGTATATTTTTAAACCCGCTAAAGGCATGTCAAGGTTCTTCCTTCACACCTACAACTACAAGATGTCTGTCATGTAGACTGTACAATAATTTATTTAAAAGTTTTACAGGAATTCATAAAGAACATTAAGTAATAATAAAATAAATTCCTTTCTGAGCACTTGTATGGCAACATTTTAAATTACTGACCCAAAAAGAATTTTTTATATGCAGTGGTTTCAGTGCTTTTAGCGATCAAATCAGCAACTCCTCATCTGTGATAACAATCAAGTCTGCAGCTGTAAAACACACCACTCTGCTCTCTGGTGTGTTGGCAGGTTGGAGGAGAAGGCTGGAGGAGCGTGCTGCCATGTGTCACATGCTGAAGCCCCTGTGGCCCTCTCCGCACCTGTTTACGCCCCCGGGGACACGACCGGCCAAGACAGCTGGTTTGTTTTGGAGAAGTGCAGGGTGAGACTGGGCGGATATGGGGGTGCAGGGTGGGGGATGGGATTACAGATGGGCTGCAGTAGACGGGGGGTAGGACAGGATGGACGGGGAGACTGGTGTGTGTGTGTGGGTGTGTGTGGGGGGTATTCTGTGAGAAGAATTACTGAGCACAAAAGGCACGTCAGCAAGACTGAATGGGCAGTGACCACGTACGATCCGATGGTTGATAATGACATTGTGCTGGCTTCGACCTCAGGGGACTTGGTCCAGAGTGTGAGTGTGTGTGTTGATGGGAGATGGGTGTGTGTGTGTGTGATGTCAGCTGGTCTCCCAATGGAGTAAAAAGGTCAGAAAGAATAGAAACTCTGAGTGCCTGGATGTAATTGATAAGGACCCAGCTGACAAATGTTTGGCCATTCTGAAGAGGAAATTGTAATATTGTGATGAATACAGTTTAATACTCATCTTCAATACAAATAAAATATTTTGGCTTCAAAATAAAAATATAAAATACCTTCACCCTTTGTCAATATCACATTTAAATCTTGTATCTGTACTTATATTTTGAAACTACATTTTTATTGCACTTCTGTTATTTTACATAATAATAAAGTGTTGATGTTTTGTGCATTTCTTTATTCACATTTAAATGTAATTAATCATGATGTGTACTATTTAGTGTTTTTTGTAGAGTTCCGGATTTCGCAAAATAGTAGTTCTGCATTTTACAGCAATTGAGGAAGTATAAGGACCCTTTACTCAGGTAAAGTAGTAATGACTCAATAAAGAAGTATGAACAGTCAGTGTGGTAGTTTCATTGTTTCAAAACCCAAACAAAGGAAATCTGCAGAAAAACACTAAATAATGAATATGAGACAAGACTTTGCAAAGTAAAAAGCAAAGTATTTCACTCACACAAATACAGCAGAGTGGAAGTAAATTTGAAGTAAAGTACCTCACAACTGCACAGCACCTCTTGGGCAAACATGGAAAATATAAGTTTTGTTTTGATTATTTTAACAGAAAATGTATGACAAATGTGTCTGTGCGGTTTTCATAACTTTCTCTCTTTTTATAAAAACCTATTCTTATAAAACTTCTTAGGTGTGTGCATGGGCGTCTGTTGAGAACGATATAAAAGTGTGTTCACGGATCTCTTGGCAATAACTCGACACTTGTTTTTCTCTCTGAGAAAGCCATCAATCGCTCAACAGCTCCTGACGGCTCCTTCAGCAAGCACATGGTGTACCGGAGGCTCGACATCATAACCCTCCTACACACATACATACACACAAGCACAGAAAAACACACCCTTCCACATGCAGCAGGCCCCTCCTTTCTCACTTCAGCACTCTACAGATGACACTTTGTCTTCACTTCATTCTCTTTCACTTTTGTTCGTACTCCCTTCACAAAAAAATCCCTTTTTTCACATTATGCACAAATGTTTTCCTGTAAATGTGTATTTATTTGTATGTGTCCATTGTTTACATGAGATAATCCACTTAAGCACGGGAAACACTTGTCGGTTCATAAGTCCCCAGTGAATAATGTTTTGAAACTTCAGGCCATTGCACAACTCACTGTTCTATGAATAACAGGAAGACAGCTATTTTTCCTTTCAGTGTAATTGCCTGTCACTTAGCAAAGTCCTCAGTGGCAGCAGCATAGACGCAAACCACACATTGGCTTTGTTAGAATACCATTTTTGTGACACTGGGTACGAGAGCTTCTGAGAAAAAGTATGTTTTACTGGTGTAAATAAATCTTTGGAAGCCTGAAAAAACATTTATAATTGGGTTAGGCCTTATAACAATCAATTATTCCATTTTCTAAATGTTTTTTTATGGTTCAACGAATATGAGAAAAGTGATAGTAAAGGCCAGACAGAATATGTCGATTGTCAGAACCATCCACGGGGACTCATATCAGCAAACACGGCTCACAGTACAGAGCTAAGCAATTCTCAAAATAAAAAAAAAATAAATAAAAAATAGCACACACATCAATTTACATATGTGTGGTTTGTTGTGGGAAAAAAAAGTTGCAGTTTCGGTGAATTTAGGCTACAAAACCACTGATCTAGGTTAGAGCAAACTGCTTCCAGACAGTTTAAACAGCAATGTTTCAATCAAATCTTTTACTTTTGTTTTCACGTGGGAGACAAACCTCGCTGTCCTGGACTAAAGTCCCTCATTTTTCTTTTCATTATCTCTGTTTCTTTACACAACAGAACTATCTGTTGTGTGTATTGGAAAAGAATGGTAAATGATGTGCATTTGTATAGCACTTCCCTAGTCATAGTGCCCACTCAAAGAGCTTTTATACTCCATTCACACACACATATTCACACAGCACCCGACAACATGTCATCTGCTCATCAATAAATCAACATTCGTGTGTACTCATACACTGATAGTTTAGCAGTATTGGTATCTTACCAAAGGATTTTTTCGAAACAGGGATTGAACCACTGACTTTTTGTGAACTAGGGTTTTTTTTCAAGAAAGACTTAGAGTTTTCTATTCAGTTGAACAACTTTATTTTAGAGACTAAATAAAGTTGATGCACTCAAACACTTAGGACTTAGGGAATATAAAGACTTTTATGACCACCCGATGGTAAATTGAACGAATAGAAACTTAATGTTTTGAAAAAGTGGTAGAACTCAATAAGTATTCATTTTTTCCAACTCATTTTCTGATGTGAAATGTGTTCATTATGTTGTTCATAAAGAGTTTGCTGTATATTTGTTTGGTTATACATTTTTGCTTGAAATAAAAAGTACTATTTGGTCCTAACACCCCGCCCCTCATGGTAGCAGGGGTTTGTTTTTGAAGCACGCTTGAGAAGGTGACCCCCACAAAGGGAAATAGGTCAGTATGAGTGTCCTGTAGTAACAGACTGGTACGGCAGAGTCATGTGTGAATGCCTCATCAGCACTGTGTGACTCTGCTGATGCGACTTCTCCCTGATACTATGCGAACACACATGATCAAACACAAACACATGACTCACAGCACAGGTAGCTCCACTCTCCACCCTTATATGGTCATGTTGGTAATAATCTCTGTAGCTGCAGAGAAAACTTTAACTCCACTTCATCTTCCACTCGAGCTGTGACTCATCGTGTGAGATGACAAGAGTTGTAAAACACAAGTTTGTCTTACAGCGCGCTCTGAGGCACCACTGTCACGATGACTTACCTCTGAGTCATGAGTCCCTATAAATGGCTGCTGGTCAATCCCTGTGAGAGCAAATTTCCTGTTGTTAGCATGCCTGCATAATCTCATTGATAGCAGACAGGATATTGAGTTGAGGTCATTCAGTTTGGTGTGGAAAGGCAAGCAGCACAGAGCATTGTGCCACATACGAGACGGTCATTTGGTATCATTTAACAACACATGCTCTGACAGAGGACGTGGACTAAATCGCTTCGAGATGTTGATTCAGCTGAAACCTGATGAGCATTAGAGTATCAGAGAAATATTTCTTTTGAAGAATCAGCTGCTGAAAGCGTTCTTTCTTTAAATCTTTAATGTGCACACAGAAATGTTTTTCTTACAAATGACGATGAGTCTGGTTTAATGTACACAAATGTCATTACTGTGGGACAATCGATGGAAGCTTCCTGTCTGTCACTTTTCATCATGTCTACATCTGTGAAAGGAGAAGGAGCGCACATATTGTTACTAAAGATCTGTCCTTGATGAGAGAAATGCTTCAACTGACACTAATATGATTACGTAAGTGTTTATTAGTTTATCTAGATCTGAAAAAAAAGAGTTTCTGCATAAAGAATCATGCTGAAGTACCTGTTTGATCTTTGTTTACCGCAGATGCCCTTGCAGTTCTGAAAACCTTCTCTTCACAATATATATCCCACAGAAAATGTTACTTACTGTGATTTCAAATTGTGTGCTTATGTTTTTATTTCTGATAATTGTTTATGTTTATTTGGCTATATATTTTATTCCTATTTAGATTCTCAATACCCCTTATTGAATTGTCTGACAATGAAGCATATATTTATATATTGTATAATAATATATAATCATTTTAAATATTATATAATATAATTATAAAAGTTAGTGCGTGAGAAAAAAGCTCTCTGGGCACATTTCCAGAGTGGTGCTGATTGGTGCACAATCCACATAAAAAAGTTTGATTTTCATTCCAGATCAAAAAATGACTTTATCGTTCTCCATATCTTATTGATCATCTAAAATCAGTATCAGTCTCAAAACCCCATATCGGTCAGGTTCTCCTGTTAAGCCTTAAATATTATCACCTGAACAGGTGTTACTGTAGCCGATCCGCTCTCACTCAACTTGTCACATACTAGCACTTTGTCGCAGCCCTCAATATCTGACAGAGAGACGCATCAGGCTTTCTGTGCCTGTCATGTAAACCTTATAGGCCTTGTTTAAAATCATGTTATTCAGGTAACATGAAGAAATAAAGAGGGTCAAACTGAACCTGGACTTTGACCCAGGTGACCAGTGTTTGTGTCCATTATGAACCAAAACATTAAACTGGGTAACTGAGTCCAGTAGTTAAGCACGGAAATAGCTGTTTTAGGCCCAAACCTGTTCATTTAGCCTAACCTCACTAAAGTGGTTCAACTGAAGTTTTATTTAAAGTAACTGCTTCCTGTGACCATGAAAGTGTATTTTTTAAGAGGCCACTTGGCACGTAACTAGCTGAAAGGCACGTTACCACCAGTGGTGTGTGAGGGGAGTGTGCTAGTACAGAGATGTGTTACCGATGGGGAAGTGGGTATACTCTCTGTGATATTCTCATGTTTTTTGGCTGATAGGTGGGTATACTGTAAAGGGCCAGAAAAAGAGTGCATATATCCTCCACTCCATTGGCAGTCAAAGAAATAGAGGGAGTCTGTGTTTAGGTACCACAAGCCGAGAGTGCTTTAGTATCAGATGCAAAGGGCCATAAAAAAACACTGGTTGAGTTGGTTTTCACAACATCCATTAGACAAAGTCTGGCCTTTATAATGAAGAATTTTTTTTTTGGATACCCCTCAACTAGATATGTGGAAATAAAAAAGCAAAAAGCGAAACACTTTTAGCTGAAATATAAGGAAAATAAGTCCACCCTGAGTTCTGTAATCCTCACAAAATTTTCAAATTTCTAATAAATTCAACAAATGTTCACTTAAGCAAATCTAAAGTACTTAGAATACTTATAAAATACTTTGAATCTGAATTTATCTTATCTATCATTTGTTTTTCTGTGACACCAAACCGTTTATTTTGATTTTCTCCTCCTGATTTAATGTCATCTGGAAAAAAAGTCAAATTGCGCCACCCTGTGGTAACACTGCTTTAATACATCTACATTTCCTAAATGGATCCTCCACTGCAGCTGACAGAAGCATGGTAACTTAACTGACTTTCCTTTTAATGAACAAAATTATATCTGTCATCAAAACTATCATATTATCAGCAAATTAAATACTTTGACATTTCTCCCAATTCCAAATATCTAAACCATTTATTCAGTATCACCATGATGAAGCCTGACTGTTACTGATGACTGACGTTAAATGAATTACGTCTAAAATCAGACTAGTGTGTGGGATTTGTTTGACACTGCCCACTGCACATCATACTTAATAAAACACTAAAGTGGATTAGATCGAGTAAAAATTCCTATTTAAACCATAATTGCACATTATATCCCTGCATACCAGCGTTCCATTTGCATTTATATGACAACAAAACCCCTCAATCTCAGATAACATATGCATAGAAGATCGAGCGTTTGGTCACAGACCATTGCTTTTCTTTGTGGCTGATATAATTTCTCATTCTCCTAAGCCCTATTCACACACCCCTTGACAATATGCAAATAATGTCCCTGGGCTACCATTGTATTGCTGCACTTGAACACGATGAGAGAGAGGAACACGATTGTTGCTGGAGTTGTTATCGAATTCCATGAGCCTTTAAAAATGGCTGCAGCTGATCATAATGCAGGAGCATAAACAAAGAGATGTATGTGATCTGCCTAATGTGGTTTTGGAAATGAGAGTCCTGCTTTATAAACAACATGGAAATGAGATACTCGATATTTGTGCAGCTCATTTCCATTTATTTCACCTTTTGTATTTGTCTATTCAGCAGTGATTTGGTCATTTTGAGATCCACACATTTAACATGATTATCAGTGATAACAAACAATCCCATGAGAATAAAAAGAGACTATTTCAAAACCATTCATTTTTCATTTCTTATATAAATATAGTGAGTGAGGTGAGGTTACTGTAGAGTATCAAGAGTATCACTTTTATTACAAAAACTAAGATGATTGGAGTTTTGGGAACTCTTTCTAACTTTTTTGACTTGGTGTGGAGGAACATAACTAAGGATATTTACTCAAGTATTTGTACATGGAGTGTTTTTTTTCCTTCCTCACGCCACTTAATAACTCAGCTCCACCACCAATTAGAGGGAAATATTGTAGTTTTTAACAGTGGTGGATAAAAGCATTCAGAGTCCTGCATTTAAAACGTACTTAGCTAAAAGTACAAAAGTACCATCATCAAAATGTACTCAAATCGTCAAAAGTAAAAGTACTCATCATGTAGAATTGCCCCACCCAGATTATTTGTATTGAAAGTATATTATCAGATTTTTTTTTTTTTTTTTTTTAAATGTGTTTACATATAATAATTTGAGTAAATAAATTACTTTTACGGCATTACATTTATCAACAGCTGTCATTACTTTACAAATTATGATTTTTTCATTTGAAAAATGAATTTCATTTTATAGCACATTTTAGCAACAAGGTAATTCAATACGCTTTACACAAAAAATAATAATAATAAAAAAAAGCCAAAGTGCAATAGAGACACATAATGAAAGGATTATAAAATAAAATTAGAAACATCATTAAGGAGCCAAAAGAATCCGTAAGCAAGAATATATACAGCTATGAAATGAGGTTATGAAGACGTTACAGTGCACAGAAATTAAACAAAGCCAAAGACTGTGAAGGTCTGTTTTGTGACTATACACAAGAATTCCCCATAATCTAATCTGAGATTTTTTCCATAATTTACACAAACACAAACACGACAAGGTAAACAATAAACCTATAATGTCTTTACAAAAGAACAATCGAAAATTACACAAACACTATTTGATTATATTTTAGTGTTGAAAGAGGCAATCAGGACATTTCTCAACATGTCCTGCTCTCAGTTCTTCCTGAACGGGACAAAAAATGAGAACATATACAACTTTTTACCAAAAGATGGCAGCAAAGCCAAGCTCCTGCTGACAGCAGAAACATTGAAACCCAAAGTCAATTCATAAATGTAACCACCACACAAACTCTCAGGAGCTGAAGGCAATAATTTATCCCACTGCACCTCAGAGAAGGAGTGTGTTCCTCAAGAGAAAGTACAGATCCGTGTTATAAAACCTGAATGTGTGTGTCCAGATCCTGTGGAGCCGGACAGTCTAACTGGCTGTCAGTCTGTCCATCTATCCGTCCATCTGCATCTCTGTCTGACTGATAATTATTGATTATGTTATAAGCTGACCTTTGTAAAAATAAATGTTTGTGTTTTGCTCTGAAAGCATGAAATCTCTCCCAACTAAAGCTCCTCTTCATCCCAACACATCTCTCACTTACATATGTAGTAAATATAATAAGGGATGTTTTGCAATAAAAAGTACTGTTACATGGGGAAAATGTTCATAGCCATGGCATGATAAATTGCAGGTAAAATTAAGGGACAGTCTTTTTTTTTTTTTTCTCCAGTGCATCTCTGGCTCAGACACAAGTATGTGTGGTTGTTGCTGCCTGGTAATTGATTTATTCGCTGTAGTTTAGAACAGTTTAGGGCAATGTCTTTCTGCCAGAATTCAGATTCAGATCCTTTGATAAGAGAGAGGTGTGAGCGTTCATGTACAGCCATAAATTACAGAAAAAAAAACAAGATATGCTTGCATACTAACACACCCTGATGCCCTGCAGTGCTGTGTGCAGAGTTCAGCAGCGAAACTGTAGCTTCAGCAGCAGTGAAGACGAAACAAAAAACAACATCCAGTGATTCCTCTCAATGAACATTTCCTGGAAGTCAGATCTGTAATCTTATTTATATCGCATTTTTAAAACTGCATTTCTAGCAGGGTGGGGGTGCGGTGGCGGCAGTGCACCCCCTGAAGATGCTCGTCTCATATGTAGGTGATGCGGTTTCAAGTTGAGTTTAGGATCATTTCCCACAGGCCTTCCCCTTTATTTCCCCATGTCACTCCGCATCTCTAACACCATCAATCAATAAGTCCATAAAATGGCCGAAAAAAACCCCCAACCTGTATTAATAATAAACTGTGTTGCCCATACAGTAAGGGTTATATTTACACAGACCCTTCAACAGCATGTTTGGACCTGTTATTCTGTATCTTGGTTTATCTGAACCACAACATGATTCAGGTTGAATGGTCAAAGTCAAAGCCCTGTATCTAATGTATACAAAAGACAATTTTATTTACTATTATTAATTTTTTTTTTTAGCATTTTTTAAACACCAGGGTGCCTGAAGCCAGTCAATCAACAAACAAAATAAGATTCATAAGATTTAATGAATAAAAAATTAAAACCTAATCCAGTCACAGCACACTGTCCCTGGTACTTTTGCTTCTAAACAAGCTAATTTCTGGTGCCTTCTTAATGCACTGACACATTATTTCAAGTATTATATAAGTATTTCAGTACAAAATAAAAGTTATAGACGGAGTATCACTGCTGTACAATCTTGTCTTTTCTGAGTGAACATTTCTGTACAACATTCTCTTTTGAGATGAGGTTTAATTTCTTTTACTGCAAATCACGCACACTTTAAATGACCGCCATCCATTTTCCAGTGCATGCTACAGTATTTTATTTTTTTGTAGACTCACATTGCAACAAATTGTTTTCTTACTGTAATGAAACAAATGTTAGCCAACATCTGCCTGGAGGACAGGAAGACACATCACATACAAGAGCCAACAATAAAAGCACCAGAGCATGCAGAGACAGCTTTTGTCTTTCAAGTGACCATCAGAAAATATGTGACAGTTATTCTTCTCTGAGTGCCTGAATTAACAGTCACGATGGCGTTAGAGCAAAAATATTCCTGTGAAAAATATACCAAAAATTCCTCAGATTGTTTGAGTAGAGTGTGAAAGCATCTTCTGTGCTCAATGTTCATGTAAAGGATAACTATGTAAGTATAATGTGTCATATGTATTCATCTGAAGATTGTATCTGGAGGCACGAGGCTAACTGTTACACGTCTGTGGTTTTCTTCCTTATTTCTGTGAGAACGGTGGTACTTTTTGAGGAAGTCTTGGTGTTCAGGACTTTCCAGCATACCAAATGAAAAGACACTGTGTGAAGAGAAAAAAAAGTGGTCTTTAAATGCAGCAGCGAAGGCCAACTGTAGCACTGCGGGGCATGTGTTGACAACTCCTCCGACACTCTCATGAACATCAGTAGTCGTGGTAATGCTGCCTTCAGGGCTCAGGCTAGTACCTGCAACACCAGCGCACTGACAGGCCGACATAGCTTTCTCACCTCCGCCTCCGTTTGATTGACAGCTTCATAGAGAAACCAGAGAGAATCCCCATTAATGCACTTCAGCAGCACAGACCTGAACACAAGCTCTGATTTGATGTGATGCTTCGCTCGCTGCATCTCTTGTTCGACACCCAAACTCTCCTTTTGAAAGACTATCTGATTACTGCTGCGGGGAAACAAGGCACTTTTTATCTTCTCGTGTCAATACGACGAGCTGAAAGTGAGTTCTCTGCGAGCGAAACCTCTCAGTTCCACCCTTTTATTTCTGTTTTTAACACCTTGCTTGAGACAAAGGGTGAGAGATGAAAAATGGCTGTAAACGTCTGACTGGTTCAAGAGGAGGTCGGACAATAAGGCTTTGTGGTTTCAGCTCGCTGCCACGGTTCAATAAAACGCTTTGATATGAAGAATAATGTCCGTGTGTGTGGAGGAGAGAAAGAAAAGAAGAAAGGAAAAGAGATGAAAGAGTCACGTTTAATGTCTCCAACAGTTTCGGGATTGTCTGATGTAGACCTGCAATTTTTTTTTATGTTGTAAGTACAGTTTAGTCTCCATCACGAATAATGCTGATGCTACAGTTTGTAGATGACATGCACACAGCTGGTTAGAGCGGCATTTATTACACTTTCAGAGACAAAAGGTTTTGGAGCTGGTCCATTACTTTTTTCCATGTATTATTAATGTTTTTAATGAGTTTATTAACATGTAGGCTGATACCAGTGAGGGCAGTTTAAAGGAACAGTTACATATTAATTAATCAGTATTTACTCAGTTTGGGTTAGTTCAAGTCTAAAATCAGCTGTATAACACAGGAAACGCTAAAACATGCTTGTTGAGCAAAAAGCTCTGGAACAACTTAAAACTAATTGATGTTTATTTAGGTGTTTTCTGCAAGTAGAAGGGAAAACAGCATGTTTTATAGCGCAAACACCTTTTTCACTCCTACCCACACTGAGCCTTGTGGCGCTCTAGCTGGAAGTGAAGTTCTGAGACTGAAATATTTAAACAAACATACGATTGGTTGCTTTGAAACTTTATACAGACCTTGATGTCTGACAGATCATGAATCCAAAAGGCCCAATCCTACAATGGTTCAGCAGGTTACTGACCAACTACTGCAGACATCAGCATTATCTTTGTGTTTAATAGCACTAAGCAAATGTTGAACTTACAACACACAAAACTAAGATATTTAAATGGCACCTGATCTGGGTGAAAAAGGAAAGCGGTTGTATATTTTGGGTGTAACAATCAGCGTCTACTCAGTCTGCACCTGGAACAGGAACATGACTGTTAAAATGGCAGATTTGATAACACGAAGAAGGAAGCAGTTTTCTGCCAAGGCCATGTCCCAATCCTCTGTTCCATCAACAACTTGACTGCATATGAAAAAATGCACCGAAAGACTTTTAACCATAGAATCTATATAAGGAAGAACAGCCTGACAGCTCCTGATAAATGAAGCCGAGCCATCTGGATCGCCCCCTGGTGGCTGGCTGCACTCGGTCCTAAACCCTGCTCCTACGTGTTGCTGATGGGATACTGTCATTTTACGTAGGTCTTCTCACAGTGATGTTGGTTAAAGTGTGCTTTTTGTCTCACAAGTTTGGTTCTGATTTGTAATTTGTTGCTATAAAACAGTTGTAATGCAATGATTGACAGTGTACAGGTGCTTCGATTGGGTCAGGCATGTGTTTTGGGCAGGAATTGGATACTTCCACAAACTCCAGTTTGCCTCACCAACACAAGATAGCATCAGCTGGAGTGGTGTTATTTTGTCTTCACTGTTGCAGAGACATGTCGTCCGTTCTTTATACATCTATGTGTTTGACTGGGGAGAAGAAGCGCTGCTGTGTGTGCGACATCAGAATATACTATATGATTCACTTCAGACCAGGTTGTTGTTGATCAGTGCGCTAACAAAGCACCAACAATGACCACACCTCTATTTTAAGACCAACACGTCCATGGATGGACGGCCCTTGCGAAAAAAGTATTCACTTGTTGTCAGGGTAAATCGGATATCTTCAGCCTAAAGTTCATTCACACTAGTTTGATATCATATTGAAAGTGATTTTCTGTCTTTTTTTAAATAACTATCATTGCTACTTTTATTTTCAAAAGCATTTGAGTCTTTTAGTCTTACACCAGCAGACTCTAAATGGACGGAGACAAGTTTAACAACTTGTGCATGTCAGTAGTGTTGTCAGGGTCATTAAGATGAAGCCAAAGGCTCATTCTTTACACTGATTCCTGTCACTTTTAAAATATTGTTCATACAGTTTTTAGCACCAGGACTGCTGAAAGGCCCAACCCAGAGCAGCACAGGCTGCCAGCATGCAAAATAATGTCACCAGTCTGGATGCTGGATTGTGTTTACGGCTCTTTGCAGTTTTCTGTTTCTCATTTGAATCCATTTATTTGTTGTCCTTTCAGCTCAACTTAAGCTGGATAATCAACATCTCTTTAGTTTATATGCATGTTGGTACTGGATTGACAGAAGAGCTGGTTTGCAGTTGGGGAAAACTGGGCCTGGGCAGTATAAGGATGCCTTTGGTCAGTTTGGTAGCCTGCAGTGCCCAAAAGGAAATATTAAGGCTCTTGTCAAGTGAAGCAAACACTTCTCCGCAAGATCTGAAATGAGCTGAATGGACAGCGAGGGGGGAAAATACTGCGTTCATCTGAATCAAGAGGGCGGAGACTCCTGAAGTCTCTCTCCCAGCAAGAGGAAACCTGAGCAGGGTCGGTACCGCGCTGGAATCTACCGCACTGGCATCTGCCCCAGCCAAAACCTCATTCTGGAAGTTTGGAAAGCAGAGTGGAGTGACAGCATTTCCTGCATCCATTTAGAGTCCCACAATATGGAAAACATTTAGACCTCTTGAAGAAGAAAAGTCAAGTCATACATTGGTTAAGTTGTGATTTTTTCTGGTGGTATTTTGGGTAAATACAAGTTTTGTAAAGGAAACCTTTTATCTGCGAACAATAACAAATTGGAAACAGAAGGGGAGTCGATTTGATTCTTGATTGTGTGGTCTCGGGCTGGATTGTTCTTTGTTATGGATTTGTTAAATTAAATATATCAAAATTACTATGAAAATACTCAAACATCCTCTGTGTCCCTGGAAAAGAGCTGCAACTATTGTCTGGGCGGTGTGGCACCACGCCAGGATAACCAGGCATGATATTTACACCAACCACCATTCAACCACCATATGTTGTATACATTTCATCTGCATTCACTGCAAAACTATGTTGGGAACACAAACATTTAATGTCAGTCAATAACAGGGGGGGATAGGGCTTACTGTTGGTTATTTAATGAATATAATCATTTCTGATCATGTCAGATCAGTAAACACTGTCCAATAAGTCCTGCAGAACTAATCAAAGTTCAGGTCAACACTTAAATAATAAAGAGGAAAATCATGTCTAGGTGTGTCTATCCACAGCAGCATCATGTAAGACTTCAACTTCCAGACTAAAACATTACATGATACAAATTTAACTTCAGTCTTTCTTTATCCTCCTATTTCATTTATTAAGTGGATCCCGGTACCAATGAGACCCTCCGTTAAATCATCCTCGTTTTTGTCTGGCTGGAGATCGAGAGTTAATTATGTGACTGACACAAAATGCAGTGAAACTTTCTGGAAATGACCTTTCCAGTCTACACTGAGTTGTATTACAATGAAATCGTCCCTTTTGTTTCTTTAGTGACAATTTTATCAATGAATTTCTATGTGCATTTTGAAGCTTTTCGTAAAAGAAAGTTTGATGGAAACATTACATTTGACAAAACCTCTCAAGGTGTTACCTTTTAATGTAGAAAAAATATCATTTATTCTGATGCGTTGCATCTTTTCCCTGTCCAGCAGTTAGTAAAGCCAGTTGGACAAGTTTGCATGCAGAACCGTCAAGGGTGCTGCATGCAAACGTAAAAAGCGTGTTTTCGCAAAAGAAAATACTTTTTCTTTTCTAATGATATGGAGACTAAGTAGATCTACTCAATTTTGAGATATTAATTCCCTTTATGTAGCTCTTTATGTACTACAACTACTTTACTTCTACTCCACTACATTTTAGAGGCATATATAATATTTTATACTCCATGACATTTACCTGACAAGTTACATTTTTTCAGGTCACGCCTTAACTTGAGTTAAAAGCTTTTAAGGAAAAGGATATGATCAATTTGAAGCATTTTTATAAACTAAAAAACAAAACAATGATGTATTATTATGTCTTATAAAATAAGATAAAACGATGAAATGCTTTATATTTCTAAGAAAAATAGTCCACTGGTATTCAAGAAGATCACTAATGTTTCTTTTTCATATAATGTTGTGCTTGTTTTCACTTCCCATAAGTCAGTGTCTTTGGGCGTAACTGTAAATTATTAAATTAAACCTTGTGACAGAGAAGCGATTACATTTGAATGTCAACTTAGCTTCAAGCAGCTAATAAATTGAATAACAACATTTTATGGTGGCAAGCAGTGAATGCAGAAGTATGCAGAATGAAAAAGACTAATTAAAAAGTCCAGAGTTTGTGAGACATGACAGATAATTACCCAAGAAATCCTCAGTATTCCTAAAAACCATTTCATAAATTGGACGTCAGTCACTTTCCATGACCTTTGGGATCAGAACTATTTAGAGGAAACCTTCAGGTGAATTGAGGAAAAAAAAAAAGGCTGTTGGGGTGATCTAAGGGGTTAAACGGGAGCCGAGGAGTCTCTTGGCTGCTATTCAAGAGGCGAGCAGCTTCAGGCGGTACTGGTCGCGGCTCACAGCAGCTGAAAGAGAAGGCTGTCTCCAACGCCTCCCCCCCTCCTGTGTCTCTGTCTCCATATAATTACACTATGGCTGACAGACATGCTGCTTAAAGTAACAAAACAAAGACGGACTGGAAAATAAACAGCGCCTCAGTCATTCACTGAAAGGGCGAGCCTGCGATGTGTACATTGCTGAGTTTTATTCTAATAGTTTATTGGAGAGGGGAAATAGTCCTTGGAACCCATAAAGGTGACAGTCAGTCGTCTTATGACTCATTTCCACATATTAATGAGGCAACAAGAAGCTCAACCACAACTGTTATTATTGTTTCATTTCCAGGGACACCACTGAGTCATGCCTTTTCAGTTTGTAATTAGTTTACAGTGATTTCATGCCTTAAATTTCAGAAATAAAACCGTGTGTGTGAACAGATGTATGCAGGTTGTTTGTGTGAAATAGACAAATTAGAAGAGAGAGAGAGAGAGAGATTGAGGGAGTGTTTCTTGACAATTTACATTCAAATTAAATACATCAATATTAATAATAATAACAACACAATAATTCATTTATAATATATAACAAACGGTATAAGGCCGTTTTGCATAATGAACACATGTCATGTTGATACTTGAAGTGCATTTGATCTCGGTACATTTGTACTATTACACTAATAAGACTGTTTGGAGACATAGTTGTGTGGATGGGCGTGTGAGAAAGACAATAAAACAGATAGAGAGACTGGGGAGTGTAACATGACAATTTACATTCAAATTTAACTGAATGTAATTAAATTTAATTCCAAAAAATAAACTATGAGTAATGAAAGAAATTACTTCATCACATTACATTAGACAATTTTATACAAGACATCTACAAAGATACTGTTGGTTTTTAAGTCATAAAATTGTCCACCTATAATGGTCTTTAAAGGTCAATACTGACTGACTCTTTGCAATTTATTAATACACCAAACCAAACATCCAAGTCATGATGTTTGGTTTCTTTTTTATCTTCTTAACACACAAATTAGATACACTTCTACAAAGTTCAGAGCTAGATGATCAAAACTGAATACAAACAAGATTGAAGACAAGAAGCAGAAAAGTTACTTCCACATCAAAACACACACATCGTCTTCTTAAAGCTAATTACTGGAAGACAACAAGTATCATACTTCAATACAATTTGGAGATACTATGTCCCTTTATGTAAACCACTATTTTAAGTAACTTCAGTATGACTGTTACACCCAACAAAAATAAGTTTTAGGTTGACTTGTTTATCTGTAAATTGTAATACGTCCTACAACAGACCTCAAAATTGCAAAGGAATCAGGGTTTCAAGACTGGACAGCTATTTTAAAACCACATCTTTGAAATGTTCATAAAACAGCAGTCTAAATGAACACCAATAATAATCTGCATATGTTGGCTGCTAATTAGTATTTACTTGAATGAAGGACCTGGGAACTTCTTCCAGCACTGCTACTATCAGACATCCACAGTGAAATGATTCAAATCAACGGGTGACTGAAACAGCGACGAAATGATGCTCCAAAGTCACTGCAACGTCAGCAATAACACAACAGCTAAACCAAGCACATAATATCCGCTCCATAACACGAGGCGCTGCAGAGCGAGCGGTGAAACACAGGTGAACGTCACTGTGAGATATGAGATACTATGAGATACAAATATGACGTCACATAATGACGCTGCGTGACGCTGAGACTAAATAAAACGTGGAAATCAATTAATCACAAACTCACCGTACAGACGTTGCCGTTGCAGCGTCCTGCACTGCACATCTGTCAACCGTTTATGGCCCTGCATCATAGGACAACAGTTAGCATGACTGAGGACACGTCACGTGATCACCTTTCACCTGCCGCAGGTGATCATGTGACGTAAACCGACTGACTACAGCCAGATCATTTTATTTAAAGCTAAAATAATATCATCATTCTTGGTACATGTCATAAACATAAACGTATATCAAGCAAAATTGATTCACATTTGTAAACCATTTATTTTCATAAAATAACATAATGAATTAATAATAATAATAATAATAATAATAATAATAATAATAATAATAATAATAATAATAATAATAATAATCATTTTTCTCTTTCAATGTTTCTTTACTTTTTGTCATGTGTCATGTCATTTCCTATTGTTGTTTTGGAATCAAATCTGACTGTATACCATTAAAACCTTTATAGAGTTACTTCCAACAAAGAAACAAAAAATCTATCAAATAAAATAAAATACGTCTTTTTGACATCAGGTTGCTTGAGTACATTCTCCATGTCTGTCAGACAGACAGAATAGACAATTGAAGGTAGGGTCCATCTGAAGTCCTGATATCATGAAAAAGTGACTGATCTGATAAATAATAAACAAATCAAGACAGAAGTCAGAGTTAAACCAGTTCTTAAAAGTGGAAATCAACCTTAATTCAAAAAGGCATTTTGACATGTCACAGCAGTAAACATGTTACTTTAATGATTCATTGTTTATGAGGTCAACAAATGTCAGAAATAGATGTTTACACCCTTTCTTAATAAACTTCAGTGCTCATAAGGGCTCTATAATTTACAGCCACCTGCCAGTTATTTATTAATATGTTTATGTGACTACTTAGGAGCTGTCAGTCATGATTTTTCTCTGGTTGTGCGGACATTAATAAACACTGATGTGCAATCAGCAACAAGACAGTAAGGAGCTGTCTG
>JAOWBC010000001.1:6534439-6545647 GCA_028566105.1 Hypoplectrus providencianus
CCCTCTCTCTCTCTCTCTCTCTCTCTCTCTCTCTCTCTCTCTCTCTCTCTCTCTCTCTCTCTCTCTCTCTCTCTCTCGGGGCCCCAGAGGAAAGCTCTGGAGCCATTGGTTGATTCCCGCCATCATGTGCCAGTCTAGACACTTTGGCGGCTGGGAGCTGGGAGCCGCACTGATTGTTGCGCAAACACTCGGTTTCAAGTTTCTTAACTCTTAAAGACGCAACATCCTGCTCTGCTCTGCTCCAACTGCTAACGTCCTGCAGCGAACTGATCGCAGAGGAAATCACATTGATCACGGGTGAACAGATGGATGACTACATACATACATAAATAAATAAATGAATAAATAATAATAATACCTTTACGGCCTCTAAATGTGGACGTGCACTTCACCCCTCCCCCCAACTACTAGGAATAAAAAAAAAATAACAATAACAATAATAATACACCTAAAATAGCATTTCTTTCTATATAAATAACATTTTATTATTCGGGTCTCTACTTTTAAAAGGTCTATTATGTTCCATTACTCAAAAATATTAATACATTACTTTTAAGTATAGTTACAAAATAAATACATGTTAGAAGAAAAAAAAATCTTTGGATTAAATGGAATGGAAGTATAAAGCAGTATTAGAAGAAAATACTGAACTAAAGTTTCCAAAAGTGTTATATTTACAATATTTAATACAATTGAGAACGACTCAGTTTTGACACCCTAACAATTTTATGCCACAATATTACAACTAAAATAGAGAATTTACCACACGGCATGAAAAACAAATAAAAGCCATTCTTAAAATAAAAAAAATCAACCCCTAAAAAATAAAAAAGTATTAATACCATTATTACTTAGATCTAAAATAAATACACTATGACTAAATCGATCCATTACAGTGAGTACTTCTAATATTCTTTAGCATATTTAACAACACATGCAAGAATCAAGCAAGACTAAAAGTAAGCATGTATTAATTAATAAGCTCCACCTCTGTGTAATAATGATATTACACAGAGGTGGGGGTTCCATTATAAAGTGAATTGAGTAAATTCCTTACGATCTTAAATATATATATAAGTGTGTGTGTGTCAACAGTAATTTCACTCTAACTAGTAAGATCTTTATAAACTTTGATATATTTATGGACTACAATAAAATGGTTTTATACCCCTGCTTGTTGAGCCATGTATGATGATCTACTGCCTCTGACAAAGACCTTGTTGCAGGTTGTTGTTGTTTTTTTCGAGTTGTGTTCATGCCAGGGAGGCTGGAAACATATTGCCTTTCTTGGGAAAAATAGAGTTGTTCCTGAATGTAAGTAACTAATCATTTGGTGTAATAAATAAAATAGTGAAAAATATCCTCACAGTTTATCAAAAGTCCAAGGTTATGTCTTTAAGTGATGCTGATATATAGTTTATCATTTAAAACAGGAGCTTTCCATATTTGAAAGGGTGGAAACAGCGTCTTTTGCCATTTTTGCACTAAAATGATTTGATGGGCTATCAAAAAGGATTATATGCAGATTATATTTCTGTCAACCAACTAAGTGATTAATCGACTGATTATAGACGCTCCACTATAAATGGAGATAAATGGACTTTACTGTGAGTGCACTCACAGTTCAGTGGATGGACCTTTTGAATGTATAAGAGCACAGGGGTTAGATGGGGGGTAAACGGGGGTAAACAGGGGGTTAGGGTATCCCCGAGTGGCACTGTGCCAGTCCTCCCTCTGCTCATCTCTGTACCAATGTGACCGCCTCCACCACTGCTCCAGACTGGAGCTTTATATACAAGTGTTGGTTCAACAGTAAGATTAGTGCAGTCCTCCTGGTGGGTGAGCGTTCACACCTCGTATAAGAAGAGGTAACCCTGTGTGTCCGGAGCACGTCCAGTTACAGTGTGTGTGTGCTGTGTGTCAGGACCAGGACTCCACTGGGGTACGTGAGGGCCGACGGGGCTGGCTGAAGACGTGGGAGTCGAGTTACAATGACAGAAGGAGAGATTCGAGGAGAAGAGGGGAGCAGTGAGTGTGTGTGTGTGTTTGTGTGTGTGTGTGGCTGCAGAGGGCACCTGTTCAAAATGTGTCCCCCTGTGTAACTCAATCAGACGCAGAGATGCAGAGAGGGAAGTGTTTTTGAAGAGCCTCGTCCGGAACTGAATGTTTGTCACAGCCATGTGATTTATTAGTCTGTAAAAACAATATATAAATATGTTCACAAAACCATTACACTTATGAGTTTAGGAGCATCACCCTGCTGCTGTTTTCGATTAATCTTTCTTTCTGTATGTTGATATAATATGAAAGAAAAAGTTAGGTAGAGGTTGTTGCATCAGCTATGAGTCAAACACATAAATCTAAGTGGGTGTAACATACATACCTGGCAGTCAGCACTCACTCACACAGGAAGCTGTCAAAGTGGAAACAAGGTGTGACAACATAGTCTAAATACATTTTATAGTAAGTGCTCTTATACTAATAACAATTTTCTCTGTTAACGCTCACCATAAGGAGCCTGACACACAGCAGGCGAGGAAGAATTGAAAAAAAAAAAAAAGAAAAAAAAAAACAGACAAAACCTACAATAAACAAAGTTAAAGATACATTTACTGATAACTTTTATTTGCACATTTTCTACAAATACTGCAGTAATATCACCATCTTACTTTTTCTGGCCACAATAATCTTGTAGTGAATATCTGATGTTGTGACAACGCTCCACGCCAACAGAAGGTCCAACCCAAAATCCAAGCAGGTGGTAATTATAGAGACAACGAAGGGCTCGTTTCTCTCTTCTGCCACATCCGGCTGCATCCATTGGCTAATGCTGTTCTTATAGCGTGTGACATAATAATCTGTGTACAGTCAGTGTGTACACAAAGACCAAGTACAATACATTTCCAGACACCAACACAGTAGTTATGTTCAATGAACAATCATATGTAAAGCTGCTGCTGTAGCTATCTGGGTTACTTCACTTTGTTTTTATTCGGCATATTTATTTAGTCAAACTTGATATTGTAAAATTTATAATCCATTTAATTTCATTCATTTTTTCCTATAATTAATTTAAGTTCATCTTTTTCTAATCATCCATGAAATAAAATTTTATAGATATAATCACAAATTTTATACAACTTATCTTAATCAGTGGTTTGGAGATGGCCAGTTAAAATGGACAACAGCTAAAGTCTTACAATTCTAAAATGAATACAGAAACCATTTTATGTTGGTATTTCACAATGAATGTATCACAGAGTTGTTGTGTTATTGAAAAAAAAAAATATTATCAGAACAGACATAGCACACAATCCATGTACATGTAAAATACTTTCAGTAACATAAACAACTAAAAATCTGTATAAAATTCAATCTAAACATCAGTTCCACATGTCTTGAGTTGCTGGTAATGTCTGAATATTTTCTTGCCTGTCCTGCTACCTGTTTCTACCATGTTACCAAATTAAAAATGAAAAGAAACAGTGTATAACTGTGAGTTCTTTTCCACGCTGTATATTTCAGTATGTTAATAACATTATCTCCATATGGCTCGACTGCTCATTGGCATTAAACTGTAATTATGTTGGAGACAATGACAACAAAGCTGAATGTTGGATCGATAATGAGGGAACGGTTTGCCTGCATCACTAAAATTCAAAGAGGACAAACTGGCCAGCTGACCGGAGGGACAGCAGTTATTGGACAGTCGACAAAAAGGCAATAGTCTGTGCAGCCACACCGTCATTGAATTACACATTCACTCATTATTACTGTTCTGTGTGCATCGACCCTTCAAACAGAGATCGAAGGTACAAAGTGCAAGAAGACTTGAAGGAAATGAAACTCAAAATACAGATTTTACTTCAAGGTGTATTCACAAGATGCTTTTCTTTTCTCTAAAGTTTTTTTTTTCTGAAGATTTTATATCTTAATTGAGTAATGAGAAAAAATCAGTGGTCAATGGGCACCTGCTGGAGGAGACAAATACAAGTTCCACCTGCCAGCTGATTTTTTTTTAATGATCTTTGTATTATTTGAAAGTATTTTTCTCTTTGACCTACACTCGACACCACTCATCATAGCAGAGGTTTACTATGGAGCACCCATTAATGTAATAACATCTTTCTGTCATAAATTTGGCACTTAACCTGGTTGAAAATATAGTGAAAGAAATGTTCATGAATTATACTGCAGCTATAATTCTTAGGAATAAAATGTTGGATCTTCAGATCTTCTATACCCAATCTCAAATGTTTTAAGTACACAGCCAAGTTGTTTTGGCCATCTAGTAATATAAGTACTAAGTGCTGCATTATCCATTTAAAATATATTAATAAATATTTAGTAAGTATTTATTAGTAAATGTATTGTATAATTGGGTTTTATTAAATTTTCAGGAAATGACAACATTTAAAAACATATTTACAGATCTTGCTGTGAACAGTTTGTTGAAATCATCTAAGAATTATCCCTTTTAATCCCTAAACCGCGTGTTCTGTCGGATTAAGTGACGGTGAAGTTTTTGCAAAGAGATTGTTGATGCTAAATTCATTTATTCATGATCTTAACTGCTTATTCAGGCGTGCCCGGGCCAGAGGCAGGGTACACCCAGGACAGGTGGCCAGCCTGTCGCAGGGCTGACTAACAAACAACCACACTCATTCACTCATTCACACAATTTAGAGTGACCAATTCACTTAATGTGCAGGTTTTTGTACTGTGGGAGGAAACCAGAGCACCCAGAGAAAACCCACGCACCCAGGGGGAGAACCTGCAAACTCCATACAGAAGTGCCTGTGCCCGGGATTGAACTCGCAGTCCCCGGCCCCAAGCACTCTTGCTGTAAGGCATGAGCGCTAACCACTACAGCACCGTGGGACTGCTGCTAGATTAAAAATTTCAAATGCTTTGCAAGCCACAGGCAGCATTTGCTCTTATTGGGACAGATAATTTACACTCCCTGCATTTTTTAATAATTTGGGTGAACTGACCCTTTAACAGAATCTGTGTCAGCCCGGCAATTGTTATTAGTGCCTTGTGTGTGTGTGTGTGTGTGTGTGTGTGTGCATGTGAGTGTGGGAAGACGGGGGTGGCGCAGTATCAAGGTTGGTGGGAGAGCAGACAGGGTGTCCGGCACCAAACCACCTCCCAAAATAAACTCAGTCCCTGCGTCTCTGTGTCTGTCCAGCGGCAGACCCGCGGGCTCCCACAGCTCCGGCAGCAGCAGCAGCAGAGAGGAGTCTGGGGCCCGGCAGCCTGTCACAGGAACAACATGTCATCAGCTTCATCGCTCCCCTAATGGCTCTCTTCTAGACCAGAGACAGTGTGTTGCCCCACCAAGGCGGCAGTTTACTCTGCACTCACACACACACACACTCACACACACACATGCGTACATAAACATTCATGCACGCACAAACACTCTGCTGCCCACTCCCAGCCACTTACAGGCCAGCACTGGAGAGACTAGGAGGCCCCCTTATGAAAACATGCAGCGGTGCTGGAGATAATGTCGAGCCAGACCTCTGGACTCGCGCCAGGCTGCCCTCCTAATCTGACGTCCAGGAATCTACGCACAGAAACACTGCCAAGGGTTAGTAACATTAGCCAGCTAAAATATTTATCTGTTTGGAGCTGACCCCGAGCTAAAGAAATAGTCCAACGTTTTCAAATCAAATCAGATGAGAATATTGATACCAGTTTTACATGTGTGTGTTGAAAATGAAGCTACAGCTAGCAGCCACTTAGCTTAGCATAAATATGGAGACAGCTAGCCTCGCTCTGTCCACTGGTAAAAAGTAAAACTGGAATGGCATTTGGAGAGCAGTGACCTCTCACAGGGACTCAGATCATCCAGCTGCTCCTTCAATGGTCCTGTTTCTCAAGTTGAGAAATCGTTCATCCAAATTCATGTGTTAATGAGTTTTAAGGTAAAATGTGGACACTACGTTGTTGCTACAAAGCAGTTGGTTGTATTTCAACGCTTTGAGGCTTTACACAGCCGGTTGATCGCTGCTTTCAGTGTTTGTGTGAAAATAATAAGCAAAGAAACAGATCAGTTGAGTCTTGAAATGTCTTACAACTTTTGAAACATTGTTCAGGTGTTATTTTAGCCAATTCAGGTGGCGTTCACATGAAATATTAGAGTTGCTAACCTAATTTTCAGACCATTGTGACGCCACATAGATATAGACAAATAGACAAAAAACATAGAACAAAGAAAAGATAAAAACATGAGCTCCTTGTTAAGGTAATAAAAAATACCACCACCTCCAAAATTCGCTCATGAATTTGATGCTGGTTTTTATTCAGATTTAACAAACAATACACAAAGTTTGAAAGTTTTGGGTGTTTATGCTAAGCAGGCTAGGTTTTGCCTAGCTAAACTTGGTTCCCTATCTAACAAATCTTGGTTCCCTATCTCAGCTCACCCTCCAGCAGAATAAATCTCCACTCTGTATAAAACCTTAACTTAGAAATAAACTTGGAATATGGACCGATCACTAAAAAAAAATAATTCTAATCTTAATATTTCGGAAAGTGAGGCTCAAAGAACAATTTTACACACTTGGATCATTAAAGATGAGTTTTTAAGAGAAGTTTTCATTCTTTAGTCTCTGATCTCGCAGAGGGCATTGATACCAGCTGTCGTCATGCAGGGTGTGGGGTAGATAAGGGAAAATGGGTCAGAGGTCCCTGGCATTATTGATATGTAGGTAAGTATACAGTGTGTTCTTCCTGTGTCTGTGACATCCTGTTTGTTCATATGGAAAAAGAAGAATATTACAGTCTGTTTTGTTATCCCTGAAAATGATGCTCCATAATAAAATAACTGAAACGCAGCCAGTTGAACTTTACACCTTCAGAGAGCGAAAGAAGTCAAGAAAGCGCCTGGACTGCTTTCGTTGTTAACAGCTCTCAGTTGTGCAGCACACGCCCATCCCCGTCTGCTGGACTTCTGGCACCAGAGAGGGCGTAATCAAGCCTCTCTGCCCTCTCACTCACAGTTCAGCTCTAATGCTCCACCATCCCTTTGAAAATGCACTCAGCTACCCTTTCAATGAATTTCCATGCACTTCTTTTTTTCAAGGCCACATATTTATTTTGTTTCCCTCTCTTTGCGGGTCCGACTCTTCTCACGCTCACCACTGGAGCTAGGCGAGCCGCTGGCTGCGCTGGTTGGCTCATTAATCACTCTTCTCCTCTCCCCCTCCTACTGAAAAACAGAGACACTAATTAATGGAAAGCACTTTATGACAGAACACAGGGGTTTCCTGGAAATTAACCATTAATTTAGACTTCCATTATAGGTCTAATAGCATGAGGTGGGAGGGGATGGATCGGTAGATATGGGGGAGAAGGGTGAGCGCAGTAACACAACGCTGCGTTAAAAAAAAAGTGTGTAAAAGCTCATTAATGTTAATGCAAGCATTAGCCAAGTTAACAACTGTGCAGGTTGATGGATGCTGCTTCACTTCAGCTGTATGTTCAGAGACACATTGCAGATCCTTCTGTTATGTGCACAAAAGCAGACTCAGGCACTGACTGTTACTACTTTAATGGGATACATAAGAGAATCTGGGATAACATGTAGAACAGGTCCTCACACTCACGACATTGTGATTACATGCCATGTGCTACACACCATTAGTTCATTAATCATATGCATGCATCATATTTACTGGAGATTGTTCAGCCGAAATTCCCCTCGATCTGATATCCTTTTTCAATTTGTGGTTGTGCAGTATCCCTCCTTATCAACCAGGATCGTTTGACACACTGTTGCTAGAAAACACTCGTTTTAAGGGCCACAACACTGCATTCAAGAACCCATTTTAATATCATTTTGACAAACAGCTTTTTTGGCAGGGTTTGTGACACTGTATGAGCTCAGGATTCATGATCTGAATCTCTTGGTCTGCAAAATAAAGTAAACACAAAAATTGCAGCGCAGCCAGAAGAATGGAAACTGTTTCTGTTGAGGCAAACAGGCAAATCAGCCTGTCTGCCAGTTATTATAGAGTGCTGCTGGAATTAATCCTAAAATGAGCATTTTTGCACTTCTGGTTCCCTCATCTCAAATTCAGAGTTTTTTAAAGGGCAAATTGAAGACATTTGAACGTGTTCTTCTTGACATTAAATAATCTTTATGAATAAGTCTTAAGAAAGGCACTTGCAAACAACTGGCAAAAGGATAGTCATCCTGAGTTTAGTGGCGATGACGGTAGAATAATGCGACCACGATGTAGCTTTTTTAGCGTCTCATTTGTTTATGTTTGTCATGTTTTTACGCATTGCATTTATGCTTCAAAAATGTATAAGTTTTGTTGTACAAGATAGTTTGTTGAAACACATGTGTAAGTATCAGAACACTTGTTTGCCATGGTGCCATGTGACAAAAACGTGACATAATGCCTTTATCCGAAATCTAATCCGATGCAAAATTCCTGTTGGCTTTTCATTTCAGAACAAGGCGATGATGGTGATGAAGAACTTCTGGGATGGCCTATAAAAACATGTCATCCATGCAGCTGTCTGTGCCAACTCATATCTTTCTGTATCATTTTGCTCACTTTAGTTTTGTAAAAATATGCAAAATTAAAAAATACCAGAGTGACAGTCCACATTCATCCACCCAGTTCCAGTGTGATGATAGTTGAAGGAAAATCACAAACCAAAGCCTTGTCATTCCTCACAAAACGGGATCTGGTTTTGGTATGGGCCAAGGCTGGAGGACATGATATTTGTGCGTTTGTTTACTTTCACAGTATTGTATTTTGTTTAGACTTCCACTGGGGGGAACAGTATCTAAGAAAACGAGGAAGGAAACGGGATGAAAACAAAGGAAGAGGAAGGGAACCCAGTGTGATGGAGCCTGTCCCTCTTCGATCCTGGTTCAGCCGGAGTCATGCGGACAGTGGCGCCACTGCTGCAACTAATGGCTGTGGTCACTTATGGAGGACCTTCTATTCCTTTTATTTATTTATTTTAAAGGAAAGCACAAACAGCCAAACAAAGTGATGAATGGAGGGAGAAGTGATGTGGCCTGTTTTAGATTGTAGCACAACGAAAATCAGTCACTGAAACTCACAGAGGTCAAGTTCAAATGGGGACAGCTCAGTGGAGGCATCACATCGCTGCATCCACTGATTCATAATATTTGCAGGCTATGGAGAAATTGTTGTGTAATTTATGTTATGGGACTTTTTTCTTTTTCTTTTTTTTTTGAGAAAGATTGCAGTATAAGAAAATAAAGGAAAGGATGGGCAACAAAAATCTACACACAGATTCAGAAAGAGGTGTGGAATTGGCACCGGAGGACACCAGGATGCATCTGTTGTGTGTTTTATAGTTACTAATACTTTAAATAATATTTACTAAATACTGTGGTAAAAAAAAAAAGAAAAAAAAGAAAAAGAAAATATGGTTCTTAGTGACCAAAATAATATATGTGAGGGGGAAATTTAGACTTTTAGCAGTTAGACTTAAGCTTCTTTAATATATCACCTTCTAAAAAGCCCTCTTGGATGCTTTCATGATAGATAAATTGAACACCATGGGACGCTTAAGAAGTCAAGGTTTGAACCAAGTGGAAACCTCCTGTACAACAGTGGCGCGAATGCAGACGTGTCTTAAACCTGCATTTTTTCTAATGGCCAGCAGGGGGCAACTCCGGTGGTAACTTTGTATGTAAGTCAATCACAAAATGACCCTATCTTTAACCTGATTTATTACCTCAGTAAACATTTTTGATAAGGAACTTATGGTCTCAAGTCTGACTCAGTATAGCATAATGTTCATCTTGTAAATTATAGTGTCTTTTAGAGTAAAATGTGTGATAGAGAAGGGGATGCTTTAAGATGGAGCTATCTTGTGGCTGCTACCACAATGCACTGTGTGTTTTTTTTTATGGAACTTTGCCCTTTTCACAGTGTGTTTTTATTTGATCAAAGTCAACCGGAACATTTTGGCCACTTCTTAATGCCGTTCAGTGTTTGGTTTGACTAAAAAGACACTAAAAATATCAGTACATAAAAAGTGCAATAAAGCAAGCACACGCATGCAAGTGTTTGTCAAGACATAAATTAAATATGTAAAGTTACTTTGACTCTGAGTGTGCAAGTTATTACAAAATCAGAGAGTGTAACACATTCCTGGGCGAATTATTTTTGATTGATTTATCAACAGAACAGAACATTCATCATTAACCTGACATTTCAGCCTATCTACTGATTTGTTAGTTTGTCCTGAAATCACCTCGACTACTAAATCACTGCACAAATAAAGCACTTCATGTTGATTATGCTTCTCTGAATCAAGAATAACATGAAGCTAATTTTCTCTGTGTCTGACAGTCGGGTGTTTCACCCTGAGATGGCAGCTGTTTGGGGTTGCTGTAGCCAGAAAATTTAAATGTACAAAACAGGACTCTCATGCCTTCAAGGTCAAAACCTTCACAGTGAGTAACTTAATATATGCGACCTAACAGGGCTAAACTGAGGCTGATGACTAAAACAAACCCTGAGATCCTCAGGATGTTTAGGCCATGATGTTCAGGATTTTCAGAGGTCAGGTTCAACTCAAGAGGTTATCCTGAGATGCAGAAGATTCAGGTAAAGGACACAGTTACTGACTGTGTCAAAACAACAAATGGATATATTTTTTTTAGCTTATTCACTTTTTGTCACCTGGTATTTTGTTAATATTTACAGCATCTGTGATCTCTTGGTGACACTATAACTTTGGCAGCAGAGCTTGATTTTAAGGACAAAATGTAACAGGCAGATGACAGGCTGGGTCGTTTTCAGGGAGGCGTTTATGTGCAGACTGCTAATTCATCTTTAAATATGTCACGGTCCAAAAGCAGCACACACCCCATAAAAACTCAGGAGCATCAGTAAATTCTAATGAGACATTGATCGGCTATCTTTCATTAATCTGCAAATAGCTGCCGCACATAGACAAATGAGACGCTGACTGTGGTTTTAATTGATTTATCTTCAGTTGGTGACAAACGGGAGCAGATGACTGGCTGCCGATGGGACGGAGTGAGATGTCAAACAGGGGCGACAATCTCTGAGGACGGTGGAGTATTTGCCACTGAGACTGCCGCTCCAGATGCTTTTAGACACACACACACACACACACACACACACACACACACAGAAGTCAAATGCAGCAGGAATTCTTGACAGCTTCCTTTTA